>ML777763.1:546032-592181 GCA_009831015.1 Picea engelmannii | reverse complement strand
ACCACCGATATATTTCAGCAAAGTATCTTGACTTTGTAAGTCTACCCCTAATAAGAGTGCTCTTCTCCTAAATTCTTGGGTATAGTCTTGTACATTCTGTCCCTTAAGCTGTCTAAAGTTTTGCCAATTCATTATAGCCTTTTTTAGATGAGCTAATGGATAAAATTGCTTCTTGATTGCAGTAATAAATTCAGTCCATGATAAAGTAATCTTACCATGTTTCTTTATTTCATCCTTGGTCTTGGCTTCCCACCATACCAATGCTGCTCCATCCATTCTTAGCGAGGCTAGTTGTATCTTGGTGTTGTCATCATGAAGGTTTTGAATACTTAAATAAACTTCCAATTGTCTGATCCAATTATCAAGTTTTTCTACATTGACTTCACCATTAAACATAGGCAATTCAAATTTGACATCAAGCTTTAAAAAAGGACTTTTACCAGTGGTTTTCGACTTATGAGACTGATTTACCGAAGTCGAGGAAGACGATGTAGAGGAAGAGGAAGAAGATGGAGATGGTGGATCACCATTTCCTCCATGTCCTTTCTTTGACTGTTCATTACTCTTCTTTCATCCTGTGGAACTCTCTCCTTCTTTATGGTTTTTAGACCCTTCTCCAACAATCCTATCATTTCTTTCTTGGTAGAGGATCCTTACCATTTCAGTCATATCTAATAAATATTTCCGAAATATTCATTCTTCCTCCTTGGGATCGATCTCTTCAGGAGTTTCTCCTTCTCTTGAAGACATGCTTGAAGATGCTTCTAAGGCTCTTGGAGGTGGTTTTCTGACCCTTCTTGGATGTGGATTCGTTTGTGCACTAACCAAGTTTCCTTCACCTCTCTGGAGTTTTAGCCTAGTAAGCATGAAAACTTGCAAACAAGCAAATTAATCTTTGCACAAAACCAATGCTGAGTAAAAAAAAACTCTAGCTTCAAAAGCTCTAATCCTGAGCTATGATACCATCTGATCTGAAAATGAAAATATTTGTATTGTTGTTCAAATTATTCATTTCCATACAAAATAAATGTGCAAAGGGTTCTTTAATCATGATTTATAAACTTTTTGTGTGAGAGAGTATTGTTTTGATTTCTATTTAAATATCTTAAATCTGTCCAACACAGCAAAATAAATTCACCATAAACACACAGCACATGATGAGGCAGTTCACCCCTCCTGGGCTACATCTGTCGTGTCCAAGGCTCCCAATGGGCATGTCCTTGATATATTCATGCTCAAAATGGTGTTACAATGAGAAAAAGGCCAAAAAATAGGCCAAACCAGCTGTGAAAACGAATTCAGAATACATACAAAAGCTTAAAATGACTCTGTTATCACCTAAAACAATGAAGGCTGATCCAATGCATCTCCTTTTCCCTCAAGGCCCTGATGGCTCCTCAAGCTATTCTGACTTGAAAATGACTGAACGACACCTTTGTTGGCTCTGCAACCTGTTCCATTCGCTCCCGAAGTATGAGAATACCCAAAATCGACCAAAAATTTGTGCCAAATGGTTTCCTGTAGCAAACGTTATGGCCCAAAACCAATTATGTCCTCCTTTCACAAAAAAAACTCCACCAAAATTGGAGTAGCGGGAGTTAGCATTGCTAAAAATGGCAAATGCGCAAAACAAGGTGGACTCCACCCAAAACTCGCCGAACCGTTAGCATGAAAGTTTAATGTTAGGGCTTCGTGGTCACATCGACTCGCATAAACCGTCGCATTTTATGGTTGGATAACCACGTTGCAAACCCGTGGCAGTTACCCCCGCGTGCATATGTGAACGGTGCTAACCACAACCGTTTGCAACCCGTGGCATATACGGTTACCCCCGCGTGCAATGTGAACGGTGCCAACCACAACCGTTTGCAACCCGTGGCATATACGGTTACCCCCGCGTGCAATGTGAACATTGTCAACCGCAACCATTAGGGCTATGGCCTTGGTTCTGGCTCGAGGTCCTGTGTAAAAGGGTGTTGGTCCCCTTTTTTACTGCCCATCTGAACTTGTTTCAAGTTTTAAAAACAAATGTGTCGTTTCCCCTATAAGAACCACCACTAGCCCGGGTGGTTAGGTCTCGGGGCTGTCCTCCCAACGACCCGCGATAGAATCCTACCAACTCAAAATTTGTTGCGCGCTCCAATATTTTTTTAAAATTTGATGCCACGTGGCAGCCTCTGGGCCCACCACATTTTTTTAAAAAACACATATGTATTTATATTTTTTTTTTGTTTTATTATTTCATTATATATATATATATATATATATATATATATATATATTTAATGAAATAAGGGATATTCAAACTTGAATATATTTCACATGCAGAGTCGGTTTTGTGTGCCATTCACGGCAACAAGATCGTATCGATGAAACCTATCCAGTCATTCTAACTTCAACCACTTCTGAGAAATTTCAATTTTGAGCATTTTCTTCACTTAGGACATGATCTCCTGATCATCTAGTCCATGTGAGGTTTATTACACTTGTTCATTATTAAACATGCATGTATGGAACATGACTAGAGAGATATAGATGCACCTTATTAAGGGATATAAAATATGATGTATTCATAGGGTACAACTATAGATAAGACATAGTGACAGGTTGCAGGTTGAGGTGACAGAGGCAACAAAGTGTTTGAAGTTTTATAGAAGGTGAAAAATCTAGTTTTTTGAAGGTGTATGCAGGTTGCAATATAGACAGGGAATGTACATACATAGGTTGCAGTATAGACATGTCACGTACGTACACAAGCTGCAGTATATACATGTCACGTACCTGTTGGGTTTTTACTGGTACAAGCTAAGTACATGTACAAGTTGGTTACAAGTCAATGGCATAGGTTGGTTACAGGTTGTTGGTACAGGTTGGTATAGGTTTATAGTGGTATATCTCACAATGACAGTGTGGCATTGGTTTCATCATTTGACATTTGTATCTCAGGGTGAAAAGATGAGGCAAGAATAGGCGGTTGTATCCACCTTTCGGTTGTAGCTAGAGAAGATAGGGGCTTGTAGCCTCCTTCTCGTTGTAGCCATAGAATTGGGGAGTTGGAGCTTCCCTCAGGTTGTAGCTTGAAAATGTAGGGGATCCGAGCCTCCTTCCAGTTGCATCTGGAGAAAAAAGGAAGTTAGTGCTTCCAATGAATGTAATTATTAAGGACAAATAAGAAAAAACATTTTGTGGTTTTCTCCCGCATTGGATTTCCACGTAAAAATACTAGTGTACTGTGTATGTGTATGATTGTTCATTAGCATGGTTTATTTAATCTACACTTTTTGAATGATAATGGTATATTGATCATAAATATAAATAACACTTACATACTATGGTTAAAAGGATTAAATTGTTCTATTATTGATTCACCCCCCTCTCAGTAATCCAACAGTTTGTATCAGAGCAGGTTCCTTCAGAAATCAATTTAACCACTAGAAGGTAGATCATGGAGAGAAAAGTATGTACAAAAATGGAATACCACAGTTTGATGGACATAACTATGCATTATGGAGCAGAAGGATGAAAACATATGTACAAGCACACGGATTTGAAGTTTGGAAATAAGTTCTAGATGGATATAAAGAACTTGTCGTTCCTCCAACAAACAAAAATGGAAGGAAACTCAATATAAATAATTCAGAAGCCAAAATTTCTCTTTTGAATGGTCTTCGTGATTCAGTATATGAAAAAATTATGCATTGCAGCTCCACAAAGGAGATTTGGGACAAACTTCATAATTTTTATGAAGGAGATGCAAAATTTAAGGCATCAGAGCTTCAAACTTACATAGGCCAATTTGAACATATGAAAATGAAGGAAGATGAGAATATTGCATCTTACTTCTTCTGAATTGATGAAACAATGAATGAAATTAGAGGATTGGGAGAATACGTGGATGAATATAATACCCATGTTTCCCCCAGCTTGTAAATATAATTATAACCTGCTAAAATACTATGGGAAGACTAAATATATGTGGATGTTGGAATCAACGAACCTTTTTGTGATAAAAGGTAATGTATGTGTTTCTGTTACTAAATAAAAATAGAAAGTGTTCCATAAGTACTGGAGAAGTTTTCCAAGGTAGATCATGATGCATGAGAGAGATGGTGAGGGGAACCAACAATGGTTGAGATGACCCCCACCACACTAGTAATTTACTAGATTTAAATTATTTAGACCCAAAATAGTCCTCTAACCCATAAAAATAAATAACCAATCAGGTTGGTAGTTGGGAATTCCTCCTCAAGACTCAATGAGGAGATGGACAAAGTACTCATCTGAAAACTTCCTGACCTGACCACAAAATGGGGATTTGGACCCACGAAATATTTCTGAGGAAGGAAAGAAAAGAAGGGAAATTCATGGGCAAAGGGAGAGGATGCAAAGGGAATGGATCTAGTCACCATTTTCTAAGGAGGGGAGAGCATGTGCATCTCTCTAGTTCTGAAGAGAACCAAAAAATGTTTTTTTTTCTGGGTACAAGAATTGTTGGGCAGTTTTTCTAGTCCAAGCTAATAAACGGGGTTGCAGAGAATATGAGTGACCGAGAAAGCACTCATTGCAGACCCCCTTTCTTCGTGGAGAGAAAATAGATCTTCCAAGTTCATGTGGGAGGAGGAGAGTGGCCTTCGTCCCTGGTTGTTGCTGAACAGAAGGAAGAGTCTCTCTCAGAGCATCATGATCTAGCTAGGGGGTGGTTAATGATAAATCTATCCAGGAGTTGTTGTTCGTATAGTTGGGTAGAAAAAGGAAACCCTTTCAACAATTGCATCACTATTCAGTTTCTAGATAAGTATATTTGGTTAAATCTTTGTAGTGTTTAGATCAGAGAAAAATTTGTAAGTTTAATTCCTGACAAAAGTGACTTGAGAAATTTAAGTAGAATAAAGAGAATGTCTTAGTTGAAGCTCTCCTAATTTAATTTTGTATCTCTTGAATATCTGTGTGCTAAAATGAGATTTCGGGGAGTGGATGTTGTGGTTGAATGTGTTGTATAGTTTAATGCATGATGGGAAACCAAAGAATGAACAGTTAAAAATATGTATAACACCTCTGAAAGAAGAGATAGTTATTTTTATGCATAATAGTGTTCCATTTTAGTATGTCTTCAAATCCCTTGCTGGAAAATTTAGAAGATATCAGACCTATGTGGACTTTATGAAATAACCCCAATTATGGGAAAACATTAAAATTCCTTATAAATAATTATTGAGGAAAAATAATTAGGACATAAACAAAAGATTGGTCTAAATGAATTAAAATTCAAAAGTTCTGAAATTTCTATTTAGGGCACACAGCCTTGGCCTCTATACTGGTTAGAAAATTCCTCAAAGGGATTGCTCATGGATCAATTCCATAAGAAAAGAGTTGGGATAGACTCTACAAGACTGTTTGGCTTTGGTCGATTCCTTGAATTACCATTCCCTATTTTAGAACTTGAGTTCAGTGAATGGAAGGAGCTTCCTTCAAATGAGTCATCCAAGTAACCATGGGATCATGCCCACCGCCTTAACCAAATTTCAACTAAGAGTTAGGAGAGTAGCCTATGGAACTTGGAAAATTCCCATAGGACCAAGACCTTAGAACCCTTTGCTACCCTAAAAAAGGAGCTAAGTTATTTGGGACTCAGGAAGTTCGGAGCTCTGGGGTGAATGAACATTGAAATGTCCAAAATGCACCAAAGACAACCTGTTGATTCGGTAGCTTGACGGTGGACCGACAATTGCCGATGATTTACCCGTTATCATGGGATTCATCCCTGTGTTAAATCTCGATCCACTTCTCGGTCGTGAAGTAACATGAGTCGTAGATCTGAGGATATTCAGGATCTCCCCTAACCATTGGATCTACGTTGTGGTCATTTCGATGTTGACCTACTACAGGAGAGAAAATGTGTTAAAAAACAAAAAACCCCGAACACCAAACTCGCGAGTTAACATGATTTGTTGATCTAAGGAATTCATTGGGAACCTCTCCTGACCATCTGATCAACTAGTAAAAAGAATAGTGTAAAGCACTTCGATGAAGTCCTACTCCAGGAAGTTAGACATGTTGGTGAATGAGAATATTGCCGAAGTGCCGAAGGCCAGAGTGATGTGGCATGCTGATGTCTCCAAGGGTGACGTGGGCCCATAGTAGGGGTGTCACGTGTCACCCCGATTCGTGACTTTCACAAACTTTAAGTGTAAAATGGACCTTGACAAGTGTCACTAGTTGATTGGGCCATGTGCCACCCTTGTCGTCTGGAAAATGTCTTACGTTGGATTTACGTCATGTTTGTTCAGCGTTGACCTACTCCAGGATTAAAAAGGAAACTAAACAACAAAACCCCCGAATTCTAAAGTCACAAAGCAACGAGGACCTTCGATTCGAGGATATTTCTGGATCTCTCTCTTGACCATTGGATATAGGCATGGTCAGTCCAATGCTGACCACTTCAGGAGTAAAAAGGAAACTAAACAACAAAACCCCCAAATGTTGAAGTCACGAAGCGATGAGGACCATCGATTTGAGGATATTTTGAGATCTCTCTCTTGACCATTGAATCTAGACGTGGTCACTATGGAGCTGACCACTTTGGGAGTAAAAATGAAAATAAACAGCAAAACCCTCGAATTCCGAAGTCGCAAAGAGATAAAGGCCATAGATCTAGGGACCCGCGTGGACCTATCTCGACCATTGGATAGAGGATATTGGAAGGTTGGATGGAGAGAGTTCGGGAATTCAGAGCTCCAGGAAATTCTTTTGGTAGGATAAGCAAGACGTTCCTAGTGACTGTCAGCCCGGAGTGACGTGGCATGTTGATGTCACCTAGGGTGACATGGACCCATATTATGTGTGCCACGTGTCACCCCAATTCATGCTTTTCATAGAACTTATGTGCCAAATGGAATTTGACATGTGTCACCCATCGATTGGGCCACATTTCATCTCCATATTTTTTCGCATGTCACCCCGTCATGCATAGTTGGTTGACCTAATGTCTAATGGGATCTCGGGAGTTTGGGAGTTCAGAACTACATGAGGCTTAGGGTGTTAGAACGTATGCTCCAATAGGGGTGAAGGTCGAAGATACGTGGTAGGACCTCAGGACTTGGGGATAGTTGGGAAACCAAGATGCTATGGCTAAAGTGGCCAAAGGACCCGATCCACTGGTTCCTATCTCATCGTTTAATGCGAAACCATGTATAAGTGTGGACCCTGAGGAAGTCCAGGACATTGAAGAAATAGAATGGATAAGTAAAAAGGGTCAAAGGCCCGGACCAAACTCTCGCTTCCCCATGTCATAATGTTTTAAACATAAGAAAATAAATGAGAGGGACCCTTTCTAGAACTCCGACAGTCAGGAAATTTGGGTTCATAAACACATGATGAGGAATTTCGTCAAAGTCCAGAGACTTAGGCATTAACTAATATTAATAACCCTAAGCTCCCTTGGAGATTTAGTAAGGAGTGGGATTGCGCTATCTCAATGATTAATTAACTTAGTAGACCTATAGGAGTTGTACAAATGTCAACTCCTAGTTGGGAAAGTCTTTGTATACTATGATGATGTGGAGTTTTGGGTGACAGGGAGCCACGTGGATGTGACAGACTCTAGTCAATGAAGGCTTAAATAACTTTGAAGGGCCATAACTTGCAATCCAGAATGCGTATCTGGACAAATCTATAGTCGTTGGAAAATCCTCATTGAACCAAAGACAATGGGACCCTAGTTACAGGGATTTGAGGTGATTGAGAAAAGTAAAATTGTGATGCCCCATCCCTTAAAATGATACTTAGGGGCCGTGTGTGTGTCATAGTGGTATTAGAATGGGAAAAAACACTTGGCCTAATTGGGCTCATGAACTAGTCGCATAGAATTTATTAGAGAACTTTTAAGGGGTAAAACCCTATCTTACCCGCTTATTTAAACCATTGTTGAAGAGAGGAATGAAAATTTATTTTATGTTGCTGTCATATGTTTTAAAAAAATCTGAACCGTGTGTTGCTAGTGTTCCACATAAGGAAGTTGACTTCACCTTACAAATTGTATATGATGTTCATAAACTAGTATATAATTAACTAACAAAAATTGTTTTATAAGCACTCAAATAGTCAGTGGACAAAAAGAAAACTACAACATAAAAGATGGTGACACACCATGAGTTGGGGGAATTCTCCCACAATAGAGAATAAGAATCTAATCAGAGGAGGGCAGTGGAAACCCCTCCAGATTTGGCTGAAACTGCAAGAAGCTTCATGGAATAATTACAGAGTTGTAAGGATGACAATGGAAGGTTGGTAAAAGAACAAGAAAAACAAACTGAAATTAATGCAGTCCTACTGCAAAGCCTATAAGATATACAAAGGCAACTGCAACATGGACCATCATATAGTAATGTGGATAGACATCATAGTAAGAAAACCCAAATTCCACCTGATATAAAAAAGCATGGTCTTGAAAGTGGCCACACAAGGAGGATGACCTCAAAGAAGGTCCAACATGGAGCCAAGAGACATTCAATGGAACAATCCTCTAGTAAGGAAACTGACAACTCCAAGGAATTTTTTAGTAGTGAGACTAGTTCACATTCACATAGGAGAATAAAGAAGAGGCAACATTCCAAGAGCCATGACCCTCAATAGTTTAAGAAAGACAAAACACCCACTTTCAATGGAGAAATTAAAAAGGGGGAAGAAGCAAAAGTTTATCTACTTGGCTTGAAGAAGTACTTCAGAGTCCATGACTACTCTGAAAACTTAAAGGCCTGAATAGCCATTTTCAACTTGAATGGAAAGGCCTCCATTTGGTGGGAGGACCTTAGGAATGTGAAAGGTGTTAGCATTAAGAGTCACACTTAGACTATTGTAAGTGTAAGCTCAGTACCCATCATAATGTGAAAGATAATAGTTAATAAAAGTTCAAATGGATGGAAACCTTAGACAAGACTATCAATCACAGGTTACTCCATACAATATACACCAACAAATAAGGCTTTGAATAATTTCAGATCAATATTTAAAGACATAACATGAATAGGTGGAAGACTTTACAAGAAAATGTAATATGTCTATAATATACATCAGGTAGGATTGATAAACATATGAATAAAACTCTTTGACACAAGAACTTCTCAAAGTCAAAAGCATTATTACAATAGATCCTCAATTGCAACACAGAGACAATCAGATAACTGAATCATTCAAAAAACTGAAATCAAAGTAAGATAGAAGAGAATGAATAAGAAAAAGGTTTGATTTACATTATTGAAAGAGTCTTGAGTCTGTTCCATACAGTAGGAGGTCAGTCTATTACATAAACAATATCAAAATGAGTCATCTCCTCTACCATTCAAACCCCTCCTCAATCTCCTCTTACCCTTTTAATAGCCTAGAATAATATTGACAACTTTAAAATTCAAATTACATCCTTCTCATAGGATTCTTGTGCCTAGGATGGCATGGATACAAGTGTGCAATAGAAAGAAAACATAACGCTATATTCCAGGCTAATGTTGGCAATGTTTGCAACATGCTTTTAAAGACTGATGAGGTGTCCCTTTGAGTGAACTTTCCTTTCACAGGTGGCCTCCCATCTTGCAACTGATCCTTAGACAATGAGAATTCTTCCATATTCACACTTTGTGGTTGTTCCTCCCTCCAAAAACTCCAAAACATGAGTTCACAACGCCTATCTGTATTAGCCAGTTCGCAGCACCAGGCACTGTAAACTTTCTTGTAGTGGCTCGTTTGATTTGATAAATACTTAAAACATCAAAAAATTGTCTTAAGTGCCCAAAAATGTTGTAACAACCTATAATATTAGTACATGACTAGAATAAAACATCCCAGTAGCTAATCATGGTTTAAAAACATAGCCATCTTCAATAAGTTGTAAAAATGCATACACAAGAAACTTGACCAAAACTGATACTAGTTATGGAGGTTCAACATCTTCATTTTTTTAACTTTGGATTCTCCTGGTAGAAATCTTAGCCAACACATCCATATTTCTCTTGGACAACTCTTCTTTAAAAGGTTGTAGTTCGTCCTTTAAATTTCTGATCTGAGCTTGATGAGAACTGTTTTGTCTGTAGAGATTTATAAGCTGCCTGTGGAGGGGCATAAAACTTTTGGCTAAAAATATGGCCTTGTCAATAGTTTCATGCTACATGCCCATTACCCCCTTAAGATTTTTCCTATAGCTAGATTCTTCACTCTTCAGTGTATCAACCTCATCCCTTGCTTCTTTATGTTGTCTTTTGAGACTCTTGAAAGTGGGATTACTTTCCTCTTGAGGAATAGTGACATCAATAATTTCAATGGGTTTCTCAAGAGCTTTGGATTTACCTTTCCTTTGGGATGAATTTTCTACTACATCATCTTTCATAGAAACATTTTTCTTGGATGCTTCTCTAGTAAAAGGCCTCCTGGGCTTAACCTTGTCTGCAACAATGGGTGAAGGAAACACAAGCTTTCTTCCTCTCATACCTGTGTATTTACTTGAAGGAACCTCCATAGGAGTGGGATCTGCCAATGGTGAAGTTCCCCTATGTGAAGGTTGTTAAGGCCCTCCTTCTTCTATTTCATGTGTGGCTCTGTCATATTTATTAGTCATATCACTCCTTTTCCTCTTTCTAACCTCTGAACACAAAATCCTCTCCACATGAGTAGGGATTTGTATATTAGACTGTCGAGTGGGGGCAACATTTAGTTGAAAGTTTTATGCAGTGAAGAATGTTTCCCAATCGGTATTTGTCTTTCTCAACTCTTCCATCACCAACATTTTAATAAGGACAGAGTGAAAGAAAATTGTGTCTACTTTCTTAGATTTGGCTTGAACTCTATCAACCATCTTACCAGTGCTTTTAAAGAGGTAAAAAGGGATATTCATTGCTTCTTTCCATGTAAAGTGTAATAGTAGCCTGATGTGATATTGATATACCATGTTAAATCTTCCCTCACATGTAAAAAAACTTCGAATAACCTTAAACATCTTATCAACCTTGAAGCACATGGATTCTAGGTACCCCTTTGGACAAATTGTCTCCCTAACACTCTGGCTTAAGAAATTCCTTGGAGAAGGAAACATTTAGTGACATTGAATTGAACGAATTTTATCCAATGTTGGGTATCTTTGTTGCAATAGAGATGGAAAGTTCTGAGACTTCAAATTCTAACATCCCCACCCTGGTTTTTGTCCCATTGAAGTTGAGTGAAAATTCGTTGGCTACCTCTGGATGCCCCCTCGACATCTTTTGACAGAAATTGATGAAACCTACTCTCTCAAAGTTTTCTCTGATCAAAGGTTCAGAATCAATTAGTTTCATGTCATAGGGCTCTATTCTTACAATTTCACCTCCCTTATGAGTCTTCCTGTGTTGTTGTTAGTCCATAACAATTGTTGAAGAATGTATTTTATGTGAGTTTTAATGGCAGCTATATGTGTGAAGAGAAGGAAAACTTGAGATTAGGGTATTTGATGACAACAATGTTTTCAATAGGATGGAATAAAACAAGGCTTCATGGATTTTATTCCATACATAGTAGGTAAAGAGAAGATACTCCTTCAATTAGAAATAGTGAGGAAAAGCAACTAGGAGTTGAAATAAAGGAAGTGCAAGCAAATTCTCATCTTAAACATGGTGTTCCCATTAATTCAAATATCAGTTGAATAGCATGATAATGCATGCAATCTTTTAAAGTTGGATGAACAACTGATTGAACACATACTTCAAGCTTCGAAGGGGTGCAGACTTATCCTTCAAAAGTTGAGATTGTAAAGATGCATAAAATGGGGTTTTAATAACGTTAGAACACAGGGTTCACAGTGCCCTGTTCCCAGTGCACAAGTTGCAGCACCCGGAACAGAGAGTTTGCAACGCTGGGAAAATGAGTGAAGAAGATGAAATCTGAACTGTGGGAAATATGGATGAAGTCTAGAGGTGATTTGGTTTGATGAATAAGGTTCATAGGATAATGGAAACGACTTTGAAATTTGTCAGCAAAATGAATGGGACAATTCGCAATGCCAATAGGAAATCCAACCAAAACATCGTTCTCAATCCTAAAAGATAATGAAAACTCTCATGGAGTACCTGGTGGTCCTGGGTATGATGTTCATGTCTTTGAATTTTCACAGGGGTGTCTGCAAGCAGTCCAACCTCCAACCCTCCTCTTCATCCAGTTTGTAGTGCTAGTTCGCATCGCCTGTATACCAGTTTGCAGTGCCTGATTCAAACAATAATTGCATACTTCGAGGATATTGTTAAGATATCCAATGACATGATCCGTGAAAATTTGTTAAAAATAGGCTCTGAAAACTATAAAGTCCCTTTGGCATGATCCATAAATGCAATGATGGTAAATGAATGCATGGAGTACTTTGAATACGCCATGAACTCTCCTAGTGAGTTGGCAACACATAGATCAAATTTGGTTTGACAACTAAAAGGATATAAGGTGACAAAGGAGACTTTGTGTACAATCTCAGGGCTATGGCATGGCAGGGTAATGATGTAAAAACCAACGGTGTGACTCATGGGAGTTTTTTATTTCCTTTTCCATGATGTCTAATGAAGTGACCCTAAGACTTCTACCAAGGTTGAAGAAACTTCATTTATTTTTAAACTAAACCTAAGTTAATGACCAGCACCCTAACACTAAAAATCTATGACCTATGTAATTCTACGACTCAAAAAAAATAACTGAAATGATTTTTTGACCCTTACAACTCTATGTGTTAACAAAAGGAATCCATGAGAAGGACTTGTCATGGAAACAATTTGAGAAATACTTTAAGATGAAGTATCAGTCGAAAAAATACTTTGATCGGAAGACCAAGGAATTCTATGAACTCAAGCTAGGACAACTCACAATAGATGAATATATCAACAAATTTATTGAGATGATGAGGTATGTGCCCTACATAATGGATGAAAAGGTAAAGATGCAATGATTTATTAGTGGATTTCCTCAGTCCTTCCGGGACATAATTGAATTTAATGAACCAAATACTTTAGAAGACATTATCCAGAAGACAAGGTACTACTATGAGAAATTTAGGAATAAGGAAAAACCTCAGAAGGAATGGAAGAAGAAAAGTAATTTGGGATTCAAGAAGAAGGGGTTTAAATCCTCAAGATTTAAGAATCATGGTAAAACATCTAAGATGATCCTTCCAACTAGAAGTGTATATCAACATAATTTTCCATCTTAGACTAGTAATAAACCCTTTGGATCAGTCCCAGGTAAGACTGAAAATACAAAGAGAGAACCCTTGAAATGTTGGGGATGTGGAGAAGAACCTCTATTGAGGGACTTCCCACATAGGAAACAAGACAATAGGAGGGTCTACAACATCCAGGAGGCTACCATGGGAAATGATGTGGCTAGGAGCACGCCACAAATTTATGCAGCCGAAGATAATAGACAAGCTGACCACCAAGCTTCAATGGTGGAGATGGAAGGTATGATTTCAAACCATGTAGTTTCCATTTTAATTGACCCTGGTTCTAATCTGAGTTATGTTTCCCCTCAAACTATTGAGAAATGTAAATTGCAGCAAGTAAAACATGCTAAATCATGGTTGGTACAACTAGCCAATGGAACCAAAAGAAAGGTAACAGAGGTCATACCAGTATGTCAATTCATTATGAATGCATTTCCCACCCAAGAAACCCTATACATGCTCCCTCTAGGATCTTATGACCTCCTGATTAGCATGGACTGGTTGGCTGCCCATAAAACCAAGTTGGACTGTTACAATAAAACTTTGGAGTTTGAAGATGAAGAAGGGAGAAAAATAACCCTACAAGGAATTCAAAATCCTATCTCGGTGAGACAAATATCTTCCCTTCAAGTGAAGAAGTATTGCATAAAATGATGTCCTTTGTATGAAATACAAGTGATGAAATCTGTTGAGAACAATAAACCAAGCCTAGAGGACCATCCCATATTAAGGGAGTATAAATATGTGTTTCTAGAAGAGGTATCGGGTCTACCTCCAAGAAGATTTATTGACTTTTCAATAGAACTTGTACCAAGAGTGGTGCCAATGTCTAGAGCACCCTATAGAAAGAGTACACTAGATCTAGTTGAACTCAAACTACAACTAAAGGAGATGTTGGACAATGGTTACATTCGACCTAGTGTGTCTCCTTGGGGAGAATGACCTTGTTTGTGAAAAAGAAGGATGGCACACTTAGGTTGTGCATAAACTATAGAGAACTCAATAACATGACCATTAAGAATAAGTATCCATTGCCAAGGATTGATGATGTGTTTGACGAGTTAAGGGGTGCTACAATTTTCTCCAAGATTGATTTGAGGTATAGATACCATCAAGTTCAAATTAAGGATGAATACATCCATAAAACAACCTTTAGGACAAGATATGTGCACTATGAATTTGTGGTGGTGCCATTTGGGCTTACCAATGCACCAACCAATTTTATGTGCTTAATGAATAATGTACTCAGTAAGTTCTTGGACAGATTTGTGTTGGTTTTCATTGATGATATCGTAATCTATTCTAAGAGTAGGGAATAGCATGAAGAACACCTCAAGTTAGTGATTCAAGTGCTAAGAGAACATCAATTTTATCCTAAGTTTAGTAAGTGTGACTTTTTCCAAAACGAAGTCCATTACTTAGGCCATGTTATTTTTGAGGGAGTGGAAGTTGATCCTAACAAGACCAAATCCATTATAGATTGGCCTACCCAAAAATATGTATCTGATATCAGATCCTTTATGGGCCTGGAAGGATACTATAGAAGGTTCATAAATGGACTTTCCAAGATTGGATGTCCAATCACCTCCCTTCAGAAAAAAGGATTTAAATTCATGTGGACATCAAAATGTTAAGAGAGATTCCAACAACTTAAATACCTTATAACCAATGCACCTATGCTGAAGATTGAAAACCCAAACAAGGAATTCCTTGTGTGTACAGATGCATCCAAGGAAGGGCTTAGCGGAGTCCTTATGTAGGAAGGACATGTGATTTGCTATGAATCTAGAAAATTGAATGAGCATGAAATCAATTATGTGACCCACGATTTGGAATTGGCTGCCATATTACATTTTTTAAAAATGTGGAGGAATTACCTCCTAGGTAGAATATTTGTGCTTATGACAGACCATAGTGAGTTGAAATATTTGTTTGATCAACCAGAACTCAATGTTAGACAAGCTAGGTGGATGGCTCTCCTTAGTGAGTTTTATTTTGAAATCAAACATATTAAAGGAAAATAAAATAGGGTGGTTGATGCACTTAGTAGAAGTATTAAGGTGGTTCTCTTGGAAACTGTAAGCACCCATGAATCAAACATCAAGGATAAAGTCAAAAATACAAAAGAAACATATGTGTTTTTCAATACTGTAAAATTATACTTAGAGTAAGAGCTCATAGAGATGAAGTATGAGGGATACCAAATGTCGAATTATGGCCTACTAACTTACAAAGGTAAGTTTTATATTTTGAATTTTGATGACTTGAAGAGGTGATGTATGAACTTCATAAAAGACCATATACTAGTCATCTTGGTTATCAAAAAATGATCACAGCCACTAGGAAACTGTTTTATTAGCCCGGACTGAAAAATGACATAGCTGATTACTTAGATAAATGTATAGAATAACAACAGGTTAAGGAAAATCATTGACATCCAACATGGTTGTTACAACCCCTACCAATTCCATAATGGAAATGGGAAACAATCTTCAGGGATTTCATCACAGGGTTGCCAAAATCAACCAAGAAGGATGACACCATTATGGTAGTTGTGGACAAACTGAGCAAGGTTGCTCACTTTATTCCTGTCAAGTCATCTTGGAAGGAAATATATATTGCCATTATTTTCATGAAATAAATATTTATATTGCATGGCATTCCTAAGAAAATCATATCGAACAAAGATACAAAATTTACTTCAATTTTTTGGAGATCTTAGTTTGTTGGTCTTGAAACTAAATTGTTGTTTAGTACAACCTATCACCCTCAAACTAATGGGAAGACAAAGAGGGTAAACCAAGTGTTAGAGGACATGTTAAGTATGCATGATATGCATCAACCCAAGAAGTGGGAAGACTACCTACCACTGGTAGAGTTTTCTTATAACAATGGCTATCAAGAGTCATTGAAGATGAGCCCTTTTGAGGCCCTCTATGGTAGACAATGCAATATTCCAATCAGTTGGAATATCCTATTAGATAAAATTACACTCACTCCAGATATGCTAAAATAAATGGAACAACAAGTATTTCAAATAAAACAGAATATGAAAATAGCTCTGGATAGAAAAAAAAGTTATGCAAATAGAAAAATGACTCCTAGAGAGTTCAAAGCAAGGGATCATGTGTATCTTTGGGTTAGGCCCAAAATAATTTCCTTAATAATGGGATGTTGTGCCAAACTGACACCTCAGTATTGTGGACCCTTTGAAATTTTGGACAGAGTGGGACCTATAGCATATAGACTAGCACTTCCTCCCACATTGAAGGCAAATATAGTTTTCCATGTTTTGTTGTTGAAGAAATATGTACATGATTCTAATCATATAATTGATTGGTCTCTGATTCAGGTGGAACCAGAGGGGGAATCCTTGCCAGAGCCATAATGAATAATACACAGGAAATAAATCCCACTAGGGAACATAACCATTGCACAGGTCAAGGTGCAGTGGAAACACTTTGTTCTATATGAAGATACATGGGAAATGGAGGACGCCATGAAACATGAATTAGCCATTTTTTCTTATTGTTGTACATACAAAGAACATCGACAAGTAGAACATCAAGGATGATGTTCTTTTAAGGGGGAGGGGATTTTAATACCCATGTTTCCCCCAGATTGTAAATATAATTATAACCTGCTAAAATACTATGGACAAACTGAATATGTGTGGATGTTGGAATTGATGAACCTTTTTGTTATAAAAGGTAATGTATGTATTTATGTTACTAAATAAAAATGGAAAGTGTTTCATAATTGCTGAAAGGGTTTGTCAACGTAGATCATGATGCATGAGAGAGATGGTGAGGGGAAGTAACAATGGTTGAGATGACCCCCACAAGACCAGCACTTACTAGATTTAAATTATTCAGACCCAAAACATTCCTCTAACCCCCAAAAAATAAATTACTAGTCAGGCTGGTAGTTGGGAAGTCCTCCTCAAGACTCAATGAAGAGATGGGAAAAGTAATCATATAAAAAATTCCTCACCTGAACACGAAATGGGGATTTGGACCCATGAAATGTTGTTGAAGAAGGAAAGAAAAGAAAGGAAATTTGTGGGAAGAGGGAGAGGATGAAAATGGAATGGGTCTGGTGACCATTTTCTAAGGAGGGGAGAGCATGTGCAGCTCTCTGGTTCTGAAGAGAACCGAAAATGAATTTTTTATGGGTACATGAATTGTTGGGCAGCGTTTTCAGTCCAAGATGATAAACATGGTTGCAAATAATATGAGTGACTGAGGAAGAACTCATTGCGGACCCTCTTTCTTGGTGGAGAGAAAACCAATCTGCCAAGTTCCTGTGGGAGGAGGAGAGTGGCCTCCATCCATGGTTGTTGCCGAACAGAAGGAAGAATCTCTCTAAGAGAATCATGATCTAGCTAGGGGGTGGCCAGTGGTAAATCCATTCATGAGTTGTTGTTCCTATGGTTGGGTGGAAAAGGGCACCCCTTTCATCAATTGCATCACTATCTAGTTTCTAGATAAGTATATTTGGTTAAATATATGTAGTGTTTAGATCAGAGAAAATTTTATACTATGTTTTAGAATTGTGTAAGTTTAATTCCTGACAAAATTGACTTGAGAAATTTAAGTAGAATAAAGATAATGTCTTAGCTAAAGATATCCTAATTTAATTTCTTATCTCTTGACTATCTGTGTGCTAAAATGCGATTTCTGGGTAATAGTGTTCCATTTTAGTATGTCTTTAAATACCCTGACGGAAAAGTTAGAAGATATCATACCTGTGTGGAATTTAGGAAATAATCCCAATTATGGGAAAACATTAAAAGTCCTTATAAATAATTAGAAAAATATTTAGAACATAAACATGAGATTGGTCTAAATGAATTAAAATACAAAAGTTCTCAAAATTCTATTTGGGGCACATGGCCTTGGCTTTTGTACTGGTTAGAAAATTCCTCAAAGGGATTGATCAGAGATCAATTCCACAATCAAAGAGTTTGGATAGACTCTACAAGACCATTTGGGTTCGGTCGATTCCTTGAATTACATTTCCCTGTTTTAGAAATTGAGTTCGGTGAATGGAAGGAGATTCCTTCAAACCAGTCATCATGGGCTCATTCCCATAACCTTAACCAAATTTCATCTAAGATTTAGGAGTGTAGCCTCTAGAGCTTGACAAAGTCCCATAGTTCCATGACCTTGGAACCCTTCGCTACCCTAAAAAAGGAGATAAGTTATTCGGGACTCCAGGAGTTTGGAGCTCTGGGGCGAATGAACATTGCAATGTCCAAAATGCACCGAAGATGACCTGTCGATTCAGTATCTTGATGGTGGACCTACAGTTGCTTGGCATTTACCAATTATCATGGGATTTTTCCCTGTGTTAAACTCTGATCCACTTATCGGTCGCGAAGTAACGTGAGCCGTAGATCTAAGGCTATTCACGATCTCCCTTAACCATTGGATCTACGTCATGGTCAGTTCAGTGTTGACCTACTCTGGGAGAGAAAATGTGTTAAACAACTAGAAACCCCGAACACCAAACCCGTGAGTTAACATGAGTCATTGATCTTGGGAATTCATTGGGAACCGCTCTTGACCGTCCGATCAACTAGTCAAAAAGATAGCGTAAAGAACTTTGGTGAAGTCCTAATTTGGGAGGTTAGACATGTTGGTGAATGAGAATATCGCCGAAGCATCGAAGGCCAGAGTGACGTGGCATGCTAACATCACCAAGGGTGATGTGGGCCCATCGTAAGGGTGTCACGTGCCACCTCGATTTGTGGATTTCACAGACTTTATGTGTCAAATGGACCTTGACACGTGTCACTAGTTGATTGGGCCACGTTTCACCCTTGTCGTCTGCCAAATTTATTCCATTGGATTTACGTCGTGGTCAGTTCGGCATTGACCTAATTCAAGAGTAAAAAGGAAACTAAATAAAAAAACCCCTGAATGTCAATGTCACGATGCAACAAGGATCATCGATTCAAGGATATTTTGGGATCTCTATATTTCCCATTGGATCTAGGCATGGTCAATCTGGTGCTGACCACTTTGGGAGTAAATGGAAACTAAACAAAAAAACCCCTGAATGTCGAAGTCACAAAACAACTAGGACCGTTGATTTGAGGATATTTCAGGATCTATGTCTTGTTCGTTGAATCTAGACGTGGTCAGTCCAGCGTTGACCACTTTGGGAGTAAAAATGATGCTAAACATAAAAACCCTCGAGCATCAAAGTCGTGAAGCGACGGAGGCCGTAGATCTAGGGACCTGTGTGAACCTATGTCGACCATTGGATAAAGGATATTGGAAGGTTGGTTGGAGGGAGTTCAGGAATTTAGAGCTCCAGGAAATTTTGTTGGTAGGAGAAGCAGGATGTTCCTGGAGACTATCAACCTGGAGTGACATGCCATGCTGACGTCACCTAGGGTGACGTGGACCCATATTATGTGTGCCACGTGTCACCCCGATTCATGGTTTTCATAGACCTTATGTGCCAAATGGAACTTGACACGTGTCACCCATCGATTGGGCCATGTGTCATCTCCATATTTTTCCACATGTCACCCCCTGGTGTATAGTCGATTGACCTAATGGCTAATTGGATCCCGGGAGTTCAGGAGTTCATAACTTCGGGAGGCTTAGGGTGTTAGAATATATGCTCCAATAGGGATGAAGGATGGAGCTACATGGAAAGACCTCGGGACTTCGGGATATTTGGGATATCGAGACGTTATGGTTAAAGTGGTCAAAGGCCTCGATCCACCAATTCCTATCTCATTGTTCAATGCACAACCACGTATAAGTGTGGACCCTACGGGAGTCTGGGACGTTGGAGAAATAGAACAGATAAGTAAAAAGGGTTGAAGGCCCAAACCAAACTCCTTCTTCCCCATGTTATAATGTTTTAAACATAATAAATTAAATGAGAGGGACCCTTTCCGAAACTCTGACATTCGAGAAATTTTGGTTCATAAACGCATGATGAGGAATTTCGTCGAAGTTCAGAGTCTTAGGCGTTAACTAATATTAATAACCCTAAGTTCCCTTGGAGATTTAGTAAGAAGTGGGATTTCTCTATGTCAATGATTAATTAACTTAGTAGGCCTATAGGAGCTGGACAAATGTCAACTCCTGGTTGGGAGAGTCTTTGTATACTGTGATGATGTGGAGTGTCGGGTGACAGGGAGCCACATGGGCACGACATGGTTGTGAGAGACTCTAGTCAATGAAGGCTTAAATAAATTTGAAGGGACATAACTTGCAATCCATAACGCATATATGGACAAATATATAGTCATTGGAAAATCCTCGTCGAACCGAAGACAATGGGACCCTAGTTATAGGGATTTGAGTTGATCGAGAAAAGTGAAATTTTGATGTCCCATCCCTTAAAAAGGTACTTAGGGGTCAGGTGTGTGTCAATGAATCTATAATTGTTCAAAAGGTACTAAGGTATCTTCCAATGAGATTTGATCCTAAGATCTCATCACTAGAAGAAAGAACATATATGGATTCTATAAGCATGGAAGAACTACATCGAATTTTCACAGCCTCTGAAATGAGAATTGAATAGGAGAATCTAGTTACAAAAGAAGAAACATTCAAAGCATCCAAGAAGTCAAAGAAAAAGGGAAAGAAAAAGGAAAAATAATATAGCAGCAACAATGACATCTCAGAATATGATGAAGAAGTAGCAAACTTCGTGAGAATACTGAAAAAGGGAATTGATAGTAGATATAGAGGTAAGATTCCATTGATTTGTTTTAATTGTGATGGTATTGGTCATTTTTCTAACAAATGTTATGATAAGAAAAAGAAAAGAAATGAGGAATATGATTCAAATAACAAAAAAATATACAAAGGAAAAAGAACCAATATGAAAGTCTTCAAGAAAAGTTTATGCACCAAAGAAGAAAACTCCTCGTCATATGAAGATGAAGTCAGTGAAAGTGAGACAGAAAGAGTTCTATTCATGGTAGTAGAATACTTCGATAAAGAATGCATCGAAGAGGAATATGAAGAGGCAAAAGTTGATTACAGAGAATAACTATTGATTGTTATAGAAGTTATAAAAAGAGAAAATAAGAAAAACAAGTCCCTACAGGTGGAACTAAAACGAAAAGAGGAAACACAAAATTCAACTGTGAATAACTAGAGGATATGATCACTAAGTTAAAAGTTCAAGTTGAAGAAGAAAAAATAATTGAAGAATCACTCAAGGAACGGTTAGAATAAAGAGACAGGACCATTGGAAATTTGGAAGCATAGATTGTCACATTGAGAAAATATTTTCAAAATAAAAACATGCAGAATAGTTCTAAAGTTGTGGATACCATTATTAACATTCAGAGACCAAATCATGAAAAGTCCAGACTTGGATATAATTAGACAGAAAATGGATGAAGCTCCAAAAAAAAATATCAAGAAACATATCCAAGAAGTTATGCAGAGACACTGGAAGGAGACAAGAAGTTTTACAAGGAAGATCACAAGGACACTCCTCCACCCAAAAGATTCAGATTTTAGAATCAACGATAGTCAGAAACAAGTAGGTCTCAAGAAGAAAAAGTATTCATAAGAGTGACTCATTTTAGAAGATATTCAACTCCCAGGTGTCAAAAAATTTTCTTCGGTTATGTTATGCATGTACTCATTTTGGACATAAAGTTGCAAATTGTAGAGAAAATAGAAGAAATAGAAACAAATTTGAAAATCATGCACAAAATGGTTATCCAAGAAGGCCTAGTGAAAGACAGATAAGAAGTTACAATAGGTTTGAATCCTTGAGCACTGAAATATAATGCTACAAGTGCAACAAATTTGGACACATGGCCAAAGATTGTAGAACAAAAGTCCCTCCTAGAGAATCACAATAGAGTAACCACAGTCACAGACAAGAACCTCAGCAGAGAATATGGATAAGAAAGAAGAATCAGTATAGCAATGAAGAATGCACACTCTCTCTACAACATAAACACAAGAAATATGGTTGGTATGTTGAGAGTGGTTGCTCAAAGAACATGATAGCCGATTAGGACATGTTTCTAACATTGATAAAGGAACGAGATGGATCAATATCCTTTGGAAACAATGACTCAACTAGAATCATTGGAAAGGGAACAATCTTAATTGGAAACAAGGGCTTAAAAAGTGAGCAATGTTTAATATTTTTGGTTGATGATTATACAAGTATGATTGCAGTTTGTTTTCTCAGGAAAACATCAGAAGCTTTCGAGAACTTCATGGTATACAAGGAAATGGTTGAAAATGAAATGGATTCAAAAATCAAATGTTTAAGATCTGATAATGGAGGAGAGTTTAGTTCAAAGGTATTTATGGATTTATACAGAAATCATGGAATAAAAAGGCAATTCTCTATTGCTAGGACACCTTAATGGAATGGAGTAGTTGAAAGGAAAAACAAGACAATATAGGAAATGGCTCAAACTATGTTAATGGATTCCAAGTTGACAGATGTCTTTTGGGCACATGCAGTGCATACAACAATTCACATTCAAAACAGAGTAATGCTCATAAACAACAATGATAAAACTCCCTACGATTTATGGAAAGGAAGACCAATGAATGTGAAGTACCTCATAGTTTTTGGAAGCAAATGCTACATCAAAAGAGAATATGGCATAATGGGAAAGTTTGATTCTCGTGTGGAAAAAGGAATACTTTTTGGGTACTTGAGTACAAGGAAAGCATACAAATGTTTCAATCTAAGGCTCAACAATTTTTTGGAAATCATCAATGTGATGGTGGATGAGACAAGTGGACGAAATTAAAGGAAGAAGAAAAGGAGTCAGTGGAACAGGTTTACGAAGAAGAAGAAAAGGATGAAGAATTAGTAAAAGGGGAAGATGAAGAATATTAGATAGAAGTATAAAATCAAGAAAAACAAGTACCTCCAAAGACACCTAGAAAACGAATACAAAAGACTCATCCCTCAGATTATATTATTGAGAACAAAGATGTAGGAATTGAGACTAGAAGAAGAATTCATTCACCAGAACAAATGCACCTAGAACTCTTATCCTCAATTGAACCAAATAGTTTTGAAGAATCCAACAAGGATGAATTATGGATAAAGTTCATGGATGAAGAGTTAGATTAGATAGAGAAGAATGAAACTTGGGAATTGGTTCCAAGACCAAGGTACAAGATTGTGATCAGTGCAAATTGGGTCTTCAGAAATAAATTGAATGAAGATGCACAAGTTACCAAGAACAAAGCTAGATTGGTATGTAAAGGATATGCACATGTTCAAGGTATCAAATTTGAAGAGACGTTTGCCCCAACTTCCAGAATGGAAGAAATTAGATTGATCCTAGTTGATGCATGCTCCAAGAATATTAAAGTGTATCAAATAGACGTGAAATCAACATTTCTTAATGGGGAACTAGAAGAAGAAGTCTACATTGAGAAACCAAAAGGATTCCAGTTGTCAGAGAATGAATATTATTTTTGTAGGTTGAATAATGTTGGAGTTACTTCACACACACCTAGGATTTATTTTTCCTAATGTTTTTCCTTGTTTATTAGTCATAATTAGTCATTATCCAATCTCCTATATTTTAGGAGAGAATACTCCACCTGGAGAATATTCTCTTTCAGTTGACACTTCAATTTGACTAGTTGAGTTGAGTTTAGATGTTGCATTGGGATCATCACCATGCAACATTGGGATCATCACCATGATAATTCGACCTTGAATTGGGATCATCACAAAACTAGCACATTATCCTTAATTCCCTGAGTTAACTCCTCACTACTCTTTGTTCGGTCAGTTAACTGAAGACTAGTTGACTAGTTAGCTCAACTAGGTGGCAGTTCACTCTTGTAACTGCCTGAGAGACTAGAATAGGTGGCATTTCACTCCTGTAACTATTGGTGTGTGTCCATATCACTCTAGACCACCACTATGGCACATTGGTTATCCTCAAGTCGAACTCATTGAGTTATACATATTATATCATGTGTAAACTATTCATTTTTCACAATGGTTAATGAGAATTCTTCCATTCTTTCTCTCCTTCTTCTTCTTTCTCCAATTCTTTCTGCAAATGTGTGTATTATTGTTTAGCTAGATCTATTATGTGTAGGTTCAACAAATTTAAAAATAATACCTTCTATGGTCTCAAACAAGACCCCATAGCATGGTATTCCATATTAGACATATACTTACAACAGCAAGGGTTCAAGAAAGGAAATGCAGACACCAACCTCTACATCAAGGTAAGTCAATATAGTATTTTATTAATTAAAGTTTATGTTGATGGTAATATTTTTGGAAGTGATGATGACAGGTTGAGCCAGAAATGTGAAAAATTAATTTGAAATTGAATTACTTGGAGAACTATCCTTATTTTTGGGCCTTCAAATATGTCAAAGCAACCAAGGAATTTTTATTTCTCAAACCAAGTATATCATAGAAATGATAAAGAGGTATGGAATGGAATATTTCAAACCAGTCAACACTCCTATGAAAACCAGTTGCAAGTTAAGTAAATATGATGATTCAAAGGCTATAGATCAGAGGCAGTACAGGTCAATGATTGGAAGCTTACTTTATGTGACAACATCTAGACCATATGTAATGTAGGCATTTAGACAAGTGGTAAGATTTCAAGAAGCACCAAAGGAATCACATGTTCTAGCAGTAAAAAACATATTCAGATATCTCAAGGGCACAAAAGAGTTTGGATTATCGTATCCAAAAGGAAATGATCTATCACTCATTTCTTACACAGATGCATATTGGGCAGGTTGCATTGATGACCAAAGAAGCACAAGTGGAGCAACGTTCTACTTGGGTGAGTGTTTGGTATCTTGGATAAGAAAGAAATAGTCATCAATATCATTGTCTATAGCCAAAGTAGAGTATATTGCAGCAACACCATGTTGTACACAAGTTCTATGGATGAAACAAAATTTGATAGATATACAATTTGAGTATGATGAGCCCATTTCGATATATTGTGATAACACAAGCGCCATCAATATCTCAAAGAATCCAATGATGCACTCCAAGACGAAGCACATTCTAATCAAGTATAATTTTCAATGGGAACAGGTTGCAGAGAAGAACATCATAATTGAATATGTGGGAACAAAAGAACAAGTTTCATATATCTTTACAAAACCGATTCCAAGGGAATCTTTTGAGTATCTACGACAGATACTCAGAGTAATTTCTACTCCAAATTGAATTATTTTGAATGCTTATCTTATATGTCTTATATTTACACGAGGAAGCACCATTAAGAGGACAATTCAGTTTGGGGGGGCAATTTTAGGAAGATTTCAGTTAGGGGGAGCAACCCGAAGGACAGTTCAGTTAGGGGGAGAAACCTCGATGGGAAGTTACATTTTCCATTGATGTCAAAGGGGGAGAGATTCATCAAATGCATGGATAGAGAGTTATATTCTTGGAGAGAGAGCACAAAGACATGCTTCCAGGGGAAGCGATGGTCACAAGGGGAGCATGAGCGACATGACTTCATTTTTTCATAAGAGTGTTTCCATCAATGCTAAAGTGGGATATTGTTGATTAATTGGGTTGGTTTTCATTGATGTCAACCCTTGAAGCAATTCTAGTAGAAAATTTTGGTATCCCAAACAATATGGTTAAGGGACTTAAGTTTGTTTGATGTATAATAGTATAAGTATTAGTATATTTTTAGGTACAACTATTATAGATGGATAGTACATGTCATGCCATTTCCGGTGATATGTGGAACCCACATAACTCCTCACGGTTAGAGAGTTATGGCCTTGTGAAGATGGAGAACCCTCATGAGTTATCTAGAAGGTCAAAGAAGTCAAATTATTCTAGAAACTACTAGAAGAAGTTGACAAGTCAAAGTGAGTGAAAATAGGAGTTAATCATGGGTTAAGTTGTTGCAATAAGAAAATAATTAAAAATAAAATTATACGCAACTAAAAGTAGAGAGTTTATTATTTTTGGATAAAGTGGTTATAAGTGGACAAATGGTTATAAGGGTGTTAGCCCTAAAAGAAGGAATTTGGGTTAAGTTGGTTAGAAGGTAACCCCTTGAAGAAGCTACATGGAAGTATAAATTAGAGAGAAAGGATCTCCTATTAGCACATATTGAGCACATTGAATATCTATTATAGTGTAAGTTTTAAAGCAAGTACTCATTGATACATATGAAGTTATGAAAATTTGAGGTAGCACAAAGGGTTGATGATGAAAATTTCAAAATTTCAAAAATACTGAAAACACCTTAGTTTTTTAGGTGTACGTGAGCTAGAGTGGAGAAGGGAATGTACGTACGTGGTATGGCAGTACAACATGGCGTGTACATGTGGGAAAATCCATGAAATATTGAGTTGATGAGGGTTCGAAGTTCTCAAAGTCTGAAAACGAGCTCCCAAGAAGGTCTACAGTGATCAGGTACATCAGATCTATCTGCATATTCAAAAGGTATGTCATATTCTTATGTGTAGTTGGATATCATTGTCTTCATGAGATATGGTTATGGGAGTTTGAGGTTTTTCCCTAGAGAGGGTGTTGGTTATATGGAACTTATGGTATGAGCTAGATCTACATAAATACAACACTGATGTGTTGGTATTATTCATTCATTCATCTTGTTGGTTCAAGTGTTGAGACATATTTTGTATTTCTTGGTATATGGTTGAGGGTTTTGGTTTTGAAGTGGTTACAAATGTGTTTGTATGGTGTGAAGCTTCCTATCAGTAAGGGTTTGATGTCTAGTCCATGTGAGGTTTATTAAAATTATTCATGCTTATACACACATGTATGGAACATGACTAGAGAGATATAGATGCACTTGGTTAAGGGATATATAAGATGATGTATGCATAGGGTACAACTAC
Source organism: Picea engelmannii (assembly GCA_009831015.1). Classification (NCBI taxonomy): domain Eukaryota; kingdom Viridiplantae; phylum Streptophyta; class Pinopsida; order Pinales; family Pinaceae; genus Picea; species Picea engelmannii. The sequence goes on along the minus strand of ML777763.1, from coordinate 565,118 downwards.
AAATAATACATAGTGTTAGGTTGCAGGTTGAGGTGATAGAGGTAGAAAAGTGTTTGAAGTTTCAGAGAAGGTGAAAACCCTAGTTTTCTGAATGTGTGTGCACACTGTAGTATAGACATGGCGTGTACATACGGAGGCTATAATATAGACAGGGTGAATACATATACGAGTTGCACTATATACATGTCACACACCTATTGGTTTTTTATTGGTACATGTTGAGTACAGGTACAGGTTAGTGGCACAGGTTGGTTACAGGTTGTTGGTATAAATTGGTATAGGTTTACAGTGGTATATCTCACAGTGACAGTGTGGAAGTGGTTTCATCATTTGACATTTATATTTTAGGGTGACAGGATGGGGCAAGGATAGGTGGTTGTATCCACCTTCCTGTTGTATCTGGAGAACATAAGGGGTTGTAGTCTCCTCGTTGTAGCCAAATAATTGGGGAGTTGGAGCTTCCCTCAGGTTGTAGCTTGAAAATATAGGGGGTTGGAGCGTCCTTCCAGTTGCATCTGGAGAACAAAGGAATTTGGTGCTTCCAGTGAATGTAATTCTTAAAGACATATAAGAAAAAACATTATGTGGTTTTCTCCTGCATTGGGTTTCCATGTAAAAATATTGGTGTATTGTGAATGTGTATGATTGTTCATTATTCATGGTTTATTTACTCTACACTTGTTGAATGGTAATGGTATATTGATCATAAAGATAAATAAAAACTTACATATTGTGGTTACAAGGATTAAATTTCTCTATCACTGATTCACCCCCCCTCTCAGTAATCCAACACATTTCAGTGGTAGGTCCCAGTTTGGAAAATTGGGATTTAGATCCTTCTGAAGCCATTTTGAGGAATTAATTGACTTTTTGTAGTTACAGTGTTTGGATATCATGCCCACTCCCTTGATGGTGTTCTACACTCTGATAACTTTCCAATGGTGCATAAAACACCTCAATCAGAGCTCATATGCAAGATTTATGCCTCCCACAAGTTGACCTACCATGTTGACCACCATGGTACGAGTGGATCCCATGTTAGACTCCATTACTCAAATGTGTGGGGCTAGCCATGAGTGTATTTTCAAGAATATTAAAAAAGGTATAAACCTATTATGTTCTCAATAAATATGAATATAAAATCTAGAAGATAGATCTTTAACTTCAACAAGAAACCCAAATCATTCACATAAAATAATCAACAGAAGAATGTGATACAACCCTTGAGGTAGGGTAACACAATATATTAATCCTTATGGAAGGATAACACTCCTCAAGCAATGCATGATACATTCACAATATTCTTAACTATGCTCATTACATTGCTTATACTTCCTTTTATACTACTATATACCTCCTAAGAACATTCTAGAGCAGGAATGTTCTAGTAGATAGAACCTTCTAGTAAGCATTATGGCCTGTATTCTTTTCACACTGTTACATGGGCCTTATTTACTAGAAATGGCCTCCATACATAACAACACATATCTATCTAACTATTATTATTCCCTTGGCTACCTCCCTAAGTACCCGATATTACCTCCCTAGGTATACTACAAAGCATTATCACTAATTGAGGGTTGAGGAAGTCAAAACCCTAACCCTGGATGACTATCGGGCTATGTTAAATACTGATCCACTAGGAGGAGAAGGGATTCCATAATTTTTTTATTGTACTTGTTTCATAGAATATCAAAGAATCCAATGAGTGGTATTTTGAGAGCATAACAGAGGATCTAGGAGATTTTGTAGCAGTTGTTCATGCCACGGTGTCAAAGGAAACTCCATAGTGAGTGCCTCTTTATTTTTACTTTCTTTCCATAACTAAAGAAAAGAGAGCAAAGCATAAGCCTCACCTTCTAGTTGGATTTTCTTCTGTATTGGGTTTCCCATAATACATATTATGTTTAATTGTGTGGATGGTGTGTATATTTTTCTCGTTATTTCATTTTCGTATTCAATTATTTTCATACAATTGAGCAATAAGATAGTAATAACTAATATGGGATCTAAGGAAATAAATTGCATAATCTAAGATTTTAAAATAGTTTAAGATCTCTTGTGATGAATTGTTCCCATGGAATATCCACGACAGTTTATATATCAGTGTGACACTAAGTTAGGTTGGTTTTCCCAATTATGGATTTCCAAAGTAAATCGCTATGTATTGTGTGTGCCATTGTTATTCCTTTTTACTTAAATAAAAATCTATAAACATTATTTCCCTGGCATAGATTTAAAACTTTCAATTTATATAATAATAAATGTCCAAAATTAATTAACATAATTTTATATATATTCATTTAATAAAATGTCCACCAAAACATTATGGAAATAGAAATTAAAATAATAAAGAATACAAATTAAATTTTGCATCTATCATTTTAAAAATGATAACGAGATTAATGGAAAACCTATAAATCATTATTAATAAGAGAGACACCAAAATTTAAAAAAATTCATAAGAATAGGTCCTATAGAGATTCCTTAAGTTTGAATTCATCGCCCAAGTGGTGAAAACCCAAACATTATACTTAAAATAATAAAATATTTAAATCGTTACAAAGATTTTGAAATAGTCACACATCTTTGATTGTCCTAATCATTAAGGATGATTTTTCTAATTACTCTACATAGGCCAGTGCAAGTCATTTTTCTAATTTAATCCTAATTCTTCATTTGTAATTCGAGATTCTATCTATAAACACTGTGTTTTTTCATCTATGTCAAGATATTGTAATATAATTTTTAATTTTTTTTTTAATCTAGTTGTTGCAACTATATTAAATTAGAGTAAAACTATACATAGGCATCAATTTTTGGCCTACCATTGGGGAAACCAGACCAACAACAGTACATCGGTTCTTCTTTCTTTTAATTTTGGAAATTATCAATGACACAAATGTTTTTTAGAAAAGTGCCAAGGGTGAAAGTACAAGTAGCAGAAAAACTAGTTTTATACCTACAATTATATTAGGTACAACTAACAATAAGTAGAGAAAAAAAACCAGAGAGTTGTTCATGTCAAGTGAGTGGAGAACTATCATCTTCAACAGTCGTGTGCCCAATAACGTCTTAAAACTCCTCAAACTCCAAACTAGATATCTTCCTTGCCAAAGTTGTAACCATGAATTCCACTTGTTTGATTTGGAGTTGCAGTGCATCCAGAAGGACTAGAATCTACTGATGATCTTTGTTCCTCTAAACCAATACTTTTCCAATAATGGTTTTCGTTTTTCAATATAGGCCAATTGTTTGAAGATACTTTTTATTTATACTCCTCATGTTTCCTGTGTTTGGAATCCATGGCCCAATCTCACAAATATTTTCCATGCCTACCAAATAGCTCCACTCAATCCATGCTTCAACCTCAACGATGTCAATATTAGTCTGTTTTATAGAAGGTGTCTAATCCCAATACATGAAAGAAGAATTTTTGTCACCTTGTTGATCCCTATTGGGAAGGTGTTGGGAGGTTGACTTTGTTGACCACAGTGCCCCCTACAACCGAAACCCATCCTTGACATTGAACAAAGATTGTAGAAGGTAGGAACTAAGGGGAATAGATATCGAGGGAAGGGACATAGGGGAACGCTCGATCGATGAGAAGAAAAAAAATAGAAGGGAAAATTAATAGGTAGGATGGGGAGGATGAGTGAGGAAAACGAAGGCACAGTTCCCTCTATTGAGAAGGGAAGTTCACTGTAATAGCACCTTTTGTGAGCCATTTGGGAGAAAAAACCAAGGCACCCTCCACAATCTAACCTAGAAGGAAGACAATTGGGGGAGATAACAAAGAATGCTAACCATGATCGTGATTTTTTGTATCTTTTTCATGCTCAGAGTAATCATTCCCAAGTGTGGTTCGAAGAGTATCTCAATCCATCTCATCATATGAAAAGTTGTCATTCCGAGGAATTGAAGAGGAACCATTAAAGTTGGAACTCGAGTAGTCTTGGCCATAACTTTGTGCATGATTTAGAGGTGCATTGGTGTACCCATATATCATTTCCAAGGTTGAGCATGAGGCTATCGATAGTGGGAAATTGTTATCATAGCTGGGGTATCACATCCATGTCACCCCATTGAGGGTGTTAAGACATAGATTAAAATTCAAAATGAAAATTCAAAATTTTGGTTAGAATAGGCACCTTTAACTTTATATTAGTTTAGTTCTTAATTTTCTTAGTCTAGATTTGATATCTCTAGTATAGTTTTAATATTAAGTTTAAGTTTTGATTAAGTCTAATTTAATTATTTGATTATATATATAATAGTTGCATATATCATATATTAGTTTAGGTTATAATATTATATTCATAACGTCATAGGAATAGGTGATTTATTTATAAGTTTTAAAATGATTAAAACTAAAGTAAATGATGTGTTATGGTGCATGTATATCATGCTAATTATGAGCCCCTGATTTTAAAAGATAATGAGTTCAACGACTCACGCCAAATTGGTGACATCAAAAGATTTTTCGTGGATGTGATGTGTCGAACGATGAGGAAAACACGCTACAAGACAAAGTTAATGTAAAACCATTTGTCTGAGCAACGCGGTGTTATAAAAACAAACCACTTACCACCTCTTGAAAAACCACTATTTTTTTATTTTATAATCAGTTTTTCCAAGTTTCTTGGGTAAGATCAATGAATCATGTGTGCTTAATTAGTAGATCGATGGCTCTAGTGCTTCTGGTTCAAACACTTATATCTCAAGATTTAAGGCATGAAAGGATGCGTTGGAAAGCCTTGAATGAGGAGAATGATCCCGGACTAGTTTGTTGGCCAGATATACAAGCTCAACACTCGGAAATCAAGTAGAAAAAGAGGGAATGAGATTGCATCAAATCAAGATCACAGTGATAATTGTGGCCACATCTTCAACCAATTGATAAATTGATTATGACATAACAGGATTGACAACATTATTAGAACCAAGCCAACTAAAAGAGGAGGATGAGATTTCAAATTCTAGGATTTGATACAATCTACAACAAACTTTGTTCATGGATAACAAACAAAGAATCAATTATTCAAATATTTCATGTAAATCCTCGATTTTGTTGGATATGTAATGTAAATATAGATTCAATTGAGCATTTTTAGGGTTGGAAGATGGCTCTAGGACATATCCTTGAGCATGGCTTGTAAGGGAGAAATGTGTACTGAAGAGGGGGGGATTTAGCAACTTAGGGTTTTTTGGCAGTAAGGCTTCGTTATGTAGGAAGTTGCTAGAGTCATTGTAATCTCTCTTATCATGATGGCATAATTCAAGGATTCATGGCTCATTCCACTTAGAGCCTTGTCTTCTCTTCTATTTTCTGTATTTTTCTTCTCATTATTCCATCATTGTTCATTTTTCTTTTGTGGTAAGATTACTATTAGGGCTAAAGGTGTAACAATTTGGTACAACCTCCATTGTTACAATTGTAAAGTAATCATTTAAAGATAAATAATTTCCTTTGTCTTATTATGAGTAAGACAAGACCTTTATTTTTAATATGTTTTGTTCAATATCAATCATAACCCTGATACATTGTTTTACATGCACTCACTTTTTGATTTGTTGGATTCATCATTGGTAATTACCAACATATTAATTATTATTCATTTCAATTTGTAAACATTGTTTTTTTCCCTTTGCAAAGTATGATATTTCAATGTTTTTCTTCCTTTCTTCTACCTTTCATGAACAATTTTTTGTGCTCTAATGAATGAGACTCGATGCCCAGTGGATTAGGCCATTGATATGAGAATTATTGCATACTTTATTTCATCATTGATATCATTTATCCTAGCTAGTCTATCCATCTTTTAAACTTTATACAAGTCTTGCATCTAGGATTTATGATGAGAGTTGTTTCTTAGTGACAGTGGGCAGCCAACTGATATATTTTGATGAGGGAACCCCCTTTAAGTGTAAGTTCCATCTTGTATTCATAAGTTGGTTGAAAATGTTCTTGGCATGTTCCTAACAGCCGAGAACATCTCAAGTTACAACCTTTTTTGGCATCGTTTTCGAGGAGCAAATTTGGAGATATTTTCCCTAGGAGTATGACAAAGATCATCTCTGGTTCTTGAGGGTGAACAAGAGTCAGACACACACATAGGTTGTTTGAGCTTTCACCTGGCAACTCCATGATCTGAAAAATTCCATGTGATCTTCACTAGTGATTCCTTTGTGATTCCAATCATATTTCAAGACTCCACTGGTAAGTAATCCATGTTGAAAAAAATGAAGAATTGTTTCAAAATGATAAGGTATCAAATGGAAAGATTCTTTCCAGAAATTTTTGATCTACTATTTAGTTCTTTCTTGTTATTTCTTTTACAGTTAATATTTTTATTAGTATCTTTCATAGGATCGTAAGTTTAAAGCTTCATCTCTTTCCCTTGAAAAAGAAATCTTGATTTCCTCTTGTATTCTTCAAGAAAAAAAATTGGGTTCAGTGTTGTCCTCTGAAAATAATGATAATCCTCTTGTATTAGTGTCTTTTGAGATATTTCTTGATCAGAAAGTACAGATTCCTACTCTTACAGAGAATAGTAAATCTTGTATATCAGTTGGGAATGAAATTAATATGCCAATTTCTTCAGTTTCTAATATATATTGTGATCAACCTGTGAAGATTCATCCTCGGGATTTAAACAGATATAAACCTCTAAAATTTCCATTAGTTCTTCATGATATACCTCCTAAAATTTTCAAATACATTCCTTTATTTAATGGAGAAGATGATGTTACAACAAAAAGGCACATGGAAGCCTTTGAATATTTCACATATTGTTTAGATATTCAATGTGAGGATGCATTTATGGTTTTATTCACTCTCTCATTAGTTGGAGAAGTAAAAACATGGTTTATAGATTTACCAACTGAATCTATTACTTCTTGGACTGACTTTCATAATGTTTTCCTGCACAAATGGGTTGAGAGGAAATCTCATCATCAATATATTTTTGAGTTTTATGCTAAAAAAAGAAGGAGTGATGATGTAACACCCCCAACCACCTATTGAGCAATGTCGCTTGAAACTTTTGTGCTATGATACCATTTTATGACATACCCGACCACCCAGGCAAGGCACATTTCCTCAAAACTTCTCTTTTCATCAGCTTTGATACCAATTTACCATCAATTCAACCGAAATTGCTCGGATACAACTATGTTACTAATTAAACATATAATTACTATGAAACACATGATTATATGCATATTCATAACATAATTATACACAATCATAACATAATTATACACGCAACATAAACAACATAAACTCATGATAATAGAATGCATAAATATTTCTGCAATACATAATTTAACACACAAATGGGAACTTATCTTTGAATAAATGAAACCAACTGTGTGCATGCCTTCCACGCTCCTCCCAACCTTAGACCACACTGTTCATAAATATCAATAGTGGGTCACCCTCGAGATGGGGCTAAAATCCACTTGGGTAAGGGATCCCAACCAAGATAAAGTATCTCACTTAACAGGAACTTAGTCACGGGTAACTCGGTCACAGGTGACTCAAACACAAGAAAGTCTATCACAGATGCCAATTCACATTGACATCCTATAGTGTCTCATTCCCCACATGCCCGTCCCAACCCAGGAAGTGTGCCCCTTCTCTTCTCAACATTCGTTCAGTTTCCCCACTTCCCTTCCAGGGATTCAACAACATGCTAGATAGGAAGAATGAGAGCCCTGTCGCTGCATTTTGGCATGTTGGGAAATAATTCCCATCAATTCTCTCACCTAGAGAGAATGCAATGTCCCACAGGCTTGACAACCTGCCTCTTCTGTCCATCTCTCCAAGTCGAGCAATGAACATGTATCTGCAACTGCAATCAACAAAAATATGATCACAGTAACGGTCAAGTTCAATGACAACAATAGTTGGGTTCAATTCATGGTTTAGTTCTATGACAGAACAGTCGGGTCATGATTACAACTCAATCATTGCATGAATCCTCATCTAATGATCAACCCAGGTGAAAAGATACCAGAATGGACTAAGTCCAAAATATTTGATTGCATGTTCCCAACTTGACATTTTTCACGTTAAGAACTATCTTCAGTCCACAACATGTTCCCAACTTGACACTTGTCGTTGAGAACTACCTTCAACCACTTGTCCCCTCATTCGGACTTAGGATATAACAATATATCCTTACTTTATGTTTTTTAAGAAATATTAATAAAATATTCCTTTTTTTGTTTACTCCCCTTTAACCCATCCCCCTTAACCTCAGCTAGTGGATTTTAATCCCCCCATTCTCTTTTACATGGTCACTCTGTCGTAGGGATGTATTTTCATGAAAATTGCATGTGATTACATTTACATCTTGATACATAAGTATTGATATTTTGCATCCAAGCTCACCAGCCAACAAAAACATAAATCTCGCGCACTAAAGCAATGCATGCATAAATTATGGGTTGCGCGCACTCTTTCTTAAGTGTGCCACCCTCGCACCCTTACACATGTGTTTGTTACAACATATTTATATACAAAAGGCTTCTTTGGCCTCCAAAACATGCGCATTAAGCCAGTGTGTGTTGCATCCAGGGTTCTGTGCCTTTTCCTTCAATGTTCCATCCTTTCACACTTACACTTGTGCACGTTGCATATGTTAACCTGTTTCACTTTCAGTGCATCATTCTTGTGTTCTTACACAGGTGCATGCCAAAACATTAAACTGGGCATTGTGTTATTTTACAACTGGGCACACTCCTTTGGTATGAGATTCTTGCATACTAACTTAATGCGCACAGAACCAAACCAACAAATTGTTACATCATCTCACCAACTTATGTGTAATTTATAGTTACATGGATATTTACACTTTGGGGTTTAGCCTAGGGGTATTACAGATGAAACTATGACAAAATTCAACAAAAGATTTGAAAATGTTTATCACAATTTTCTTGTTGAAATTCATCCTTCTGAAGTTGTTGCCAAGGTATATTATGCATTATCACATCATCCTAATTTATCATTTTACCTCAGATAAAGGAAATCCTCCACTTTGCAACAAATGGTTATAGATATTGAAGAAATTGAAAACAAATTATGGGCACGTGGGATGTTGCCTGATCAAATTGAGGAGGATTTGAATGCAGAAGAGAATAAAGAAGAAGATGAACAAGAAGGGTTAGACATGCATATTTCATATCAACATCGGGTAAATGATTGTGAAAATGATTTTTGCATTAATTTCTTGAGTTATTTTCATAGTGAGGAAAATGAATTTACTAATTATGAATCTGAACAAGAGAGTTGTTATGAATATATTCATGAAAATTTTCAACATGATAAAAAACAAATTTCTCTATGTTTAGAGAGATTAAATATTCATCAACCTATATATGATAGATATGACTCAAAGAAAAAATTTAATATTGAAGATGAGCATAATTCTAAAACATTATCTTCAACAATTTGTTTTTTATCTTGAGCCAGTCTATGATGATTATGTTTATTTTGAATTTTATGAAAAATGAGTTAACATATTGTTTCCTATCTTTTCTTCATTTTATAAACACATGGAAGAATCTTATTTCATCAAAAAAATGGATATTGTGCAGCAACAATTCAATCTTTGGGAACAAAAGAAGGAAGTCTCTCATAATTTTCACGATCATGTTGAAATTTATTTGAATGATTTTTCAAATAAAATTAACTCATCATTGTTTCATTCTAAGTATGGAGTTCAATTTAATGATGGGTTACAAATGGATATATTGTTGTCCTTGATTTCCACGAATATAGAAATGGATGATCCTGAACAAAAATTAGTTGGAAAAAGAGAAGTGGACCAATCTCATCCCATCAACGAAACATAATCCTTGAAAAAGGACAATAGTTATGTGGGTAATCAGGTACTTATTTTTTATCAGTATGAAGATCCTATAGCATTCCACTTGAAATATCCAGGTTGTGTGGATTTTTCATCATTCTTTCATTGTAAGTATGTATATAAATTGTATGGTGATTCGCCTACCACTCCTTTATTGCAATCATTATTTTTGTTTTTCTCAACTATTTGCAGAAAGAGTGTTTATAAGTTAGTTAATGGAATGTTTTCTTGGTTATATTGGAAATATGATATAACTTGATTAGGAATTTCATAATTTTAGAATAGGATCAAATTGTATATAAATAAGCTCACATTTGAGCATTTCTACATAATTTGTTTTAGGTTTGTAAATATAATGTTATTATTAGGTTGAATAAATGAAACTAAACTATGTTGACCATTTACATTTATTCTAATCTCTATAGAAATGATAGAATTAATCGATGGATAAAATCTCAAACATGACATTTCTACAATTAAGGTCAAAATTTATTTGTTCCTTTATCTATGTTGAAATGGTATATTTGAGGTAATTTCTTGTAATTTGAGCTCTGATATTAAATGATAACTGATAGTTTTCTTAAGGAGAACTTAAGAGAACAAATAATAAACTACTAGTATACTCATATACTCATAGGAAAATATGGGGTTAATCTTGAGAAGATATTAATATCAGGGTTTACTTTAACATGTAAACAATTCTACTTAATTATATATCTTTAACATTTATCATCCCATAGTGTTCCTAACATGGTGGTTTCCCCCATCCCAAAAATAAATAAATAAAATTTTAAGATAGATGGTGAAAGTAAATTCAACTTGATTGCCCCCATCTTGTACAAAAGGGATGATGAAAGGAAATTCATTTAAATGATTTCCCTCATCCCAAAATTAATGAAATCATGTTAAAACATTGGGATGGTGAAAGGAAATTTAGGAATTGGGGGATATAGATATCTTCACCGAGGTTATGGATGTCTGACTGGCAATGACGCAATATCTATGATAACTATAATGAAATGTAACTACATATCTCCATCATACATTGTTATTAGTTCTTTTCAATATTCTCTATAATTTAATCTAATTGAGTTTTTAATAAATAAAAGAACTAATTTTAACCTTGGGTAAGAAAATTATCAATTAGAAATTTAATGTTATAGCCTCATTTTGATTAATTCCTTACAAAACTCATGAGTACATTTTAATAAAGGAATTCTTTAATATCTTTTCTTGAAACCAAGAGTTCAACATGTTTTGAATTAGAACTATCAATAATTACAATACTTCTGATGTGAAATTAATATTCAAAAGTGAGAAAAGGGTTTTGTTTTTAGGTAATAATGACTCTATTTCTCAATAATGAAGGCACTAGGTTTGCATGTTCTTTCGTGCCTCGCAGGGAGACACAATCCCCAGATGGAGCCTAATGTTAGTACATAGATTAAAATTTAAAATGAAAATTCAAAATTTTGGTTAGAATAGGGACCTTTAACTTTATATTAGTTTACTTGTTAATTTTCTTACTTAGTCTAGATTTGATATCTCTAGTATAGTTTCAATATTAAGTTTAAGTTTTGATTTCGTCTAATTTAAATATTTGATTATATATATAATAGTTGTATATATCATATATTAGTTTAGGTTATAATATTATAGTCGTAACTTTGTAGGAATAGGTAATTTATTTATAAGTTTTAAAATGATTAAAACTAGCGTAAATGATGTGTTATGGTGCAGGTATATCGCGGTAATCATGATCTATCGAGCATGGATTAGAAGGGAGAAATTTGTACTAAAGAGGGGGGGAATTAGCAGCGTAGGGTTTTTTGGCAGCAAGGTTGCATTCTATAGGAAGTTGATAGAGTCATTGTAATCTCTCTTATCATGATGGATTAATTCAAGGATTCATGGCTCATTCCACTTAGAGCCTTGTCTTCTCTTCTATTTTCTGTATTTTGCTTCTCATTATGTCATCATTGTTCATTTTTATTTTGTAGTAAGATTACTATTAGGATTAAAGGTGTAACAATTTGGTACAACCTCCACTGTTACAATTGTAAAGTAATCATTTGAAGATAAAGAATTTTCTCTATCTTACTGTGAGTAAGACAAAACCTTTATTTTTAATATGTTTTGTTCAATATCAATCATAACCGTGATACATTGTTTTACATGCACTCACTTTTTGATTTGTTGGATTCATCATTGGTAATTCCCAACAAATTAATTATTCTTCATTTCAATTCGTAGAGATTGTTTTTTTCCCTCTACAAAGTATGATTTCAGTGTTTTTCTTGATTTCTTCTACCTTTCATGAAGAAGTTTTTTTGCTCTAATGAATGAGACTCCATGCCCAATGGATTAGGAAACTTATGTGAGAAGTATTACATACTTTATTCCAACATTGCTATCATTTATCCTAGCTAGTCTATCCATCTTTTAAACTTCATACAAATTTGGCATCTGGGCTTTATGATGGGAGTTTTTGTTTAGTAACAGTGGGCAGTTAGCTGATATATTTTGATGAAGTAGCCCCCTTTGACTGTAAGGGTCGACTTGCAGTCAAAAGTTGGTTGAAAATGGTCTTGGCATGTTCCTAACACCCAAGAACATCTCAACAACATAGGGGATAAATATTTTAAATGTTATGTATATAGTTTCTATAAATAAGATGTTTTATATGATTATTTAAATTTATATAATTTCATTAAAAATTATTAACACATTTTGTTATTATGAATATAATATTTTTTAAGAGATTATCTATATAAATTAAAAAAATTAAAATTATATTAATATTATAAATTATATCTTAGTATTAAGATTAATTATTTTTTAATAATTTTATTTATTTATTATATTCAATTTCAATCCATAACAATATAATACATTTTAAGATTAATTATTTTTTAAGAATTTTATTTATTTATTTATTTATTATATTCAATTTCAAACAATATCAATATAATACATTTTAAATGATGTAAAAAAAATTAGTGAAAATAACTAAAATTAATTTATATTATAATTCAATAATTTTATTTATTTATTACATTTTATTTCAAATAAAAACAATATAATACATTAAAAATTTAAATTATGTAAAAAACGAATTCTTGAAAATAACTAAACTAATTTATATTATAATTATGATGTTAATTCTTACAAAGATATGACTTACATCCTATAAACATAAACTTTATAATATTTTAATTATTTTTTCCCATAAAGATAATTGAAATTTATATTATAAAAGGAGGACACTTGCCATACCAAGTGGTTACTACAAAACATTAATCAGGTACATGCCTTATATTAAAAAATAACATTGGAAATACAAAACTTTCATAATTATAAAAATCCATAAAGATATTTGAAATTTATATTATAAAGGGAGAACACTTGCCATACCAAGTGGTTACTACAAAAACATTAATGGTATATGCCTTATATTAAAAAATAAAATTGGAAATACAAACCTTTCATAATTACAAAAATAAAAAAAAATATTTATGAATACTAATTAAGAATATTGTTTAACAAATTGCTAAAGTGAACTACCTATTTGAAAATAGGTATTAAATAAAGCAAAACTTGAAATCAAGCCTCTTTTAAACCTTTTCAATGTAATGTTTTTTTTTAATATTTTCCTCATGTTCCAAAGATGTGCGATGTTTTTTTTTTAATATTTTCCTCATGTTCCAAAGAAATTTTCTCTTCGATCATTTCATCTATAAGGTAACGTAATTGTGTAAGGATCACGGATGCTCAAGAAGAGTCTATAATAGAAAAAGAGTGAATTTGAACAAGGGGACTAGGATTAATTATGGAATGCTCATAGATGAGATGTCATCCTTTGAAAAAGTTTTTTGATAGAGTCAACCTAGAGGGATATATTAAGATGAACATCCATAAATGCATCCAACTATTTCTACTAGTTCTCCAGGTCTATAACATGCATACGTGTTTATAATTAATCTCATGTCATGAATTTTCTTCTTCTGGCAAATGTTCCCATATGATATTGATATTAATCACACCATAGTGTATTTTTCCTTCCTCTTTATATATTAATTAATTAATTTATTTATATCCTTGATTTTATAGGTTATACTTTTTTTTTTTGTTAGGGATCTAACTCATCACATAGATAGAATAATATATATTTCATGTAATAAAGGTCGACATTAGTTAATAAAGCCTAAATATATTGTCCATGTAATAAAGGCCAAAATTAGTTAGTAAGACCTATTTAATAAATGTCAACAAGTCAATGTAAGAAGACTTAATCTCTTTAGAATGTTCTTTAGAAGATAGAATTAGTATAAATAAGAGTAGGAGGCATGAGAAAACTTGTCTTGAGAATTATTGTAATAGAGCTATGCTTTGCTAGAGGTAGCCCCCTCAAAGAGACAAGTGGACATTGTTTTCTTTGAATAAAGTTACTATTTCTGGTGTTTCTCTTCTCATATTTTGTTGTTTTATTGATATCTGTTGAATATTCATATTTCTACATATTATATTACATTTGGTACCTTACAAGTGGTATCAGAGCAATTTCCTTGGTAGGAATTGTGGGATAATTTTTTTTCAAGGTAGAGACTTGTTTCGACATCTTTAAACTACAATGATTTTTCGTTCAACACATAAATCTGTGGTCGGGGAAGAACACATGCAGGAAATATAAGAGGTTTTTAAAATCACACTGTTAAACCCCCTCTAACCCCTGTTGGTACCCCTTAAAGTGGTAGCACATTAGACAACACATGTATACGTATTGGCCTAGGCATTTTGAAACCCACTATAGATCAATTGATTGGTCGTCTGACTACTATAGTGCCACTAAGAACAACAGTTGGGAAGATACTCTCTAGTACCTAGGAAATTGGGTAGTATGGATAAGGGTACAGTCTAACCTCCTTAGTTGGTTCCCTGAGATATTGGGTCAAGTACTACTATTCGACCCCACACATATAGCATAGAGTTATAGCACAAAGGAAAACCCTTGTCTGTAGGAACCCTGAAAACCCTAAACCTTGGGACAAAAACATAACAGAAAAGGAATAGACAAGATCTATTACCGTGCAACCTTGCCTCCTACATTTTGGTTGTGAAATTACTACACATTTTTTTCTATTAATAATTTGGGCATTTCAACACAGCAGTATTATTCAGATCGGAGTATAACTCCACAAAAGTAAAAAAAAAAAAAGGTCTAGGGCCTGCCCGCACCCTTATTTGAGACCTATCCCATTGGATTCCTTTTTACGTACTAATCGATGTGATACCTATCATTTTTACCCATTTTTTTCACCCCATGGACCCATAACTTCCTCAACACCATTATTCCCCACTTATCCTATTGGTCTCCTCTCGCTGCCCTGATCATAGTGGTATATATCACTTTTCTATTTTTTATTCATGGACCCACCCCTCATACCCTCATGGATCCCACCCACCAAGAAGAAACAAATCAAAATACTTCTCTTCGGGCCCAAGTAAATAAGGATATTTTGGCCATTCATGCAAAAATGTACCTTATCCAAGAACAACTTGGTAGCCAAATTGCTTAATTCCTTTCTGCTCTACACCAATTTATGAACTAATTCCAGGGTCCTTCCTCCTCTAACCCACCTCTCTATACTAAATATGTTGACTCCAACCAACTTCTACACTCTCATTCCAACTCCCTACCTCATGGCCCCCGTCTCCCTAGAGTCAAGGTAAACAAATTTGATGGCTTGGATCCCCAAGCCTGGGTTACTCTGAGGAACACTATTCCTCCCTGCATGGTATCATTGATGAGTTAACCAAGCTTCATTATGGAATTCTCTATTTGGATATGAAACGATGAAAATGGTGGAAATGACATTGTTATCCCCTATCCTAGGGATAACTAAGGAGATTATGTCTCGAGGCCCACAAGTCCTAGACATGGAGTACCGAGAGCCATATGACTTGAGCTTGGCCCCGGAGGGCCCATCTTTTATTCAATGCATCCTATCTATCAGCAACAACAACATCCATCCCATCATCCTCATCCTGAAGTAGTAATGGGTATTGCTCCATGAGGTAATAAGTCTGGGTATCATGGTATGTGTCACTCTGATTTTCGAAGCATTTGAATATGTGCATTGAACTCTCCTTTGTTTCATAACATTTGCTTGGAAATTATGCTCTTTAACCTATTCATACCTGGGGGGTGACAAAGTTCCCTAGTAAGTTGGTTCCCTTAGGGATGATTTTCCACTAGGTGGGTCTATTAAAATTCATCGTACATTCCTTACATACTTACAACTTTTCATCATTGTCCCTCTAATCTTCCCCTACCTTGGTACGAGAATTGGATTTTCAACACTAGTAAGGGTTGTAACTTTCCTTGTGGGAAGAAGAGGCTAAAGGCCCAGAGGGAAAAAGTAGTTGGAAAAAGTTAAAATCCAAAATAAAACCTTGAGATTCTTTTCCCAGGTATTCCCAAGAAAGCAATAAATGGCTTCTAAGTAAGAAAAGGGGACCCGTAAAATAAAATAAAACTCAAGATCTAGTTGGTGGATAGGTCTCATCATGAGTCGGTCTATTAGGTCCATGGAAATGTAATGGTATGAAACTACCATCTATCTGGTCACCAAATATGATCCATATGGATATCGGTGGCCACCCACCTTTTCCAACTGGCTCAAAACAGCTTTCTGACATTTTTGGCAATTTACTATTTTTAGCAGTTTTTATTTTCGGGGCCATTTTGAGGGCCTAAATGAAGGTTTTTCAGTATAGATCTCCTCAATGATAAATAAAGGCATGATTGAGCCCCTAAAATGAATCTTCTCGATGATACCTTTCCAACAAGCTATCACACGCCTAAAACAGAGATCGTATGCAAACGTTACAACCTCGGGAAGTTGATGTACTAGCTTACCCAAACGGGGCCCACATGACTTTTGGCGCTTCATCTCCTAGGGTTAGGTTTTTGGATGTCTAGGGTTTTGGGCATTATTTCTTATTGTAAAAAGGCCTTCATAGCCTCATTGTAACCTTCTTTTTGTGAATGCGCACTGCCATCACATCTCTTCTCAGAGATAATCCACCACCATTCCAGCAAGCTTGTTTCCGCTGCATTTTATAGTTTCAGCTTATTTCGTTATTGAATAGAAAACTAGTTTAACTGTATCTTTGTTATTTTGTGTTAAGAACCTATTAATAATATATATTCATTTCGTTCTTCTCATAAAATCTGGATCAGTGGTATCAGAGCGGTCTGCTCCTTATCGTCTTAATGTATGTCCCAACGAGGTCGGAGTACAAAGAGTTGGGTCTCGAGCTTGTTTCTCTTGAGTACAGAAGCTCTCGCATGCCCAAGCGACCTCCCATGGCAGGAGAAAATAAATATGACGAGACAGGAGATCCTTTCAAACTGTTGATTGAGGAAGCCCTCATGCAACAGAGGAACGAGATGATGGATAGTTTCGCGCAAATCCTTCAGCGACTACCAACAGGCGACGCATCTTCTTCGAACGGAGGTGCCGCCCCCTTCAAGGTACAAATAAACTTTGATATTCCTATATTTTAAGGTCAGATAGACACAGATTCTGTAGACAAGTGGTTGAATCTACTAGAAGGGTATTTTTCTGTTCATAAATTTTCGGATAGAGAAAAGATTACTTTTGCGCTCCTCAAAGTTGTTCCCCATGTAAAATATTGGTAGGAAACTTTCTGTGAGCAAAAGGAAACAGAGGAAACCTCATTATTTTCAGTCACGGCCACCTGGGAATCCTTCAGGGATGCTATTAAGGAAAAATACTACCTTGTCGGAAGTTATGACGACTTGTATACCAAATGGACCACACTGCGGCAAGAAAGAGACCAAGTAGTGCCAGATTTCACAAATATCTTCCATACCTTGCGCACCAAGTTGGGTATCAAAGATTCGGAGCGACATCTAGTGCTCAAGTATCGCGGTGCTCTGCATAGATACATCCAGACCGAAATGGAATTTATGGACATCTCATCCTTGGGCACGGCCTACCGATATGCTGTCAAAATCGAGCAGAAGCTCAAACAAAAAACATGGCAATTTGGGTCGGGGAACCCCTCACAACAAAAGCCAGGAAAGGGTGGCCCCAACCCACCGAACAAAGGACAGATCAAATATGGGCAGTATCAAGACAACCAGTACAAGCCGCAAGCAAAGAAGGACACTGGAAAGACGAAGAAAGATACCGGGAAGTGGTGCGACTTCCATAAGATCCCTTGGAATAACACTGCTGATTGTCGCTCAAAGCAGTCGATGGTGGCCGAAGTGAAAGCCTCTGAATCAGATGCAGATTCTGACTCCGAAACAGAATCAGAAAGGGGAATATGG
The DNA here is from genome assembly GCA_009831015.1 of Picea engelmannii. Taxonomy (NCBI): domain Eukaryota; kingdom Viridiplantae; phylum Streptophyta; class Pinopsida; order Pinales; family Pinaceae; genus Picea; species Picea engelmannii. Next base: position 546,881 of record ML777763.1, on the reverse strand, counting down.
ATCATTGATGCAGAAACCAGTGCCACTGTTGCTACCACCAAGCTCCAGCCTGGTGAACCAGACGAGCTAGAAGAAGGAGAGCACCTCTTCCATTCACAGATGTGGGTAAAAGGCACCCCGCTGCACTTCATCATTGATAGCGGTAGACAGAAGAACCTCATCTCAGCAGAGGTCGTCAAGCGACTGGCCCTGTCAACAACACCACACCCACAACCCTACACCATTGTGTAAATTCTAACCTTGTACAATATCTACTGCAAACTGATATTCAGAAAAGAACAGAAAATATACAATGGCAAATACAAACATTACACAGAGATTTTTCACCTGGAAACCCAAACCGGGAAAACCAGCATATATTATATTCATACATTGTGTTACATTGTTTACAATACAATATACATATAGGAGCCAGCGACATCCAAAACCCTAACCCAATGACCTGTATTAGTCCAAAACCCTAATTCCTTAACTGGAAATAGAAAACCATCAGCAAAAAACCATGTGCCAAAAAACCACCTAATATCATGTGGTCCCAGAAATATGTCGTCCCGAAGAAAAAAAAATTGGGGGCGCTGCCCCTGAACCCCATCGCATCCCCCGAGGGGGGGCCTAGCGCCCCCCCCTCTAACCCCCCTGCGTGCCCGGCGCAGATGCTCATACACTACTACTCGTGCAAAGAATATAACACATACCCAACATTCTACCACTTGTTGTTTTCTTTTCACACAGGGGGTTACAGGGTTACATAGTCAACAATCCAGGGAAACAATGCCCATGGATCCTCTACACCAAGAGAACTTCTCAGTGCTCACAGATTTTGTTAATGAATCTGCAACATTCTTCAAA
>ML777763.1:521470-542257 GCA_009831015.1 Picea engelmannii | reverse complement strand
CTTACCACAGTATTGAAGGCATTCAAATGCTCTGCCACCGAGTCTCCATCTCTCATCCTCAAGTTATACAGCTTCTTTCTCAGGAATAGTTTATTTACCAGGGACTTAGACTGATACAACTTCCCTAACTTTTCCCATAAATCCTTAGTTGTAGCTTCCTCTGACACATTCAGTAATACTGAATCGGAGAGACACAGTCGAATTGTGCTCGTTGCCTTTTGATCCGTCTTTTTCCAGTCATCTGCAGAAGTTCCTGCAGGTGTCGTACCTGGATCTACCACGATCCACTGATCTCTATCCACCAAAAGATCTTCCATATTGAGCTTCCTTAGCTCAAAGATTTTCCCATTAAACTTCTCGATCTCCATCTTCGAGTTGCTTGCCATTTCTTTTCACCTGAAAAACAGTACCGCAGATCTCCCACTGTAACAAGGCTTATCATAGTCCCGAGCCAAACCCATGATGACAAAGGCGTCCCCCTGAAGCTAATAAATATCTGATACCAAATGTAAATTCTAACCTTGTACAATATCTACTGCAAACTGATATTCAGAAAAGAACAGAAAATATAAAATGGAAAATACAAACATTACACAGAGATTTTTCACCTGGAAACCCAAACCGGGAAAACTAGCATATATTATATTCATACATTGTGTTACATTGTTTACAATACAATATACATATAGGAGCCAGTGGCATCCAAAACCCTAACCCAATGACCTGGATTAGTCCAAAATACTAATTCCTTAACCGGAAATAGAAAACCATCGGCAAAAAACCATGTGCCGAAAAACCACCTAATATCATGTGGTCCCGGAAATATGTCGTCCCGGAAATATGTCGTCCTGGAAATATGTCGTCCCGAAAAAAAAAAAATCGGGGGCGCTGCCCCCAAACCCCATCGCACCCCCTGAGGGGGGGGCCTAGAGGCCCCCCCCTCTAACCCCCCTGCGTGCCCAGAGCAGATGCTTAGACACTACTACTCAAGCAAAGAATATAACACATACCCAACACATTGGATGGCTCCGCCAAGGAAGTGATCTATGTGTCAGCCAACAGTGTCGACTATCGTACGACATCAAGCCCTTCAAAGATGAGGTATTGTGTGATGTTTCTCTTCTCGAAGTTTTTGATGTTCTTTTGGGCCAACCTTATTTATGGAAACTTCATGTTGTATATGAGTCTAGGTCTCGTAGTGTTATTATTACTTTGAACTGGAAATTGTACAGGATACCCGAGGCAATCCCACCTAGTGCTATTTCCTTGATATCTGCTAAGAAATGCAGGAAGGTCATCTCACAGACGGGGAATTTTGTCTTCTTCGTGATTCACTCTCAGAACAAGCGAAATATCGCAGCCACATCCAAGGTCTCTGTGGTCGATCTCTCCACACAGCGGAAGCAAGTAGATAAGGTTGTGGAAGAATACTCAGACATCTTCTCCTCACCTACAGGGGTACCTCTGCATTGTCAGGTCAAGCACCCCATCGATCTGACCCCCGGCGCACTGTTGCCCAATGGGCCAGTCTATCGTCGCTCTTTGTTAGAGAATGAGGAGATCAAGTGACAGATCCAAGAACTTCTCCACAAGGGGCACATCCACCCTAGCTCATCACCTTGCGGGAGCCCAATCGTGCTGGTACAGAAGAAAGATGGAACCTGGCGACTCTGTATTGATTATTGGGCTCTAAATAAAATCACTGTCAGAAACTGGTACATGATTCCCCGAATCGATGACCTCCTTGATCAACTCACGGGGGCCAAATCCTTCAGTAAGATTGATCTGAAGTCTGGCTACCACCAGGTCCCGATAAAACAGGCAAATGTATGGAAGATCGCCTTCAAGTCAAAGGAATGAATTTTTGAATGGTTGGTCATGCCCTTTGGTTTGAAAAATGCTCTAGCCACTTTCATGAGGATGATGGACGATATCCTATGACCATTCACCAATACTTTTGTAGTGGTGTATCTGGATGACATTCTAATTTACAGCAAGACTTGGGTCGAACACTTACAGCATATTCAGCAGGTTCTGCACACCCTGCGGCAGCACAAGCTATACGCTAACCTAGAAAAATGCTCCTTTGGCATGGACATGGTCCATTACCTAGGCTACATCATTGATGAGTATGGAGTACATGTGGATCCAGCCAAGATCCAAGTCATCCGTGACTGGCCAGCCCCAACAACACTCACTGAGATTTAGAGCTTTTTGGGACTTGCTAATTTCTACCACAGGTTCGTGTTGGGTTTCTCCAATATTCCATGGGCCCTCGGCCAAATAAGCAGCGCTTGTGCTCAACCCTAGTAATTTCACTACTGGACCTGCAACATCCCTTTGAGATCGAGACAGATGCTTCAGACTATGCTGTGGGCGTCATTCTCACTTAGCACGGCCACCCCGTGGCCTATCATAGTGAGACACTTTCCGTAAGTACCCTACTTACGACAAAGAAATGTACTCCATTATGAAAGCATGCTGCCACTGGAGACATCACATTCTTGGGAAGGAGACAGTCATCCAAACTGATCATAAGCCACTGCAGTTCATGCAGACACAGGGAAAACTACATAATGACCACCATCAAAAGTGGTCCACATACTTGCAGCAATTCCACCTCAACATCAAGTATAAAACAGGAAGCACCAATCGCGTCGTTGATTGCCTCAGCAGAACGCCAGTCATAGCACTCACCACGGTGCTGGACTCTTGCATCCATGAGACATTTGGATGGCCCCAACTCTATGAGACAGACCCTGACTTTGCCACCACCTACCAAATGTTGGGTGCAAATGCAGTTGTCGATAATTTCCATATTCAATATGGGTTGTTATGTTGTCTGGGCCATATCTGTGTTCCATCAAGTGAGCGAGAGAAGCTGATCTGGGAAGCCCACTATAGTCGGGTGGCAGGACACTTTGGCGTCGAAAAGACAGTGGCGATGCTATAGAAACATTTCTACTAGAAGAAAATTCGATAGGAGGTCGACAAGTATATCAGGTCCTACACTGCCTGCGCTATTGCCAAACCGACCACTAAGAAACAGGGCCTGTACACCCCTCTTCCTACTCCTGACAGGCCATGGGAATCCATCTCAATGGACTACATGTCGGGCCTCCCATCCACCAAGCGGGGAAATGACTGTGTTTTTGTGATTGTTGATCGCTTGATCCAGGTGGATATCGGTAGCCACCCACCTTTTCCGACTGGTTCAAAACTGTTTTCTGGCAATTTTGGCAATTTACTATTTTTAGCAGGTTTTAACTTCCAGGGCCATTTTGAGGGCCTAAGTGAAGGTTTTTCGAGATCAAGGTTCTCAATGATAGACGAAGGCATATTGAGCCCCCAAAATGAATCTCCTCAACGATACCTTTCCAACGAGCTATCACAAGCCTAAAACGGAGATCGTATGCAAAAGTTACGACCCCGGGAAGTTGATGTACTCACTTACTCAAACGGGGCCCACATGACTTTTGGCGCTTCATCTCCTAGGGTTAGGTTTTTGGATGTTTAGGAATTTCGGAATTCCTGTTTATTGTAAAAGGGACTTCAAAGCCTCATTGTAATCATCTTCTTGCGAATGCGAGTAGCCGTCACATCTCTTCTCAGAGATAAGCTGCCACCATTCTAGCGAGTCTTTCACTATGTATTTTTACAGTCTCTGTACATTTCTTTTATTAATAGAAATCGTGTATTACTGTATATCTTTGTTTATGGTTGCATCTCTGATACATTTTTGTTATATTATTGAATATATGCAATATATCTATACATTTATTTATTATATCTCCGCTCTCATTTCGTGCCAAAAACAATCTGGATCAGTGGTATCAGAGCAGGCTGCTCTTGATCGTTTTTCAGTGCATGTCCCCGACGAGGTCCGAGTACAGCAAGTTGGGTGTCGATCTTGTCTCTCTTGAGGACAATCGCTCTCACACACCCAAGAAACCCTCAATGGTGGAAAAAAAGAAAAACGACGGAGCAGACGATCCTATCAGTCTGTTGCTTGAGCAAGCTCTCACGCGACAGAGGGATGAAATGATGGAGAATTTTTCCCACATCCTTCAACACCTACCGATAGCATCAGGCGCATATTCATCAAGAAGCCACTTTGGAGGCACCTCACCTTTCAAGGTACAGGTTAATTTTGATATTCCCTTATTTGAAGGTCAAATATATGCACATGCCCTAGATAAATGGTTAAATCTGCTAGAAGGTTATTTTTCTGTTCATAATTTTTCCGATAAGGAAAAGATCACCTTCGCACTCCTTAAGGCTCTCCCCCATGTCAAACATTGGTGGGAAACTTACTGGGAGTAGAGTTCCACAGAGGAGTCTGGAATATATGGGGCCGAGCCCACTTTGGATTTTTTTGTGGATGCGGTAAAGGAACAGTACTACCCTATTGGAAACTATGAGGACCAATACATGAGATGGACCACACTACGGCAAGAGAGGGGCCAAGAATTTCCGTAGTTCACCAATACCTTCCATACCTTAGACAACAAGATGGGTATCAAAGACTCTGAATGACATTTGGTTCTGAAATACCGTGGGGCTCTACACAGATACATCCAAACTGAAATGGATTTTCTGGACATCTCATCACTCGGTGCTGCCTATCGATATGTTGTTAAAATTAAGCAGAAATTTAAGCACCAGAACAAACGGGAGTTCGGGTCTGCAAATCCACAACAACCAAAATATGAAAAATACAGCCCTAACAAACAGTCTCCCGAAAACCAGGCCAAGCCACAGGAAAAGAAGGGTCACGGGAAGACAAAGAAGGACACCGGAAAATGGTGCGATTTCCACAAAATCCCCTGGCACAACACCGATGAATGTCACTCAAAATAGTCATTGGTGGCCGAGATCAAAGATAAGGAGCCGAACCTTGATTCAGAATATGATTATGAAAATACTGGTAAAAGATAGATCATCGACGCAGACCCCACTGCTATTGTCGCGACCGTAGCAATTCAACCAGAAGAACCAACAGATCCAGAAGAGGGGGAGCGCCTTTTTCATTCACATATGTGGGTGAAGGGGATCCCACTGCATTTTATCGTTGATAGAGGAAGCTAGAAGAACCTCATCTCAGCAGAGGTCGTCAAACAGTTGGGATTGTCGACAACACCACACCCGCAACCATACAGCATCGGGTGGCTTTGCCAAGGACGAGATCTTCGTGTCATCCAGTAGTGTCGATTGTCATACGACATACAACCCTTCAAGGATGACGTATTATGTGATGTTTCCCCACTGGATGTCTGTGATGTTCTATTAGGCCAGCCATATATGTGGAAACCCCATGTTATCTATGAGTCTCGACCCCGTAGTGTCATTATTACTCTGGGGGGTCATCTCTACAGGATACCGGAGGTAGTTCCAACTATTCCCCCACCTAAACAATGCCGCAAGGTAGTATCTCATACTACAAAATTCATCTTCTCCACAATCTGTTCAAAGGGTGAACAGAAGGATACTGCAACCACCACAACTTTGGCCCAAGCACCTTCTATCCAACAGAAGCAAGTCGACAAGGTTGCAGCAAAGAAAAAAAATTCCTTCTGCACACCTTCCTCTCATGTAGCTCAACTTGTTGAACAGCCTCAACTTCAACAGGTTCATGACAGACTTCCACAAACCAAGCAACGCGACGTCTCCAGCAATACAAGCAGCTCACCCAGATCCAGATCCAGCAAACGCTTTTCCCTCTCCCCCGAGAACTCAACGCAATGGAGACCATTGCTTCCTAAGGAGGGAGGATTGATCTAGGTGGATATTGGTGGCCACCCACCTTTTCCGACTGGTTCAAAACTATTTTCTGGCAATTTTGGCAATTTACTATTTTTAGCAGGTTTTAACTTCCGGGGCCATTTTGAGGGCCTAAATGAAGGTTTTTCGAGATCGAGGTTCTCAATGAAATTTGGAGGCATGATTGAGCCCCAAAAATGAATCTCCTCAACGATACCTTTCCAACGATCTATCACAGGCCTAAAACGGAGATCATATGCAAAAGTTACGACCCCGGGAAGTTGATGTACTCACTTACCCAAACGGGGCCCACATGACTTTTGGCACTTCATCTCCTAGGGTTAGGTTTTTGGATGTTTAGGAATTTTGGCATTCCCGTTTATTGTAAAAGGGCCTTCGGAGCCTCATTGTAATCATCTTCTTGCGAATGTGAGTAGCCGTCACATCTCTTCTCAGAGATAAGTTGCCACCATTCTAGCGAGTCTTTCACTATGTATTTTTACAGTCTCTGTACATTTGTTTGATTAATAGAAATCGTGTATTACTGTATATCTGTGTTTATGGATGCATCTCTAATACATTTCTGTTATATTATTGACCATATGCAATATCTCTGTACATTTCTTTATTATATCTCTGCTCTCATTTTGTGCCGAAAACAATCCGGATCATCGCTTTTCTAAGATGGTGATTCTGGTTGCCTGCAAGAAGAGCATCACAGCAGTGGCCAATGCCAAGCTATTCTTTGAACGATTTTGAGTACATTTTGGAATCCCACAAACCATTGTATCAGATTGGGATAGTCAATTTCCCAGCACATTCTGGTCGAGCCTCTGATCACTGCTGGACACCAAGCTCACCAAATCCACAGCCTTCCACCCCCAGACAAATGGTCAAACTGAGGTTGTAAATCGAATGATTGTGCATATCCTTTGCATGTATAATTCAAAGAACCCTCGCACATGGGATGATATCCTTCCCTATGTCTAACATAGCTATAACTGATCCTTGCATAGCTCAACCGGCCACAACCCCTTTCAAGTGGGGTTGGGATTCCATCCATTGGGTCCCATAGATGTTGCACTTCCCCTTGCGGTCACCTCGACTGAATCATCTCCTACTCCAACTAAAGATGACAAAGCCACCCGGTTCATTGAGAGGATCCAGCACATCTGTCAACAAGTTCAGGATATCCTACAGAAGTCCAATGACAAGTACAAACAACGCCATGATCAACATTGGGTGTCGCATAAGTTTCAGGTGGGCGACAAAGTTTGGTTGCACTTGCAGAAAGAACGCCTTACAGGACCCCATCGGAATATTTTCCCACTCCTTTACGGACCGTACACTATCACCAAGGCTGTGGGGAATAATTATTTTGAGCTCAACATTCCTCCTTTCCTTGGCCTGCACCCAGTGTTCAACGTGGATCTCCTTCGCCCTTATTTCCCACCATTATTGGACACCTCAGAAGTAGCAGAACAAATAAAACCAACAGAGCTCAACCCCGACTACATACAACAGGAATCCAATGATCAGATTGTGGATAGACATATTAAGGGCACTCGACAACAAACGATCCATCTTTATCGAGTCATCAAAGCAGGGCAGTTCTTGCACCAAGGCAAGTGGTTCACCCGGGGCCAAATTCAGCAGAAATTTCCTCATCTAATGGGGGACCTCAACGCAATGGAGACCATTGCTTACTAAGGAGGGAGGATTGATCCATATGGATATTGGTGGCCACCCACCTTTTCCAACTGGCTCAAAACAACTTTCTGACATTTTTGGCAATTTACTATTTTTAGCAGTTTTTACTTCCGGGGCCATTTTGAGGGCCTAAATGAAGGTTTTTCGGTATCGAGCTCCTCAATGAAATTCAAAGGCATGATTGAGCCCCCAAAATGAATCTCCTCGACAATACCTTTCCAACAGGCTATCACACGCCTAAAACGAAGATCGTATGCAAACATTACGACCCCGGGAAGTTGATGTACTAGCTTACCCAAACGGGGCCCACATGACTTTTGGCGCTTCATCTCCTAGGGTTAGGTTTTTGGATGTCTAGGGTTTTTGGCATTCTTGATTATTGTAAAAAGGCCTTCAAAGCCTCATTGTAACCTTGTTCTTGCGAATCCGCGCTGCCGTCACATCTCTTCTCAGAGATAAGCCGCCGCCATTCCAACAAGCTTGTTTCCCCTGCATTTTACAGTTTCAGCTTATTTCGTTATTGAATAGAAAACCAATTTTATTGTATCTCTGTTATTTTGTTTTAAGCACCTATTAATAATATTTATTCATTTCGTTCTGCTCATAAAATCTGGATCAAAATAAGGGTAGTGGCTCTTGGTGGCATATCCAAGAGAAAGGAGGTCTCATCACGAGCCATCCTTTTCATTTTTGTGGAGTGCTTGTGAGTAACTTTGTCACCACTGGTCACCACGCTAGGACAATGTCCCCCAACTATTCTCTTGAGAAGAAAAATAAATAAGACAAAGAATAAAAGGCATTGAATGGGTTAGGAAACAATGGCATCCATGACAAGGTGTAACTCACACTCTACAGAGGCACCCACAGGTAAGACCTACATTTCCTTGTTATTACTACATCCCTTGCCCAAACATTCCCTACACCATTTCATACACTTACATGACCTAGATTGGTCTTCACCTGGGAAAAACCCCAAAATTGAGGAGGATTAACCCAATAGGACATCTTGAGACCCTCTCCAAACCTACTTGTTAAATTGCATAACATCTTTGAGCATTTGTTTGGGTAAAGGGGGGTTTGATGCACATGTTTGGGTAGTTTTATTATTGAATGTGATTGGCATTGCTATGATCCATGTGACTTATGATCCCATGGAGGGAGTACTTTTTGTTGTTGCAATACCATGCCCGGTGGATAGGTGCATATGGGGAGATGATTAGCTTAGACCTCCATGGGGCTAAAATCCCACCAGATGGATGTTGTGACCCCAGCCAGGGGTAGAGAGACACCAGAGGATGGCACCAGGAAAGAAGAAGAATGTTTCCCCCAAGACACTTTGGAAAGCCTATACCCAAGGGGGTCTTTCCCTTCCACCATGATGTTGGCCCTTGAAGTCCCCTAACATCATCATATTGACCCTTGACGTCATCATTTAGGGTTTGGCATGAGGACGGTTTGGTGCTAGTTGGCACGTGTGGCAACTTCTGAGGCATTTTGAGGGCTAATGTTTCACTTTTGAGGCCTAGCATTCCATTATGGGGCATAACGTCACCCTAATAGGGGCATGATGTCATCCTTAAAGTCAAATTAGGGTTTTAATTATTAATTTTATGTAAAAATTGGATTTTTGATGTAAATTGGCCATGCCGGCCTTTTGTGACCTAAAAGATAATTAAAGGTCATTTTTGTTGTATAAATAATAGATAAAACTCTTGTATTTTTTCATGAATCATTCATCACTCAAGTATAGGTTTGAAATTCAGCCTCCCTTAAGTTTTCTTCACTGAAACTAATGGTGTGCACTTCTTGAAGGAGGCAATTTTTGGTGTATTTTGGTTATTTTCATGTGGAGGATCTTCAACTAGGGTGATTTTCTTGATTATTCTTGGTGAAGTAAGTGGAAAATCTGCATTTGTTTATTGTGAATGAATTCTTATGGTTATTTTTACTTGTTTTATGTTTAAGATTATGAAAATGCTAGCTTGAAACCCTAGGGGAATGACATATGTTATTATCTTTTTCCCTATAATCTTCCATGTGCTAAAATATTTTGAAATGCACATAATTTGATGTAGATACTAGAGCCTTACCATTTTATCACTCTAGTAACCCTACTTCCATTTCCCAATTGCATATTTTATTACATTTTGTTCAAGGAAAGAGAAAATCGCTAGGGCCTAACCTTTGTTACTTTCTAGCAAATTTTCTCTTGGAAGTGGATTTTTGAGGCCTTGGGATACCAACACCTCTCTTATCCTCTCCACCCTTAAACATATCATTATCATTTATATCTTTACATTAAGATTTGATGCTTCCATTAGTGACTCCATTTACCCTAGAAAGGCACTAGACTATCGTCTACAAGTGGTGATTGATCAAACAAACACTTATATTCTTATCCTTGAACTCTTTAATAACTTTTTATAACCCTAAGTTAGAATAACTCCTAAGATTTATTTATGTTGTACCAAAAAATTTCTACATCCATACAAACATACATTAATTTGGCACATTTACCCACCTAACTTGCACTAGAACCAATCAAAATTCAATTGTGATAATTGTTGCTAAATCTATTAGGTAAGTGTTAGTTTTGTGTGTAGTTTTCTTTCACTTTTGACCATTTGAACTTGATATTGTTGCAAAATATAACTACAACCATCTAACTGCAGCAAAATCTCTACAAAAGTGACATTAAAATCTAGCTAATCATTGTCAATTTTTCTTGTGACAATTTACTATCAATTTGTCTAGCGAAAGTCACTTTTTATTGTCTTTTTCAAGCAATTTCAAGGCTTGAATCTTGTGGCTGTTATAAATTTTTGCATTTCTGCAAATTCATAATCAGCTAGCTTATTTTATGAAGGTTTATTGTCTTATGAAGTACTAACAATCATCGGGTACTTGGAAAGTGCCTCATTTTCCTTGTTGTCTTGTTCTAGGTAGGTACACAATATTGTACATTTGTTTCATCCTTAAGGCATAAAAGAAACCTTTGATTTGAGTGATCTATGAGAGGGGAAGGATTTCCTTGTGACTATTTTCCTTAGCCTTCTCAAACCCCCTAGGTCATCGGTGACGTCTCCCTTGGGGTAGTCTTAACATACTCCTAAATAGAAAGGGATCTCCTATTAAGGTGACAGTGATAGGTTATTACCAGTTATGCCAATTTTGTATCCACTTGCCTTGGGATTTTTGGCAAGTACAAATTGTGCGACAACATTTTGGCGTTGTTGCCAGGGAACAGTGAGTCAATTTTTCTCAAGACGACACTTTTTCGGTAAGCCTTTTCTCAAAATAATTTATCTTACAAATATTACCTAGAGACTCCACTGAGGGTAATCCCCTCATCCCTTTGATAGTTTCAAGAAAATTATCTGGTGACTCCACAAATCTTAGGGAGGTATACCAACCCTCCCAAGTCCTCTAGAAGAAAACCTCCTGGAAACTCTCCTATAGTAAAATCATTGTTTGGAGGCAATCTTCATTTAAACACAATGTCTAGCACAGGAACTCAGACTGTTAATCCAAACCAAGCTAATATCCAGAAAAAATGGTCATTCAAGATATTCAAACCATTAGACATGAAAAACATACCAGGATACCCTAGGAAAATTCCCCCTAAGTATGATAAATGGTTGCCTAAATTCACTGGTAATGATGTAGTCAATGTTGAGGATCATATGAGCAACTTCTGGGCCTTCTTTCAACTTCATCCCATCAGTGATGATGCTAAATATTTAGTTATGAAATTGTTCTATGATACCCTCCATGATGGCGCCAGATGATGGTACAATGGTCTCCCTGATGCTAGTATTAAAACCATGGATAAGTTGGAGGAAATATTCCTCAAACGATGGGGTGTCGAGGACTACCCCAACATGTTGTTGATAACACTAAATAACATCACAAAACAAGAGAATGAAATTGTTAGGGAATTTCATGATAAATTTGAAAGCTTAGTGAAAAAGATCTCAGTGAGTTATCATCCTTCAGACAATTTACTTCTCTTTCTTTACACCAAAACCTTTACAGGACAGATGTGATTTCTCCTCATAGAGCCCCAATAGGTAGCTACAAGGATTGAAGACAATCTATCATCATCTAGAGTTGAACCTTTCTCTGCCCCAAGAGTCAAAATAGACGCTAAACCTAAGATAGTCCATAATGATGAACCTACCTAATATATTATCGCTAGCTTAGAAAATATACATTTGATTGTAGATGGCATGAAAAAAACCCAAGAATTAATGATGAATAGGATTGTCAATTTGGAAAGATCTCAACAACAATCCCCTAGGGTTCCTTACATAGTGCAATTCCAGAAAGGAACTTAAGTTTTTAGACCGAAAAGTGATCAAGAGGTTCCCAATAATTTATCCCCCGCAAACATGTTAGATGAAAACCCTTGGTGCTTACACTATAGAGACTCACATTGGGAGCATGAGTGTCCCCTGAACAATGTTGAACATGACCAAGTGAATATTATCAATCATACCATTGAGGATCCTCAATATTTCCTTAATGTCAAACTTGAATAACATCAAGAAGGAATAAAGGAAGAAGCTAGGAAGGCTAGGATGGAGGTGATAAATAACCTGGTTCAACAATCGAGAGAAAATTTAAAGAAACAAGAATTCCAAGTGTATACTAGGAAAAAATGAATGAACCAACCTCTCTCCACTGGACCTATAATTTCACAACCAAGACCTCCACCTATGAGCATACTTCTTCCTAAAAATCCTCCCAAAACTGCAAGGTTGATTTGAACTTTGACTTTGAAGGTGCCCTGGAAAAAATCCATGTAACCATTCCACTAAGGAAAGTCATCAAGGTCCCGTCTATAAAAGAAAGGTTCAATTTTTTTTTCAAAGTATTATATGAGCCAATGGACCCTCCTATCATGTTACAAGCATACCATTTTAGGGTTCAGTATGTTAAATTTTGTTGCAATGTTGGGAGGTACATTAGAAATGGATCTAACTAACATCGATGTGCCTATGAATGATGGGACAATAAACCGCCTCCCAAATGTGCCAATGGCCAAGGTCCATGTGTAAGAAGTTGATAATGATGTGGAAACTAGAAAAACATATGAGCCAATCAAGGAAAACCTTCATGTATTTTCTCTTGAGGATTTTCCTTTCGCTTCAGTGGAAGACTTTGATAAAATACAATGGACAAAGAAGGAAGAATATCAACATCTCCTAGACAAATGTAAGGACAAAGAAGTTGGGACTGCCAAGCTATTAAAGAAAGGGGATGATGACATATTGATAAGACCAACCCAACAAGAAGTATTCACAGTAGAATCCCACCTTCCTCCCTCAAAACAATATACTATAGTTGTACAAGAAACAACCAAGTTCAAAGAAAAGGATTACCAAGAGGGAGATATGGTCTAGATGTGGGATAAAAAAAAGGGAGAGCCTACTAATGTAAAGAGAAATGTGCAGTTTTGGCTTGGACCTTTTAGATTCGGAATGAATTCAGTCAATGATGCCTATTATCTATCCACATTGGAAGGAAGAAGACGTCCATTACGAGTTAGTGGACACCTCCTCAAACCCCATCTTGGGGCAAAGAAATGACTTCACAGGTAAGTATAGGTAAGTAGGTAGGAATTTGCATTCATTGTATATACCATCTATATATCATCCTAGAGTAGTGTAGTTGTAGTTTCATTTCATTTGTATATATATTCTTTCTTACTTTTTATTCCATTATATCATATATGATCAAGGGGTGATATCACCATCCCAAAGGATTATTAATTCTTTTTTTTGAGATCTAGCATATTACAGGTCATGCCAGATATGTTGAGGTTCTCATGCTCTCTACGGTGAGCATATGTCCCCGTGTTGGAGACAAATATTATCCCCTATCCTAGGGATAACTAAGGAGATTATTTCTTGAGGCCCACATGTCCTAGACATGGAGTATCAAGATCCATATGACTTGAGTTTGGCCCCCATAGGTCCCATATTTTCTTCAGTCTATCATATCTATCAATAACAACAATATCTATCTCATTAGCATGATCCTGAAGTAGAAGTGGGTCTTGCTACATGAGGTAATGAGTCCATTTATCATGGTATGTGTCACTCTTATTTTCGAAGCATTTGAATATGTGCACTGAACTATCCTTTGTTTCATAACGTTTGCTTGGAAATTACGATATTTAACTTGTTCATACCTGGGGGGGTGACAGAGTTCGCTAGTAAGATGGTTCCCTTAGGGACGAGTTGCCACTAGGTGGGTATATGAAAGGTCATCGTCCATTCCTTCCATACTTACCACTTGTCATCATTGTCCCTCTCATCTTCCCCTACCTTTGTTCGGGCATTGGATTTGCCACACTAGTAAGGGTTGTACCTTGCCTTTTGGGAAGAAGGAGCTAAAGGCCTAGAGGGTAAAAGTAACTGGAAAAAGTTAAAAGACAAAATGAAACCTTTAGATGCTTCACCCAGGGATTCTCGAGAAAGAAATAAATGGATTCTCAGTAAGAAAATGGGACTCGTAAAATAAAATAAAACTCAAGATCTAGTTGGTGGATAGGAGGTCTCATCATGAGCCGACCTATGAGGTCCATGCACATATAGCGTTATGACACTACGATATATCTGGTCACCAAATCAGCGTAGTGGCTCTTGGTCTCATAGCCAAGAGAAATGGGGTCTCATCACGATCCAACCTTGTCATTTCCGTGAAGTGCTTGTGGGTAACGTTGTCACCACTAGTCACCACGCCAAGACAGTGTCCCTTAGCCATTCTCTTGAAAATAAAAAGCAATAATTCAAATAAAAAAGGCATTGAATGGGATAGGAAACAATGGCATCTATGACAATGTGCATCTCTCCCTCTACAGAGGCACCCATAGGTAAGACCTACATTTCCCTGTTATCACTTCACCCCTTGCCCAAACATTCCTTACACCATTTCATACACTTACATGACCTATATTGGTCTTTACCCGGGAAACACCCAAAAATTGAGGAGGATTATCCCAATAGGACATCCTGATACCCTCTCCAAACTTGGCTTGTTAAACTACATAACGTGTTTGAGCATTTGTCTGGGTAAAGGGGGTTTGATGCACATGTTTGGGTAATTTGATTATTGGATGTGATTGACATTGCTATGATCCATGTGACTTATGAGCCCATGTATGGCGTACTTTTTGTGTTTGCAGGACCATGCCTGGTGGGAAAGTACATATGAGGAGATGATTAGCTCGAACCTCTATGGGGCTAAAATCCCACCAGATGGATGTTGTGACCCTATCTAAGGGCAGAGAGACACTAGAGGATGGCACCAGGAAAGAAGAATAATGTTTCCCCTGAGACACTCTGGTAGGCCTATACCCAGGGGGTCTTTCCCTTCCACCATGACGTTGGCCCTTGAAGGCCCCTGAAGTCATCATATTGACCCTTGACGTCATCAGTTAAGGTTTGGCATGAGGACAGTTTGGTGCTAGTTGACACGTGTGGCAGCTTCTGAGGCCTTTTGAGGCCTATAATTCCATGATGGGGCCTAACGTCACCCTATTAGGGGCATGACGTCATCCTTAAATTCAAATTAGGGTGTTAATTGTTAATTTTATGTAAAATTTGAATTTTTGATGTAAACAGGTCATGCCATCCTGTTGTGACCTAAAAGACAATTATAGGTCATTGTCATTGTATAAATAAGAGATAAAACTCTTGTGTTTTTTCATGAATCATTCATCACTCAAGTAGAGGTCTGAAATTCGACCTCCCTTAAGTGTTCTTGGTTGAAACTAGAGGTGCGCACTTCTTGAAGGAGGCAATGTTTTATGTATTTTGGATATTTTCATGTGGAGGATCTTCAACTAGGGTGATTTTCTTTATTATTATTGGTGAAGTAAGTGGAAAATATGCATTTCTTTATTTTGAATGAATGCCTATGGTTATTTTTACTTGTTTCATCTCTAACATTATGAAATTGCTAGCTTGAAACCCTAGGGGAATGACATATGTTATTATATTTTCCCCTATAATCTTCCATGTGCTAAAATCTCTTGAAAGGCACGTAATTTGAAGTAGATACTAGAGACCTACCATTTTATCACTCTAGTAACCCTACTTCCATTTCCCAATTGCATATTTTATTACATTTTGTTCAAGGAAAGAGAAAATCACTAGGGCCTAACCTTTGTTACTTTCTAGCAAATTTTCTCTTGGAAGTGGATTTTTGAGGCCTTGGGATACCAACACCTCTCTTATACTCTCCACCCTTCAACATATCATTATAATTGTTATATTTCCATTAAGATTTGTTTATGCCATTAGTGACTCCATTTACCCTAGAAAGGCACTAGACTACCTTCTTCAAGTGGTGATCGATCAAACAAACACTTATACTCTTATCCTTGAACTCTTTAATAAATTTTTCTAACCCTAAATTAGACCAAATCCTAAGATAACTTGTTTTTGTAGAAAAACATTGCTACATCCATATCAACATACATTAATTTGGCACATTTACCCACCTAACTTGCAGTAGAACCAATCAAAATTCAATTGTCATAATTGCTAGTGAATCTACTAGGTAAGTGTTCGTTTTGTGTGTAGTTTTCTTGCACTTTTGATCATTCGAAATTTATTCTGTTGAAAAATATATCTACAACCATCTAACTGCAGAAAAATATTTGCAAAAGTGACATTAAAATCTAGCTAATCATTCTCAATTTTGCTTGTGACAATTTACTATCAAGTTGTCTAGTCAAAGTCACTTTTTATTGTCTTTTTCAAGAAATTTCAAGGCTTGAATATTGTGGTTGTTATAAGTTGTTGCATTGCTACAAATTCATAATCAGCTAGATTATTTTATGAAGGTTTATTTTCTTATGAAGTACTAACAATCATCTGTTACTTGGAAAGTTCCTCGTTTGCCTTGTTGTCTTGTTCTGGGAAGGTACACAATATTATACATTTTCTTCATCCTTAAGGAATAAAATAATCCTTTGATTTGAATGAATTGTGAGAGGGAAAGGATTTCCTTATGACTATTTTCCTTAGCCTTCTCAAACCCCCCAAGTCAACAGGGACGTCTCCCCTGGGGTAGTCTTAACATACTCCTAAATAGAAAGGGATCTCCTATTAAGTTGACAATGATAGGTTATTCCTAGTTATGCCAATTATGTATCCACTTGCCTTGGGATTTTTGGCAAGTACAAATTGTGTGATAACAAACATCAAACTTCACACCAAGGGTATGTTTCTTAGTCACAGTTTGTTGCAGAGGTGTATGAACGCTTTGACACAGACATCCACCATTTAGGACTTCTGAACAAGTTTAAATAGTCTAGAAAAGTGGAATATTTTATTGCTACCTTTGAGTACTTGGATTTCCGCATGGAGGGAATGACAGATTATTTCTTGTGGGAATGCTTTATCAGTGGTCTCAAGGATGAAATATGATCCCAGGGCATAATGGATCGCCCCTAGACTTGGTTAGAATCAACTAAATGTGCCAAGGAGGAACAACATGTCATCTTGGCCCGGAGAAGAAAACCCACTTTTTTTCCCTGCCTAAAACCCACCATCCTTGCTCCTCGGGCCCCTCCTTTGAAGGTCTAAAAATTAACAAGGGAAGAAATGGTTGAATGCCAAATCAAGGGTCTTTGCTACAATTTTGATGATAAATACTTTCCCTAGCATAAGTGTAAAGAACATAAACTTTTTATGGCCATTTCATAGGATTTTTCTGATGAAGAGATTGAGGTTTCCCCTGAAGTAGATCTACCCAAAAAAATGATCCTACTCTACCCTTTGATCCTCCTGAAGTTGAACCGTTGATTTCACTAAATGATTTGACTATTGTTTTTTCTCCCCAAACCCTCAAATTGATTGGTTACATTAAGCACAAGAAAGTCATCATTCTATTTGACAGTGCCAACACTCATAATTGCATTCATCGCCACCTTACTCAAGAAGTCAATTTCTATATCCGTGTTGTCGACAAATTTTAAATCATGATTGCCAATGGTGGTTCCATGAAATTTGGGAGGCATTGTGAAAATGTGCACCTATAAATTGGTTAGTATAACTTGAAATATCGCATGTTTTCTATTAACATGGGTGGTTGTGAAATTGTGCTTGGTGTTGAACGGTTACGCACTCTTGGCCCCATCACCATGGATTTAAAGGAATTAACCATGCAATTCCAACATGAAGGACAACAATATAAATTCCAACGCATTACAGCAGGGTCTCTGGAGATCCTCAGTTCCAATTGCATGGAAACGTTACTCAAAAAAGGTCATCCTGACATCATTTCCCAACTTCATTCCATTCAAGTAGTTGAGACACCCACGGTACACCCCGACCTTCAAGCGATCCTTTCCCGACATCCCACTATTTTCCAAACTCCCCAGGGCCTTCCCCCCTTCCCATGGAGACCAGAACCATTCCATTCATTTAATCATGGGAAGTCTTCCTCCCAATGTTCACCCTTATTGTCATCCCTTTGCTCAAAAAATGAAATTGAGAAAATTTTCCAAGAATTGTTAGAAGAGGGTGTTATATATCCCAGTACTAGCCCTTATTCCCCCCCTATTGTCATGGTCCTCAAGAGGGAAGGCACTTGGCACATGTGTCCTGATTTTTGTGCCCTTAAAAAACTTACCATCAAGGAAAGATTTCTTATTCCTGTTGTTATAACCCTATGATTCATAGGATCATCTGTTGACTGGAAAATTTTCACTCTGGGTGTATAGGTTTGCAAATAATATTTCATCTCTGCAAATTATTTTCAAAGGAAGCAGCGCACAAAACCCACCAAAATCGCTAAAGCCTAATTTTTTGTTGCATTCACGTCTGGAGAATAAAGAACGCGCTTAGATCGACGGTCAATCTAGCGGCACATATATCAATGGCTGACAGTGGATTCCGGACCCCCTCGACTATTCTACCTTTAACGGTGGGGGGGGGGGTCCAGAATCGGAGAAAACGAAGGCACACATCTAAACGGTTGAGGCACCAGTGCTTTCATCAAAGGCTGAGATTGAATTCCAGACCCCCCCGACCGTTCTGCCTTTAACGGTGGGGGGGGGGTCTTAAATGAAGTGGTTTTCCCGGCAGGCCCTGTCCCAACGTGTCACCCATCCGTCGCATTGGACCTCCTCCGCTCGAGACCACTTACCGCTTACCATCCTTCCCACTTACCATTCGTCATTTCCTGACATTCCCTGTCACCTCATGACATCATCCTCCATTTTCCCGCCACCCATCCATGCATAAACCAAGCTTAGGGTAAAAATAATAATAGATTAACAATGGTTAGCAATAGAGTTAGTATAGTTAAACTAGACTAAACTAGTTAATAATTAATAAATTACTAGCCAATTTAGTTTAGTAACTAGATTAGTTTTTTATTGATTAATACTTAAACAAAACAAATAATATAATATAAAATATAATATAAAACAATTAAAAAACAATATAAAAATACATATGTGAAAGATTAAATAAAACAAATTAAAAATATTAAAAACAATTTAAAACAAACAAAAAATAAATAAAATAAAATAACAAAAAGTAATAAAACAAATTATATAAAAAACAAAACAACATATAAAAAACAAAACAAAACATATAAAATACATTAACATAAAACAAAGCACGTAATAAAACAAAAAATATAATAAATATTAAAAAACAACAAAAATAACAACCCAAACCTACACTATCCTAAGTCTACCCCACCCAAGACTCCACGAACCTTCACACATCAAGCCCCCATCCATGTATCCCATACATTTAAATCAACGAATGACAAAAATTTCGGACCCCCCCTCACCATCCGGAGTTTAACGAGAGGGGGTGGGGGGGGGTCCGGAATGTGGTAGTTTCCAATACCACCCCCCATCCACGTGTCTCCTCCCTATTCCAGCGGACCCCCCCCCAAAAAAAAAACCGCTTACCACCTCAGGGGGGGTCCGAAATACCACCAATCACAAAAAAAAATCGCTTTTTCAATTTTTTGCCTATTTTCGCCTGTTCAGCATGTCTTCGTCCGAGGCCTTTTTTCTGAAAATGAAAAAGAATTTTAAGAAACCAAGAGATTTTTTCTCTGTAACGAGATGAAGAACAAAAACATCTCTCAGTTTTTTCACAGGTGCCACGAGCAGGGAGAATCGAAGGCATCTTCGAGGCCCTTGTTTCCAGATTTTCGCTTTTCTGTTACAGCCTTGATTTTGCGGGAGCTGTTACGGCCAGATGGGGACAAATTTGGCGAAACCGAATGCCTTTTTTGTCCATCAAATGCCCATATCCAATAACCTCCTTCAGTTTTTTCCATGGTGTCACCGTTGAAGAGAAACACACGTTTGTTTGGACCCCTTTTTCGAAGAAAACCGGTCCGTCTTTCATGGCGGACAGTTCCAGATTTGGTGGGATTTGTGGATATTTTTAGCCGAGGCAGTTAAAACCAAATCTTGAAACTGATGGGGAGGTCTATCCTATTTATCCAAAGGATTTTAATGTAAAAGGGTTCGACCTGTGTGAAGTCTCTCCCTTTTGGCTGGACTGTGGGCCTTGCTACTCCAGGAGGTTTTTGTCTGTAATTTTTGAATGACTAAACAATAATAGAGAAGATGACTTACAAGATTCTTGTGTAGAAGCGTTGGTGGCGTTCTTCTTTTGTGTTAAGTGTTTTCTTCCAGTTATCATGCCATTTGTTTTCAATTTCCTATTATCGAATGATAGTAACAAAGAAGAATTTATTGGTGAATACTCTGCATCTGATCCTTTGGTAATCTTTATGTTTTCTTCTAAAGCTCGGTTTATGAATTCTTAACTGCTCATTTGCTCAGTTTTCCTCCCCCATTTCTTCCTCAATCAACACCATTCAAGCTTAAGACGATCCAACACCTGTTACTATCTTGCCCTGTGGAGACATTTACCTCTAGATCTGACTTGATCATTATCTTATAAACAGACCCCATAGACCAATGATGATATGACAAACTCGTCAACCACATCCTCATCTAAATATTTCAAAAACCCCAACCCCATACTTGCATAACTAGCCTAATACCTATTAAAACAAATTTATATCAGACAGAGAGATCCCTCTCTGAGTCTTGGAGGGCTAGATCCAAGACTCGAAGTGGTTTTGATGTTGCCTCTGTGACTGCCATCACAGCCTTGGGAAAATTACAGAGTGCTAATAGAATGGTGACTCCACTGGGGAACTTTCCCCAGTAGTACACTTCAAAGCTCCAGATCCGATCACTGATGGTGGACAGTGACCAGACACAAGAAGGTTGAGATCATTCACCTGGCGACTCCA
>ML777763.1:435374-521095 GCA_009831015.1 Picea engelmannii | reverse complement strand
TCAGGATGCTTGCCCTGTCTTTGCAAGGTAAAGTTAAAAATTGGTTTAGAAATCTGCCAGCTGCAAGCATCAGAAATTTTCATCAGTTCATGCAAGTGTTCTTAGAGAGGTGGGTGATCATGGGAAATGTTTTCCTCATCCTATAAGAATACAACCACTTGAAAAGAAAGCCCGGGGAAATAGTACAATAGTTTTCAGAAAGGTTCAATGAGGTGTATCATTCAATACCTATGGATGTAAGGCCACCTCCTGGTTTAGCCAAATTGCATTTCCCAGATGCCTTCAATCCTGAGATGGCATTCCAATTAAGAGAAAGGACAACTGCAAGCCTTGAAGAAATGCAGAACATTGCAGTTGATGTGGAGGCCAACTTGCTGATCAAAAGGTCAAAGTTAAAGGAMAAAGAAAGGGAGTAGCTGAAGTCATCAGAAGATAAACTGGAGATTTTGGCCACTGCCATGGAAGAGATGATGCAAAGGATCAATAGGAAAGAGGAGCTTGCTGTCCAAAGACATCAAGTTCCATTGATTTCATAAAAAGAAACGGTCATAGTTCCCAAACATTTTTCTGTTCACCCTTGGTACCATGGTTTGGATAATAATTATTTCATGTATTCCATTCACCATACAGTCGAAGATGAAGTTCAAAATCAGAGAGTGGTGGAAGATTCTCCTGACATGATATGCATGTTCAATGGAATTTCATCCATGGATGATTTACCCAAGTGTGACCAGTATGATGATGATCATGAGGCTGAAATAGAGGTTCATTGTTCAGAGAAACCAGCCGCATGTTGTTGGCAGGAAGAAGATCAGTTACAGCTCAGATATGACAATCAATCTGCACATGGAAATTATGACAGCAAGGATCAATGTGAAGAAAATTTCAGAGAAAGGGAAAAATCTTTGCCCTTATGTTTCTCATCTTTTCAATTTCTGAAAAGAAACTCTAGGCCAGTTGTAAATAGTAAAGACAAAAATTTCCTTGATCAATCAGTTGAAGATGCCTTTAAGGATGTTGAGGTTGTTCTAAATCCAGAGTTGTTTCCCTTTACCTACTTTGATTTTCAGATTTCAGATGAAAGCTTAAAGCCTGAGACAAACTATGAGTTAATCCAAAATAACTCTGTACCATTGTGCTTTAATTCATTTCAAATTTTGAAGGAGACTCTTGAACAAGTGTTGAAGGATGAATACAAAAACAGGAAGGAAATTTCATTTGAATCAATGCAATAGTCTTGTCAGTCTTTTCAGGATCCAATAGTTGATCGGTTGGATGACCTGTGTTGTCAAAGTCATTTTCCATAATCCAACCATGGGATAAAAAGTTGTTATGATATGGATGTGATAGGACAGTCAACTACATGGGTGTGTTCAGCAGAAGCATCATTCCAAAAGCCATCAAGAAAGTTGCAGCCATGTCAGGAAGTGCATGAGTATGCAAATAGCACAACCGTAGCATCAAATCATGAAGTTGAGTTGGTTAAGTTTGAATATCAAGAAATAGGTCAGTTTTACCTTGATCCTATAGCCACCTATATGGATAAATTTTTCACTGGAGAACCCCAATCTATTCCTGTCATTACTTTGGTCCTTCGGAATTGTCGAGGTCTCTGTTGTAAAGATCAATCATGTTTTCAATAGTGGACATTATGCTTTGCAGTTTTGAGTCTATGGGAAAAAGGTCAAGCTGTGTTTTTCACTATGCAAACAAGCAATCAAGCAGTCCACTGGTCTCAGAAGCTAATTGATTGGATTCATTGGCATTTTTGTAATATTTGATTTAACAAAATTATCAGTAGCATAGGGTAGGTAGGAGAATGTGAATAAGCTCAGCATTCTGAGCATCTCTTTTTCAGCAGTGTTCATTTGATTTGGTTTCAGTTGCAAGATCAAAACAGGTACAGGTTGCAGAATAAGATTTTGGGATCAGCCCAATGGATAAAGCACCGGTCTGCAAGTTCATAGGTCTGTGGTTCTTGACACCTCCTAAAATAAGCTGCCATCCCTAGGAGGAGAAACTGTTATAACCCTATGATTCATAGGATCATCTGTTGACTAGAAAATTTTCACTCTGGGTGTATAGGTTTGCAAATAATATTTCATCTCTGCAAATTATTTTCAAAGGAAGCAGCGCACAAAACCCACCAAAATCGCTAAAGCCTAAGTTTTTGCTGCATTCGCGCCTGGAGAATAAAGAACGCGCTTAGATCGACGGTTGATCTAGCGGCGCGTAGATCAACGGCTGACAGTGGATTCTGGACCCCCTCGACTATTCTACCTTTAACAGTGGGGGGGGGTCTAGAATCGGAGATAATGAACGCACACATCTAAACGGCTGAGGCACCAACGCTTTCATCAAAGGCTGAGATTGAATTCCGGACCCCCCCGACCGTTCTGCCTTTAACGATGGGGGGGGGGGGGGGTCTGGAATGAAGCGGTTTTCTCGACGGGCCCTATCCCAACGTGTCACCCATCCGTCGCATTGGACCTCCTCCGCTCCATACCACTTACTGCTTACCATCTTCCCACTTACCATTCGTCATTTCCTGACATTCCCCGTCACCTCATGACATCATCCTCCATTTTCCCGCCACCCATCCATGCATAAACCAAGCTTAGGGTAAAAAGAATAATAGATTAACAATGGTTATCAATAAAGTTAGTATAGTTAAACTAGACTAAACTAGTTAATAATTAATAAATTAATAGCCAATTTAGTTTAGTAACTAGGTTAGTTTTTTATTGATTAATACTTAAACAAAACAAATAATATAATATAAAACAATTAAAAAACAATATAAAAATACATATGTGAAAGATTAAATAAAACAAATTAAAAATATTAAAAACAATTTAAAACAAACAAAAAATAAATAAAATAAAATAACAAAAAGTAATAAAACAAATTAAATAAAAAACAAAACAAAATATAAAAAACAAAATAAAACATATAAAATACATAAACATAAAACAAAGCACGTAATAAAACAAAAAATATAACAAATATTAAAAAACAACAAAAATAACAACCCAAACCTACACTATCCTAAGTCTACCCCACCCAAGACTCCACGCACATTAACACATCAAGCCCCCATCCACGTATCCCATACATTTAAATCAACGAATGACAAAAATTCCGGACCCCCCCTCACCATCTAGAATTTAACGAGAGGGGGGGTTCGGAATGAGGTAGTTTCCAATACCACCCCCCATCCACGTGTATTCTCCCTATTCCATCGGACCCCCCCCAAAAAAAAAAACCGCTTACAACCTCAGGGGGGGTCCGGAAGACCACCAATCACAAAAAAAACCGCTTTTTCATTTTTTTGCCTATTTTCGCCTGTTCAACATGTCTTCGTCTGAGGCCGTTTTTGGGCAAATGAAAATGAATTTTAATAAACCGAGATATTTTTTTCTCTATAACGGGATGAAGAACAAAAACCTCTCTTAGTTTTTTCACAGGTGCCACGAGCAGGGAGAATCGAAGCCATCTTCAAGGCCCTTGTTTCCAGATTTTCGCTTTTCCGTTACAGTCCTAATTTTGCGGGATCTGTTACGGCCAGCTGGGGACGAATTTGGCGAAAACGAAGGAGTTTTTTGTCCAGAACATGCCCATATACAATAACCTCCTTCAGTGTTTTCCCAAGTTTCACCGTTGAATATAAACACACGTCAGTTTGGACCCTTTTTTCGCAGAAAACCGGTCCGTCTTTCATGGCAAACAGTTCCAGATTTGGTGGGATTTGTGGCTACTTTTGGCCGAGGCAGTTAAAATCGACTCTCGAAACTGATGGGGAGGTCTATCCTATTTATCCATAGGATTTTAATGTAAAAGGGTTCGACCTGTGTGAAGTCTCTCCCTTTTGGCTGGACTGTGGGCCTTGCTACTCCAGGAGGTTTTTGTCTGTAATTTTTGAATGACTAAACAGTAATAGAGAAGATGACTCACAGGATTCTTGTGTAGCAGGGTTGGTGGCGTTCTTCTTATGTGTTAAGTGTTTTCTTCCAGTTATCATGCCATTTGTTTTCAATTTCCTATTATCGAATGATAGTAACAGAGAAGAATTTATTGGTGAATACTTTGCATYTGATCCTTTGGTAATCTTTATGTTTTCTTCTAAAGCTCAATTTATGAATTCTTAACTGCTCATTTGCTCAGTTTTCCTCCCCCATTTCTTCCTCAATCAACACCATTCAAGCTTAAGACGATCCAACACCTGTTACTATCTTGCCCTGTGGAGACATTTACCTCTAGATCTGACTTGATCATTATCTTATAAACAGACCCCATAACCCAATGATGATATGAGAAACTCATCAACCACATCCTCATCTAAATATTTCAAAAACCCCAACCCCATACTTGCATAACTAGCCTAATACCTATTAAAACAAACTTATATCAGACAGAGAGATCCCTCTCTGAGTCTTGGAGGGCTAGATCCAAGACTCGAAGTGGTTTTGATGTTTCCTCTGTGACTGCCATCACAGCCTTGGGCAAATTACAGAGTGCTAACACCCGTCATAAATGACCTTCTAGAAAAACTTAGTGGGGCTCAATACTTTACCAAACTTGACCTACGTTCAGGTTACCACCATATATGTATGAAAGAGGAAGACATCCCCAAGACTGCATTTCACACTCATGAGGGCCACTATGAGTTCTTGGTCATGCATTTTTGTCTCTATAATTCCCCCTCCACTTTTCAAACCCTCATGAATAATGTATTTCGTCCTTTTCTCTGTCACTTTGTGTTAGTTTTATTTGATGATATTCTCATCTATAGTAAAAATTGGCTAGCCCATCTCACCCATGTAGATCAAGTTTTCCATCTCCTCTCCAAGAACCAACTTTTCCTTAAACAATATAAATGTGGTTTTTGCACCTCTGAAATTGAGTACCTGGGTCATATTGTTGGCAAGGATGGTGTAAGGGTGGATACGAAGAAAATTGAAGCTATGTAGAATTGGTCTTGCCCTAAAAATATTAAAGTAATGTGTGGTTTCCTAGGTTTAATAGGCTATTAACACAAGTTTGTTCAAAATTATGGAAAAATTGTTGCTCCTCTCACAACTCTCCTTAAAAGGAATGCTTTCAGTTGGACTCCAACAATTGACCAATCCTTTCAAGCCTTGGAAGAAGCTATGTGCACTACTCCTGTACTGGCCCTACCTAAATTCACTAAGACCTTTGTTCTATAATGTGATGCATCCAGACGATAAATTGGGGTAGTCCTCATGCAAGATGGTCGACCTTTGGCTTTCACCAGTAAAAATATTTCAGACTGACATGTAGGCCAATCAATTTATGAAAAGGAAATGTTGGCTATTTTTCATGTAGTTGATCTCTAGCACCCTTATCTACTGGGACAATGATTCCAAATTAAAACACATCATCGAAGCCTCAAGTACTTCCTAAAACAACGAATTTCATCCCCGGAGCAACAAAAATGGGTGACCAAGATGTTTGGATATGATTATGAGATTGTTTACAAGAAGGGAAAAGAAAATGTGGTGGTTGATTCTCTTTCCTAGAAATATGAAGATGAAGGGTCCCTATTTTCCCTCTCATTCATTGTAGCAAACTGGCTTTAGGTTGTTTAACATGAATGGTTTCAAGACCCAAAAATTTCCAACCCAATACAAAAACTTCAACAAGATCTGCAAGTTGATCCAGGGTACTCTTGGCACAATGAAGAGTTTTGTTATAAAGGTAGCTTGTACTTAAGCAAACAATCAACCCTTAAACTAAAGGTGCTCTCTGAGTTTTAAGCTTCACCTATAGTAGGCCATTCAGGTTTTACCAAAACTTATCAAAGGGTAAGACAATATTTCTTCTTGGATGATATGAAATAGGAAATTTGCACCTTTGTGGCCGAATGTGATACATGTCAATGCAATAAGGGATAAACTTTCAAACTTCATGATACACTCCAACCCATTCTGCTTCCACCTACTATTTGGATAGATATTTCCATGGATTTCATTGTTGGCTTACTCAAATCAGGCAATAATTCAGTCATCATGGTGGTAGTGGATCGTCTTTCCAATTATGCTCATTTTGTTCTCTTCAACACTTGTTCACAACATCCACAATGGATCATTTTTTTATGGATAATATATTCAAACTCCATGGAACACCTCATTCTATTTTTTATGACCGTGATCCCACTTTTACTAGTAATTTTGGCAAGAACTATCCATGCTCTAGGGAACTCAATTGCATCTCAGCACAACTTATCATCGCCATACTGATGGCCAACTAGAAGTGGTCAAAAAGTGTTTGGAAACATATTTGAGGTGTTTTGCGTTTGATAGGCAACATCAATGGGTTCAGTGGTTACCCCTCACCGAATGATGGTAAAAAACCTATTATCATACTGCCACTCGCATGACTCCTTTTGAAGCAGTATACAGATAGAATCCACCATCGGTTCTCCTATACATGCTAGGTGTCTCCAAAGTTTAGGAAGTTGACCACAATCTTACTATCAGAATGAACATTATCCATACTCTCAAAGACAATTTGGTAATGGATCAAAATCGCATGAAGCAGAAGGCAGATCAAGGTCGTTCTGAACATCAATTTGTTGAAGGGGATCAAGAGTTTCTCTGCTTCCAACCATACAAGCAGACTTCACTCAAATCTGAATAGTGTAAGAAACTTGCACCAAAATATTATGGTCCTTCTTTATACTATTATCAAATGTGTGGGGCCAGTCACCTATTAGTTAGCTTTGCCCAATAACTCCAAGTTTCATCATGTTTTTCATGTCTCGTGCATGAAGAAAGTGATTGACACCAAATTTCACACCCAGACCAGCCTACCAGAGTTGGATGAAGAAGGTTCCATTTGGTTGCAACCAAAAATTGTATTAGACGAGAGAGAGAATCATCTTCGTTAGCGCACCATCAAGGAAGTCTCAGTTCACTAGAAGGATACTCCACCAAAAGATGCCACCTAGGACCCGGCTACCATTTTGCAGTAGTTTCCTCATCTTAAGCCTTGAGGACAAGGCTCCTTTTTAAGTGGGAGGGAATTTTAGGGACATAACCCCTCACATAGATAGAATAATTGTTGGATAGGAGGTTTGGATAAGTTTTGGTTAAGTTTTGGGATCTGTGCCACAATAAGTCAAATAATAAAAGGAAGTTAGAAGATGAACCCAAGCGCTTGACGGGAGCGAACTTTAAGGAGTCAAAGCACGCGATAAAAGGAAGTAGGATGGAGCAACGTACAAAAGGAGGAAAATGGTTATAGACTGTTGGGTTTTTGGGACATTGTTTCCACATTGTAACACGCTTAGCTCTATTTTGATGAATAAATATGTAAAGCAGTTTTGGGTAGACAGGTTTTGGGGGTTTGAGTAGTATATGAATGAAGACCGAGCTAAGATTTTGGCTAAGTGTTCAGATGTTATGGCTGAGGTTTTGAGGAGTGGGGCTCACACTAGAGTAGAAGGGATAGGCAGGTTTGGATAATGTTATTGTTGCATCTTTTGTAAGCACAGTGCACACCCGTAGAATATTATAAATGAATAATATAAGAAGCCAACCATTGTAGATGTAGCCCAAGTTTGGTAAACCACGTTAAAACCCTTGTGTCGTGATGTGTTGTTTTTCATGTTGTGATCTTTGCTGTTACTGTGCAATGATGATAAATGCTTAATTATGTTGAATGTGTTATTCATATATGATTTTATAATTTCGCGCATTGAGGTAACTGGTAAATGAATGTATGTCATGTAAAGGAATGTCGCACACAAGGAATGTTGCATGATAAGTAATTGTTAAGTAATGGAAACTGTGCACATGAATATATGGTTAGTAAGAACATGTTTAATGCCTCACTTCCCCTCATCACTGCAGAACCTTGGTTCCTGCAGCCCCTTTAGATTCCTTGGGTGAGACTTCACTTGCTCCGTAGGTGATGCCAAAAGGGTTGGTGTATAAGGGTTTTGTTGGTATATTGATGATTAACCATATATCTACCCACTCTGCACCAACAAATGGTTCTATTGTCGGGACCAGAAACTGTAACTGAGGGGAATGTTTTGGAGGTCGAATAAGGAAGATATCATCGAACAACTAGAAAGGAAGTAGTGATAATTCACCGAAGAACAGAATAGGAACCCATGAATCAGCGACCGAAAATGGTTGCAAAGGTATGTGTTCATAGATCTTCATGAAATATTCTTTGGTGAATTTCCGATAATTTTGACTAAATGGTTAAAAATGATAGTGGAGGACATTGGGAGATATCAAGTTGAAGCTCCAAGAAACTGGACCCCTTAATTGATTAGACAGTTGAATACAGTAAGTAATAAATTTTCTCATGCTGTTGATTTTTGGTTGAATAGTATATTAAGGGGTTACATTACAGATTTTTCAATAGATTGTACCTAGTCTTATCGTGTCGTAGAGAGGGACCTTTTCAAGGGTTCGTGTAGAATATATTTGAGTGCACCATCTACCTAGATAAATATGTTGTTGTGTGAAAAGAATGTTATGAAGATGGAGTCTGATTTCTAGGTGCCTTCGTGCACATAGGTGGAATGGGGGATGACCAAAGGATGGTCTAAGAGAGATGAAAAGGATGAATAAGAATCAGATGGAATGAGGATGCTAAGAGAGAAATATAGTGACACAAATGAAGATATTAGAGTATTGTGCAGTGGGAAAAGGTTTAGATACAGTAATAAGGAGTCTGTCGCTAAGAGAGAAGAGAAACACAAAGTGTTTGAGAAAAGAGACCCCTATGCAGTAAATCAGATCACACTGTACAAAGAAAGGAAAGATAAAGAAAAGGATCCTCAGTACATTATAGTAGAATAAATAAGTC
Source organism: Picea engelmannii (assembly GCA_009831015.1). Classification (NCBI taxonomy): domain Eukaryota; kingdom Viridiplantae; phylum Streptophyta; class Pinopsida; order Pinales; family Pinaceae; genus Picea; species Picea engelmannii. Next base: position 512,248 of record ML777763.1, on the reverse strand, counting down.
CATCTCATATCGGAATCTATGTTGAACCTACGACCCCATGTGCATCACCCAAATATGAAGCAGAAACTGGAGCTTTGTCAAGAGAAAGTGTAGTTAGTGGAGGAAGTCAGAACAATAATCAGAATAGTGGAAGTAGCGTAGTGAACCAGAGTTGGTCAACATCAGTGAAGGTAGGTACTACACATAATACTATGGTGGAATAGATCATACACTAAGGATGCCTGAATTTCAGGGAGTGGGGTTAGAGGACCCAGAACAACATTTGTTTGTATGAGACACAATATGGATTGTGAAGAATGTCCAGGACGAGGCAACGAACATTCCGCAGTTATCCATGATGTTCATAGGTTGCGCACTAGTATGGTACATGATGTATAAGACTACTACACCAGCCATAAAATCAAGGACATTGGCAGAGATTGGACAAGCTTTGTTAAAATAATTTTGGAAGCTAAAATCAGAGTCACAATATATCACGGAGCTAAAAGAAATCAAGCAAGTACATAATGAGACAATTTGGGATTACAATCAGAGATTTAAATATTTGATGGGTATATTAACATTTCATATTCATTATGAACAACATCGAGAATGGTTTATTTCAGGTCTATTGTCACACATTTGTTGTCCGTTGACACAATAGAAGGTCACGTCACAACCCGAAGCATTAGAAATTGTGATGAAGTTAGAACCATCTCTTGTAGGAGATGGCACATGTCTAGTCATAGTTGGTTGCACTAAGGATTAATTTGTTAGATATAACGAAAGAAAAAAAAAAGTGTGAACAAGTTTGGTGTATTACATGTAAGAGAGAAGGCCATATTAAAGAAGAATTCTAAGCATTTGCATAGTATGTGGCTACAGGAGCACCGAACCCTTTGGAAGCAAGAGTAGGGTATTGTGAAATATGAAAGATACGGGGACATCATCCGACTACTTTTCCATTACTACAGAAGTACTAGAGTATGCCCATGAATTTGTTCTGTAATTTTTGCAAATCTGCAGGACACGATGAAAAATATTGTTGCACATTCGACTTAATGAGAGAGGGAACTTCATATGCATATAGAATATAAGAACAAAATGTCATAGCAGAAGGATGGGCTCCACAATATAATAACTGGAGAGGATTTAATCAGGGTGGACAAGGAGGATTCATCCAAGTTCGAGGATGAGGTGGATTTGGTAGAGGAGGCAGAGGACCCATCATTTGTTATAACTACAATCAACTGGGATATCTAGCGAGATACTGCATGAATCCTTACACGACGTGCACATATTGTAGAGAATTGGACCATGCGATAGAGGATTGTCCTCAACTGATAGAGAAATGGCATAAAAGAGGGAATCATAATCAGAACCATAACCATAACCCACATATGATAGCAACTAAGGAGCATGATGATAATCCCAGAGTAGCAGCCATTACACGTGGTGGAACAAGAACTGGAGTGGATGTGATGGAAAAAGGAAAGGGGGTTGAGAAATGGATGAGGAAATCAATTGAACCTACACCAACATTTAATCCACAGAAACAGAAAGAGACATATCAGCGAGCCAGGAAGGAGATACTAGGATCGGACTGTATAGAATCAACGTCAAAGATGCTACCATTATATGATATGATGTTAGTATATGATCACACCATTATATAAAGGTCATTCGAAAAGGTAAACACTTTGAAATATTTTCTAAAGAGTATTTTAGAGTTGATGAAGGAAAAAACAATGTTGAACACATTACGTGGAATGACCGATCAGTACACCCAAGACATAGAGTGCAGTGAACCAAGTATTGCGTAAGAAGAGGAAAAACATAGAATTTAGATTGAGTGCGCAGATAGGAGAGTATGACATGGATAATGTCATCTTGGACATAGGATTGGAAGTAAATTTTCTTCCAGGACAGACTTGAGAAATGATGGGGAAACCAAAGATAGTTTGGTCAATTGTTTAGTTGATGTTGGCAAACCAACATAAGATAATACCGACTGGGAGATTGGTAGGAGTACCTATTAACATAGATGGAATGTGTAGCATAGGTGCATTTGAGGTCATTGAGATCATGGATAACAATCAGCCATATCCAACATTTCTCGAACTGGATTGGTCCTTTAACAATAAGACAATTATTAACTTGAAGAAGAGAGAAATGATTTTTGAAGGAGGAGGCTTAAAGGTCACTGCGCCATTAGACCCCATATAGGTAAGAAGGTATGTGGAACGGGTAAGAAAATAAATTGATAAATTGTATAATATGACCGTGTGCATGGATGACTACGTCAATCCTACTGCAAATGGTGCGCTTAGTTAGAGAAGAATTATCTCTTGTGCATCAGATTCAGAAGAAGGGCTTGAACATTGGCAACATAGATTGTATGAAGTATCGACCAAAATATTTTCTCACATTACTCGCTCTTTGCACTAGATCGAAACATAAGTATGTGATATACCAGGGTTTGATGGATTAAATGATGTAATTTCCTTTGTAAAAGAATTTGAGTTGCAGATACCTGAACAACAAATATTGTTGGCATTAGAATATTGTTGGAATTAGATTTTTCACTGAGAGCAACTCTAGAGAGATTGTGGGATACACACAAGGAAGGAATAGGGGATTTGAAACACTGTAAAAGGATGATGCTGATCAAATTTGGAATAGGAGAAATTATGCACAATAATAAAGGGATGATCAGTTTGACAGATCATGTTGTGCAGTGTATGACAACTTGGAGACACATGCCAAATTAGGAATGGATGCATAGGTTCATACATACACTTGAGACAGTTCCCAAGAACTGGTATCTAGAGACAAAAGTGTGTAGAGGGACAACAGAATAGGAAGAGCTCACCCATAATTTCAAGGTAACATTTAGTTTTGATGCTAAGTCACATTTAGTAGATGCATCTTTGAAAGTCATTAGAAGTAATATTTTTATGGAAGAATAACATATAGAAATAATACCCGCGTGTAGTGAACATAGAGAATCTGTGATAGTCTATGAACTATTGGAATGTTACAATGTTACCAAAGATGAACAAGAGGAAGAAGATCCAATAAATGTGCAAGTACCAAATACTAAAGGTGATCGTGTCGTAGTAGGTCCAAAACTCGAATCCGATGCATATGTGAAGCCATCAAGGGTGCGCAAAGTGAATATTGGCACGGAAGAAAAACCTAAGTTCGTGAATATTGGTGACTATTGGAATGATGAGATTGCTGAAAAGATTGTAGACCTATTGCGTGAGTATCAAGATCTATTTCTGAAAACCTTTTCAAAGATGAAGGAGATAATTGTGGAATTAGGCGAAATGAAGATCTCGTTAAAACTAGACGCTAAGCCAGTAAGACAGAGACCTTACATATTGAATCTGAAGTATAAGGAAAAAGTGAAAGAAGAGCTTGATCGAATGATAGAAGATGGTATTATTGAACCCATCATAGAGTTTGAATGGATAATCCCAATGGTAGTGCAAGATAAGAAATCAAGGGGGTATTAGGATTTACGTAGACCTAAGGAATTTGAACGATTCTTGTTTACATGACCCTTTTATGACCCCCTTTATAGATGAAGTGTTATAAAATGTAGGAGGACAGAAGGCCTAGTCATTCATTGATGGATTTTCAGGATACCATTAGATTAAGATTGTTCTAGAAGACCGACATAAGACATCATTTTTGACAGAATGGAGAAGATACCAATACACAATGATGTCGTTTGGGTTAAATAACGCACCTGATGTTTTTTCTATAGTTGTTGCATCCTTTAAGAAATTTATTCATAAGTTTCTTGAAGTATACTTAAATGATTGGACTATATTTAGCCGACTCAAATACCACATAGAAACTCTATGGTTGATGCTTGATAGATGTAGACAATATCATATATCATTAAATTTGAATAAATGTATTTTATGTGCACTGTTTGGGATATTGTTAGGTCATGTGGTATGCAAGAAGGGTTTGTTGGTTGATCTTGCCAAGATAGCAGTAATTGTTAATTTTCCACCGCCTGAATCAATGAGACAGTTGAGAAAAACATTGGTTCATACAGGATATTACATAAAATTTATTAAAGTCTATGCACAGATTACAGCTCCAATGGAAAATATATTAAAGAAAGAAGCCAAGTTTCAATGGAATGAAGATTGTCGGCAAGGTCTGGATGTATTGAAGTAGAAGTTGGTAATTGCACCCATTCTGGTTTTCCCGGATTGATAGAAAGACTTTCACATTCATGTGGTCACATCATCGATAACACTCGATGCAGTTTTAGCTCATCCAGGAAAGGGAGAGTTGGACCACCCAATTTCCTTTCCTAGCAGGAAGTTGTCGACTACTGAGAAGAATTACACGAAAACATAAAGGGAAGGCTTGGAAATGATTTATGCCTTGCAGAAGTTCAGACACTAGTTGTTGGGGTCCCATTTCAATATGTATACATACCACTCTGCACTGAGATACCTAGTGAACAAGCCATTATTGGGGGGAAGCATCTGCAGATGGTTATTGTTGTTCTAGGAGTATGATATCGAAGTCATTTTTAAGTTAGGGAAACTGAATGCAAGACTAGACCATTTTTCATGAATACTGACAGAAGAAGACGTAGGGAACCTAGACGATAGTTTACCAGATGCACATTTATTTTCAGTTCAAATGGTAGACGACCACTTTGCAAAAAGTTTAGAGTTTTTTAGTACAGGAATCGCTCCATCCGATATGACATTATCACAAAAGAAGTAGTTAGTGGTTTAAGCAGAGCATTATCAGTTGATCCCATGAAACTTATATAAGTAAGGTGTAGATGGGATACTACAACGTTGTGTGCTATAACATGAAATACCAATGATCCTAGTAGAGGCGAATTATGGAATTGCAGGAGGTCGTTATGCAGGAAAGACAACAGTGCAAAAGATATTGAATGGAGGGCTATGGTGTCCCACCCTCCATAAGGATGCTAAGGAATATTTCCAGAGCTACAAAATTTGTCAAAGAGTAGGAAGGCCATCACAAAGGGATGATATGTATTTGAATCCTCAAGTTACCTTGCAGGAATTTGAAAAATGAGAAGTGGATTTTATTATAACAATTAATCCACCGGTGAGGAGAATACGATCCAAGTACATAATTATCGTGAAAAACTACTTGACAAGATGGGTAGAGGCATAACCAAATATAGATTGCAGCACAGAGACAATTGTGCAGTTCTTATTTGAGAACATAATTACAAGTTTTGGGTGTCCTAAAGTACTTATGAGCTATCAGGGAACTCACGTTTTGAACAAGACAATTGCAGCATTGACAGAAGAGTTCCATATTAAACATCGAAAGATCACTTTGTACCATCCATAAGAAAATGGAATTATGGAGGCCTTCAATAGGATACTGGTTAATCCATTGACAAAGGTATGTAATGTAGGATAGGATGACTAGGATTTAATAATTCCTGCAATGCTATGGGCTTATAGAACTACATGCAAGAAGTTGATAGGTCAGAAACCATTTATATTAGCATGTTTTCAGGAAGCAGTCATGCCCATGGAATTTCATGTACTAAGTCTATGCATTGTTGCGATGGAATACCTTACAGATTACATCATGATAGAGGAAATACTATCACATTTACTGATATTAGAGGAAGACCAATTTGTTGTAGGGTTTGTTATAGAAATATTTTCCTCACCATTGCTATATTTCACAGAGGGCCTTTTTCCATTTCCCTATGCAGACTTATCATCCCTTTTTGATAAATCCAGAGATCAAAATAAAAAAAATTCCACATATACGTGCCCTATGAGCTATACAACAAGCGTATACGCAAGTTGCTCCACTACAGCCCGCGTACATCGGGATTTGTGCCAGAAAATACAAAAATGGAATCAGGTTTCCATGTCATGACAAGAGATCTCTAATCCTTAGCCTTCCATACACTGGAAATGTTCCGACTTGGCCCGTCAATTGCATTTTGAAGGCTATGAGAGAACAATTTCGAGCTATGGAAAAGAGGAGAAAGCATTCAACTTTAAGGGCAAAGCTACTATGGAGAAATTACTTCATATTGAGTCTGCATCCCTTTATCCCTCAAGTATGAACATAGTGTTCAACCCCCAAGCTCTTTCCCTATTGTTGAGAGAACCTCATTGTCTCTCTCTTTCGATCTTGCCTTTGGTGGAGGATTGAAGTGGTGGAGACCCAAATGGAAGGAACTTGGTTCCTTGGTTTCAAACTGTGCCGACACGGAAATCTGTAATGTTGACACTTTTGTTGATCAATTATTAATAGAAATACTCCTTTCATGTCCTATCGGTATCGTGCAAATATATGATTATTATCCATTGGAATGTTTGTAATGTTTATTAATGGATTATGTTATCTGATGTGCTAACCCCTTTACATTATCACTATATACTTTCTTTTCTTGTTCGTTGAGAAATTATTGTAGGTACAAATCTTTGGGTCGAAGTGCTCAACGATGTAACATCATCAAATGTTGGATCGAGGTAGGCCTCTTTCTTATCTTGCACATTAGTTTATATAGCATATAATGGAATTGAGTTGATTTCTGAAGTCATACCTATCGGTTGTGGTTTACCCTTGGACATAGAGAGTTTTTCCCTCATAACAAGGTTCCATCAACAAGTATAGAAGGCACGTGAAAAAGAATGGCATGACAGACACATCAAGATGAAGGAATTCTAGGAAAGAGATCTAGTACTTCTCTATGACAGTAAGTTCTTACATCATCCTAGGAAGTTTAGGATGCACTGGCTAGGGCCATACATGATCATATATGTAACATAAGCAGGTGTTGTTCAACTAGAATAGTTGGATGGAAAAGTCATGAAAGGACTAGTGAATGGGAGTCGGTTAAAACTATACAGGGATGACCGTCCTTCCGTGAACTAGGTGGGTTGCGTAGGATAACTTGTATCACAGTGTACTATAGAAATAAAAGGCATAAAAAGAGAGAAAAAGAAAGAAAAACAGTAAAAAAAAAAGAAAATAGTTCAGGGAAGAAGTTGAAAGTTGAGGAGTCCAAACATTTAAGATTAGCAGGTAAAAAGGAAAAGCATATTCAATGTCAGTTGTTCCATTCTTTCTCTTATCTCAATCAGATCCAGATACACATCTAGTTTTCTTTTCTATTTGTGGCCTTCTCTTCGACCATGTTCATGGTCTTTAGTAGCCATTTTCACCCTCTGCTTTCCCTCCTAGAAAGTCTATGGATCACTCTGCCTATGAGAGCATCTCCATCTTCCCCTATAGCTCACCTGACTGTTCAATTTTCTACTGCACACTTGCAACAATCCTTCGCACAGAGCATCAATACTCTATCTCCTTCTTCACCCATTGTTCACAGGTAAAATCCAGTTTCTCATACTACTTGTCGGTAGCAACCTGTCCTCATTCACTATCTTCCCTTTTGTCTGAAATCTACAGACAAAAATTGCGCTCTGATACCACTTGATGGTATCAGACTATCTCTTTTGTCTCCTTTCCTCTTTTTCATGATGTCTACAAGAAAAAATTATCTCTGATACCACTTGATGCAGACCCCCCTTCTCTCCTGAAGAGTCTGCGACCTCTCGATCAAATATATTCAATAACTAATATGAATTATCTCTTCGGGCCCCTGCTGGAACCCCAAAAAACCACACAGTCCCTTTAATTTCTTTGCACAGGTCCTGTAAAAACCCAGAGCGCTTCTCCTTTGGTGCCTTTCATTTTTCAAAGTTTAAAAAAGTGTGGGTGTTATCTCCTTCGACTAGATCCTTTTCTCCACGTGACCATCGACTGAGTCCGAACGCTTATCCAAAAGGTGCTTCGCGCTCTCAGACTTCGGGTTTTTTACTAGGAGTTAACCCTAACTCTCCTGATCCCTGAACCCTGGACTAAGAGCCTAGCGGTGCTAGCTCTGTTCCTTTAAACTTTGACGATGTGACCTTCGACTATGACCTGGGGTCCAACTCCCAAGCACTTCGAGGCTTCGCACTTCGCGAATGCGGAAAGTTAGCTCACCTCCTTTCTCCCGAAGTCCAAAGTCCGAACTCCACTCATGTCAGATCAAGACCCACAACTCCTATGATCCAATGGTCCAGATATCCTCTTCCCAAATCGGGACTTTGTGATTCGATACTTTATAAGGAATCTCCCTTATCTTTTCTCGATTCCCGATCTTTGAAATCTTCTAACCAATGAAAGGAACCGATTGTTCGATCTCCTCCCAGATCGATGGTCAAGATCCACTTTGTGACTTCGTGCTTTGGAGGTTTTGGACTTTCCTCCTTGCAAATATTCCGAGGTATGAATCCTCGAACTCTCAGATCTACTTCCACTTGTCAACCTCGATGACGGACAGTCCCGATTGGTTCGGAAATTTGGGACTTCAACGAGTCCACTCCCCTGTGCACCTTGAAAGAATTAAAGCTTGTGCACTTACCTTTGAATCCAAATATGGTTGATACATGTGCTTAGATCCGACAGACATGATCTGTTCTCCTCCTGCGCGTTCTCCTGGGTGTCTGGACGTGAGATTCGACGGCCCATATATTTTTCTCTACGGATGATCTGACGACAGTTGTCACTCCTCCTCCTGAGATTTTATTTCTCTCGACTTGGAAGAATTCCTAAGTGTCAAAGGCTTCGACCTTCGATTCTTCTGCGAGCCCAGTGACTTTCGATCTCATCTGCATTTTTGAAAATGCTATCTCTCTTGAGATTTGGAAATAAAATTTAACCCTGGCCCTGGCACACACTTGCGCTCTGCGTGCAACTTTTCACCACTCCTTCTGAGCTTCGAGACTTGGAATAAGTCTGAATATTTTTCACCCTTTGCACTATCTCTTCTGAGATTCTCGAACTTGCTCAGTCTCCCAAGGGTTTCTACCCTTCTTCGACTTTGAAAAAAAATTTATGGTGCCCCCCTGGCACGTTCTGTGATTGACCTCTTGATCTTTTGAACTTGAAACTAGTTCGCCTCTACGCGCACTCCTTGCGCCTTGACTAGCCTTCACATGGATGTCTTTCAACACTTCGTCTGAGTGTTGGCATGGTATTCCTCCAGAGTATTCAATAACTTTGTTCCACCTTGAGGTTCAACTACTCGGACCTCGAAGGGATATATGTGCCCTCTTGGCAATTTCCGCTCACGAACTCCTTGTTGAGCTTACAGAGTGTTTGACGACTATGTGAGTGTCTTCTCCTTAACACTCCTCTTCTGGAACTCGAAACCGAGTTCTCTTGTGCACTCCTTGCACTCCCTCAATTCCCTTCTCGCAGATCTCTACATAATATTCAACAATTTTGTTTGTTGTTTTGTGCCTTCTCGACACATTCTTCCCTCCAGAGTATTCAGTAACTCTGAGGCTCCTTGAGTCTGTGAATTCTTCTAGTGTTCCCTCTTGGCACGTTCCTCCCTAAAATCGATTCGAGATTCAGATACACACTCCTCGTGTTGGCTCACAGAGTCTTTAACACTCTATTGTGCACTCCTTTCACAACCAAAAGAACCCAGAAACAATTCTAGCAAACTCACAACTAGAAAAAAACTATCTATCCCTGTAGATGGAACTACTCATACACATCTACAACATTCTTAAAAACACAAAAAAAACATTCATTTGATACACATAAACACATAGAAAGTTCATATGCAAGAAAAAATGCTTTCTTTCTATTAAGATGAATGTTTGGTTACAATATGTGCAAGATGGACTGTAACAGAGTCTCAACTCTCTCAGAAAACAAACTATTCTACCTCCTACTCAATAACAATACTCCTCCAGCTGCCTCTTTTGGGCATGCCATGCATATACCTATACAAGATGGTCCCTAGGGTTCCTTCCAACCACCTCTCCTATCGAAGTAACAACCAACTACTGCTCAAGCTCCATTACATTAAAGTCTAGGAGTGAAACTCCCAGATCTCTTGCGATCATTCAATTTCTGAGTGTTTCTCTCTTATTCAATCATCCGTTCAAAACAAATCTACATGAAACACCAGTTTTTAGATTCCTTTTAATTAAAAACCCATGCTATGGCACTGATTTTTCCCTCCACGTGGGCTTTGATGATGATGCTCCTCCATCATACTCCACTGTTGGGAAAATGATGAGCTCCTTCTCATGGCTCCCTTTGCTATGTTGTTGAGATCCTCCAGGGTCCCATACCTGAAATTGGAGCTGTCCACTTGCTTCTCTTCCTTAATTCTTCTTCTGCCCTATTGCTCCTGTAGGTCCTCTTATGTCCCATACTTCTCTAATGACTGCTTCTTGTGCTGCTTCCAGCATCAATTTATTTATCCCCCTCTATTTCTTTGTCCAGCTAGTCCACTTGTTGGATTTCCTCCTATAGTATTCTCTGTTGCATCTTCTCTCCATCAATTTCCAACTCAACTTATTGGATAAGATGCCTTTGTTTATTTACCCTTCTCTCTAGGGCTTCCAACTCTTCACATAGATCAACAAGATCCATGTTATTTGTTACTTCCTCCTCTGTTGTGGGTTAACATTCTAAATTTATCTCTTGCTCAGCTTCCTGACTGAACAATTTGAGCCATTCCTCTGAATGATCTTCTCCCCCTGTTGTAGATCCCAATTCTACAGTTGCCTCATGTTCATCTCCTTTGCTGATATTTTTGAGAAATTCCACTGAATTCTCTTCTTTATCCATCTCTTGGGCACATTGCAATGTGTGCTCCTTCTCCTTTTTATCAATCTAATAAATCTGAACCTTCATGTTATCTTTATCTCTTGTGGCACTAGTTGGCCACTCTGTTGCAGACTCCAGTTCTGCAGTCTCACCACTGATTTTCTGCTCAACTTTCTCCTCTGACAGATTGACTTCTGTCATCTCCTCTTGTGTTGGTTCAACTCCAACTTCCTCCAACTGCTCCCCAAGCTGGTATGCTCCTCCACCTGTTTCCAATTTATCCTGTTGGACGTGCCTACTCTACATATTTACCCTTCTCTTCAAATATTCTAGTTCCTCATACAACTCAGAAAAATCTACGTTGTCTACTTCCTCTTTTGATGCAGGCTCCAGTGTTGTAGTCATCTCTTGTTCAACTCCTAGGCTGAAATTTTTGAGCAATTTTGTTGAATGCTCTTCTCCTGCAATCTGCATGACTGTCTCCTGGCAACCATCTTCTAGTTTTGGATTGTCCAACCAATCCTCCAACATCTTCATCTCTTTCTCCCATTGAGTGATCAATTCATCTGAATTCTCCTCTTTTTCTAGTGGGGAATACATCATTGTCTTCTTCTCCTCCTCCTCTTTAATAGTCTTTGATGGCTATCTTTCCTATGTTGCACCTGCATCATAGACACAGTTAGCTTTAAAAGAATTTGGCTCCATGGCCTCTTTCTTGGATTCTTGTTGCACTACCTCCTCATGTGCAACACTTATATTAGCCTCTACTAGACTATTTGTCAAGAATGTTTGAATTCCCCCAATTATCAGAACACACCTCTGATCTTTTTATATCAGCACTCCTTGCTGATATGAACTCTCAGCTGATTTCATCTCTTCTCCCTTTCCCACCTAACAACTTGGGATTTTCTCTCTGCCTACCTGGAAGTTTATGAGATCACCTAATCTCTCTCAATTTCCCACCTAAAAAATTGAACTTGCATCACTTCCCTCCTGGCAATATATGAGACCATCCACTGATCTCCTTCCATTGCCCACCTGGCAACTTGAAAGTTCACTTTTTCCCCCCTGGCAATTTATGAGATCCTTAATTGATATCACCTCCTCCTCATCACCGAGGTTCCTCCCAGTTTTTGGCTCACAGATGTGAACCATCTCCTTTGTGTCCCTGAGGTTTTCGATATGCCTCAACCACCTCTTTAACAATTGTTGTTGTCCTATTTCCAACAATTTCTGAACATGCCAATTTATCTTCCTCTTCAGAGGCCACTCATACCTCCAGCGTACCGTTGCCTCCTGTTTCGTATTCAATGTTAGTTGTTCCATTCTTTCTCTTATCTCAATGAGCTCCAGATCCACATCTGGTTTGATTTTTTGTTTGTGGCCTTCTCTCCGACCACGTTCATGGCCTTCAGTAGCCATTTTCACCCTCTGCTTGCCCTGCTGGCAAGTTTGTGGATCACTCTACCTCTGAGAGCATCTCCATATTCCCCTATATCTCACCTGACTGTTTAATTTGATACTTCACACTTGCAACAATCCTTCGCACAGAGCATCAGTTCTCTGTCTCCTTCTTCACTTGTTGTTCACAGGAGAAATCCAGTTTCTAATACTACTTTTCGATAGAAACCTGCCCTCATTCACTATCTTCCCTTTTCTCTAAAATCTATAGACAAAAATTGTGCTACGATACCACTTGATGGTATCAGACTATCTCTTTTATCTCCTTTCCTCTTTTGCCTGATGTCTACAAGAAAAAATCATCTTTGATACCACTTGATGCAAACCCCCCTTCTCTCCTGAAGAGTCGGTGACCTCCTGGTCAAAGATCTTCAATAATTGAGTTGAATTAGCTCTTTAGGCCTATGTTGGAACCCTAAACAACCACACAGTCCCTTTAATTTCTTTGCGTAGGTCTTGTAAAAACCTGTGAGCACTTCTCCTTTGGTGCCTTTTGTTTTTCAAAGTTTAACAAAGTGTGGACGCTAGCTCCTTTTCTCCATGTCACCACCGGTTGTGACCACACGCCTATCCAAAAGGCACTTTGCGATCTCAAACTTAGGGTGTTTTGTTGTGAGTCAACCCTGACTCTCTTGATCCCCGAACCCCAAACTAAGAGCCTAGCGGCACTAGCTTTGTTCCTTTAAACTCCGACAATGTGACCTCCAGCTATGACCTAGGGTCCAACTCCCAAGCACTTCGGGACTTCGCACTTCGCAAATGCGGAAAGTTGGCTCACCTCCTTTCTGCCAGAGTCTGAACTCTGAACTCTGCTCATGTCAGATCAATGACCCACAACTCCTGCAATCCAACGGTCTAGATCTCCTCTTCCCAAATCAGAACTTCGTGATTCAGGACTTTAGAAGGAAGATCCCTTGTCTTTTCCCGATTCCCGATCTCCGAAATATTCTAACCAACGAAAGGAACTGACAGTCTGATCTTCTCCCAGATCAACGGTCGAGATCCACTTTGTGACTTTGTGCTTTGGAGGTTTTTGACCATCCTCCTTGCAAATCTTCCGAAGTTTGAATCCTAGAACTCTCAGATCTACTTCCACCTGTCAACCTTGATGATGGATGGTCCCAATTTCTTTGGAACTTCGAGACTTCAACGAGTATGCTCCCCTGTGCACCTTGAAAGAATTAAAGCTCATGCACTTACCTCTGGATCCAACGATGGTTAGTCCACGCACTCAGATTTGATGGACGGGATATGTTCTCCTCCTACGCGTTCTCCTAGGTGTATGGACGTGAGATTCGATGGCCCAGATCTTTTTCTCTACGGATGATCTGACGATAGTTGTCGCTCCTGCTCCTGATCTTTTTCTTTCTCTCTTCTTGGAAGAATTCCTAAGTGTCAAAGGCTTCGACCTCTGATTCTTCTACAAGCCTAGTGACTTTGGATCTCGTCTGCATTTCTAAAAACGTTATCTCTTCTAAGCTTTCGCAATGAAAATTAACCTTGACCCTGGCGCACACTTGCGCTCTACTTGCAACTTTGCACCACTCCTCCTGAGCTTCAAGACTTGGAATAAGTCTGAATCTTGTGTGCCCTTTACACTATCTCTTCTGAGCTTCTCGAACTTTCTCAGTCTCCCAAGGGATGCTACCCTTATGCGAATTTCAAAAATACTTTCTAGTACCCCCCTGACACATTCTGCGCTTGACATCCTAAGTTTTTCAACTTGAAACCAGTTCACCTCTACGCTCACTTCTTGCACCTTGACTAGCCTTCAAATGGTTGTCTTTCAACACTTCATCTGAGTGTTGTCATGGTGCATTCCTCTCACAAGTCTTCCTCTAGAGTATTCAACAACTCTGTTCCACCTTGAGGTTCAACTGCTCGGACCTCGAAGGTATCCCTCCCTTCCGCTCCTCGAAGGGATATATGTACCCACTTGGAAACTTTTGTTCAAGCACTCCTTGTTGAGCTTACAAAGTGTTTTAAGACTCTGTGAGTGTCTTCTCCTTGACACTCCTCTTCTGGAACTTGAAACCGAGTTCTCTTGTGCACTCCTTGCACTCACTCGATGCCCTTCTGGAAGAGCTCTACAAAATCTTCAACAATTATGTTTGTTGTTCTGTGACTTCTTGGCACATTCTTCCCTCCAGAGTATTCAATAACTCTGAGGCTCCTTGAGTCTATGAATTCTTCTAGTGTTCCTTCCTAGAACGTTCCTCCCTGAACTCGATTCGAGATTCAGATACGCGCTCCTTGCGTTGGCTCATAGAGTCTTCAACACTCTGTTTTTCACTCCTTGCGTTGGCTCATAGAGTCTTCAACACTCTGTTTTTCACTCCTTGCACAGCCGAAAGAAACCAGAAACAATTCCAACAAACTCACAGATATAAAAATTATATCTATCCCTGTAGATGTAACTACTCATACACATCTACAACATTCGTAAACACACAAACAAAACATTCATTCGATACACATAAACACACAAAAAGTTCATATGCAAGAAAAACTGATTTCTTTCTATTAAGATGAATGTTCGGTTACCATATGTGCAGGCTGGACTGTAACAGAGTCTCCGCTCTCTCAGAAAAAAAATTATTCTACCTCCTACTCAATAACAATACTCCTCCAGCTGCCTCTTTTGGGCATGCCATGCATCTACCTATACAGGAAGGTCCCTAGAGTTCCTTCTGACCACCTCTCCTATCGAGGTAACAACTAACTATTGCTCAAGCTCCATTACATTAAAGTCTGGGAGTGAAACTCCTAGATCTCTTCCGATCATTCAGCTTCTGAGCATTTTTCTCTTCTTCAATCATCCATTCAAAATGGATCTACTGGAAATGCCAGTTTTTAGATTCCTTTTAATTAAAAAGGCATGCTATGGCACTGATTTGTCCCTCCACATGGGCTTTGCTGATGATTTTACAATAGAGAGATTATTGAAGACTACAAAAACTAGATTTCATATTTTCCTACATGTTTTCATCTTCACATAATTTCCTACTATACTTATAATTTTACAAAGTATTTTCAAAAACTAGAAACTCAACTGGAATCATGAAAACTATTGACCTCCTCCTATCTGGCTTCCGATGAGGAGGAATGTTGCTTCTCTATATCCATTAACTCATTGAAATGGTGTATAATATTTTTTTCTTTCATCTCTACTTGGTAAAAACTTTCTAGTTCCTTGTTGGATGCCACTAAGAGGGATTCCTTGTGAAGATTCAGAGCTAAGTTCTAGAGCAAGCTACATTCAGCTTCCAAATGATCCATTCTCTTATTTTGTTGCACTAACAAATTCATTATGTTTTCATGTTGGGTGACACAATAGTGAACATTCTCTTTCATCTTGGAGTTAATAGAAAGAAATGAAACATTTTTTGCCTCAATCTACTCCTCATGGAATATGAAAATTCTCCTAAACTCTATAATGTCCCTATTGTCCAGTGTTATGCTGAGAAGCCTTGAATCTGCAACCAGAAACTGTTTCTGGGAAAATCTATCTACAAAAGAGATGGTCATTGAAGCTCGTAGAAGATAATCTACAATTCCAAAGGTGAAAATATCTATCAATCCCAAAATGACTAAGAGAGATAACATTGGATTGAGAGTGAAAACAAGATACCCAATTAACTAGATAACAAGACCATAGTCTGAAATGCATTCCATATTCTCACTAGAATCCTGGGATATCAAATGGCATGAGGAAGGTGTGATGATAGAAAGACCAATGAAAATCAAAGAGAGGCAAATTAAAAATTGAAAAAATGAAAATTAATTAATTTGCAAGCCAAAGGGCCAAAAGAATAGAATACCAGACCCATGAGCCTAGCCTCGATACACCTTCTTCCACAATGATTTCTGCAAAGGTTCTCTTAGGATTCACCATATATATAATTAAGTTAAACATTAAATTGGTGTATGGATACATAAAAGATTATTTTTTTTTGTGAAAGATTTGACTAAAAATTTCACTAAGGTAGAGATAATTCAACTTTCTTTGGTTTTGGATTTGATGTTGAGTTATGTATGAGTTAATAGCATGGAGTTTATTTTTTTTAATGTTGGCATTTAAATTAGCAGTAGTCTAAAGGTTCTACCTTTTTCCCATTTTAGGGCAAAGTTTTCAGTTGGATTTTGCTCCAAATCCTATTATGAATGGTTGGATCTGCAGATTTGAGTAGCTAATTTTATATAATCTGAGTACCCTATAACGCCAAGAATAGATGTAGAGAAGCAACCAAAATCCGGTTAGAAAGGAGCAAGGATCAAATCTGCTCAGATGGAACTCCAGACGTGGCTGACAACTGTGGATGATTGGAATCCTAAGAACAGTTGTGCAGATTCTTTTGATGATTAGCAGATTGAAATTTAACATAGGAATTATTTATACATATATAATAAAAAAAATTGGTTTACATATAATTTTTGGGATTAATGAATTATATAGAATTAATCATTATTTTTGGTGGAGTTTTCCCATCAATCAATTCCACTTAGCTTTCTACCCCATTTGCAAAACCTTAGCAAGTATTGTGTCTTATGAACTATCCACTTAGAACTCCCTTCAGTCTTATTATTTAATCATAAAAGGACTTATGCAATGCAATATCATTTTTTTGAGCATCACCCCATACAATGAGTGCTAAGTGGACTATTCAAATCATGAGAATATTGGTCAATTTCCACTAATACTCATGGATATGGGTCATATATTAATGACTTAATCTCCTCTATGCTTGAAAAAAACTTGTTTTTCTAAAATTGGATTGACCAATATGTTTGAGGTCTTATTGTAGTCTTAACTTCACTCATAATTAATATTAATTACACAATTAATGGTCTTATTTTGTCTAGAGTGGAATTAATTGAATCTACATTTGTGGATCAGATTCATCACCACGCTTACACAATTAAGGGTCTTATTGTTGGGTATGTGTTACATTCTTTGAAAAATTGATCCCATGTACTATAGAATGATATGGGAGAAAAAGGGGTCTGGGGATGTTTATCACCCCCCATTCGGAATGGGTTTTGATGGTTTGGGGCAAAGAGCTCCTAAGAAAAATGTCTTGGTCCTTTTTTGGTGTTTTTTCGTCTCATGGTTTTTACCGATGTTTTTTTAATTCTGATTGAGAAATTAGGGCTATTGACTAATCCAGGCCAATGGATTAGGGATTTGGATGTCACAGGATCATATATGTATATTGTATTATAAATAATGAATATGATGAATAGAAGATTAAAGGTGTGACTCTAAACAGATTGTTGGTTTTCCCGGTTTGGGTATTCGAAGTAATTTATTGTACAAGGTTAAAATATACATTTGGTATCAGAGAAATTATTGGCTCTAGGGGGATGCCTTTGAAGTCAGGGGTTTGGCTCGAGCCTGTGATAATATTTTTTACAATGGGAGATCTGCGGTATTGATTCTTCATGTGAAAAAAAATGACGAACAATTCAAAAATAAAGATCGAGAAATTTAATGGGAAACATTTTGAGTTGTGGAAGATCAAGATGGAAGACCTGTTGGTAGACAAAGATCAATGGATCACGGTGGATCCAGGCACTCCACCTACAGGAACGCCAACAAAAGACTGGAAAATTTTGGATCAGAAGGCGAAGAACACAATCTAGTTGTATCTCTTAGATTCAATATTATTGAATGTGTCAGGAAAAGCTACAACCAAGGCATTATGGGATAATTTAGGGACATTGTATCAATCTAAGTCCCTGGTAAATAAATTATTCAAATGGAAGAAGATGTATAACCCAAGGATGAAATATGGAGACTTGGTGACAGAGCATCTAAAGGCCTTCAATACTGTGGTAAGTCAACTATTATATGTTGATATTAATATTTCTGATGAAGACAATTGTAGTAGTTTATTGTGCTCTTTACTGGACTCGTAGGATAGTCTAGATATGGCCATATGTAGTAATATAACTAGTTTAAGTTTTGATGATGTGGTATCATCCTTATTGTCAGAGGAGGTGAGGTTAAAGAACATGGAAGGATAGAGCGTATATGCATTATTTGTAAGAGGATGCTCCCATGAAAGAAATAGATCTAAGTCCTCAAGTGGGAGATCTAAATCTAAGGGTATATCTAAATCTCCTCGAAATTTTGTAAAGGTATGGTGGAGATGTGCAAAAGAAGGGCACTACAAGAAGCAATGTAGATCTAAAAGTGTTGAGAGAGGGAAGGGATCTAAATATACTCCTTCTACAGAAGAAAATACCTCCAAGGAAGGACGGGATGTGTAATTGGCATCTTCAAGCACACGTGCAAATCATGATGCATGGTTGGTTGACTCAGGTGCATCCTTTTGTATGACTCCTCACATGGAATGGTTTTGTGAGTATGAAAGGTATGATGGAGGTGATATTTTCCTAGGTGATGACTCGACATCCAAAATAATAGGATGAGGAAAATTCAAGTTGAATCTCATGGATGGAAGGATTAGAACACTCTCTGATGTTCTACACATCCCAAGATTGGAAAAAAATTTATCTTTTGTAAAAAAAATGGGCAATGCAGGGGTAAAAACAATGTTTGAGAAAGAAACATGCAATATGGTTCGAGGAGAAATGGTTTTTTTGAAGGAAGTTTGGATTGGAACTTTATATAGGATGTAGGGAAACACTATTAGTGATGGGTGTAATAGTTCCATTGTTCCTGAGATTGGAGTCGAAGATGAAAAGAAATCCTACAGTCTCTAGAGAAACGACTATGTTGTGGCATCAAAGACTAGGGCATATCAGAGAGAAGGGATTTCGACTACTATATGGTAAAGGTATGGTTGAAGGTATGTATAATTTCTCTTTGGATTTTGATTTCTGTGAACATTGTGTATATTGGAAGAAGAATCGGGTAAGAATCCCCTCTTATGAAATGAGGGAAGAGGGAATTTTACAGTTGGTGCACAATGATGTGTTTAGACCTATGTCAATTCCATCATTGGGAGAATATGTGTACTACGTCTCATTTATAGATGAATTTTCGAGAAATACTTGGATATATTTCCTCAAGAAGAAATCTAAAGTCTTTGATAGGTTTAAAGAGTTTAAGGCTCTTGTGAAAAAAAAACAGAGAAAATAATTAAGGCGTTTAGGATGGATAATGGTGGAGAGTTATGCGGAAATGAATTCGAAGAATTCAGTAAGAAATGCAGTATAGAATGGAAGAATACTACTCCATATACATCTCAGTAGAATGGAGTTTCAAAAAGGATGAATAGGACAATGATGAAAAAAGAAAGGTGCATGATCAGTGGTGTTTGGTTAGGACAAGAATTTTGGCTAGAGGCAGTGGGTATTGCATGTTACCTGGTCAATCAATCACCCTCATAAACACGAGATGACAAGACTCTGCATGAGGTATGAGCTGGTAAGAAACCCTCTCTCACACGTCTCATGGTATTTGGTTGTGAGGCCTATGCTCACATTCCAAAGGAAAAGATGATTAAGCTAGATAAAAAGGTTGAAAAGTGTATCTTTATTGGGTATAAATATCGTTTGAAAGGTTATAAGTTTTAGAACCCAGAAACTAGGAAGGTAGTGTACAGTCGAGATGTGGTATTTAGAGAAATCAAATATGTTTCCAAACAGGAAGTCCTACCAAGGAAGCAACAACCATAGAAAATAGAATTTGAGTTGAAGGATGATGATAAGACTCTATAGAAGAATAAGAATCAGAAGAAGATGATCCTCATATTCCAGTATTGAGAAGATCAATTTGGAAAAGAAGACAACCAACAAGGTATAATACACTTGATTTCCATTCAACTTTTTCTCTGTCTATCATTGATGATGATCCTAGAAATGTTAGGGAGGCAGTGGATTCAGAGGATGGAAAACTATGGGAAAAGGCCATGGTTGAAGAAATGACATCCTTGGATAAGAATGAGGCTAGGGATCTACTGGAGTTGCCAACTGGAAGAAATCCCATTGGTAGCAAATGGGTGTTTAAAATAAGTCGAATGCAGAAGGAAAAGTGGAAAAATAAAAAGATTGATTAGTAGCAAAAGGTTATTCCTAGGTTGAGGGAATTGACTTTGGCGATATTTTTTCTCCTGTTGCCAAGTTAACTTCAATTAGATTTATTTTATTTGTTTTTGTTGCATTTTATTTTGAGGTAGAACATATAGATGTGAAGAAAACATTCCTACATGGGGATCTGGAAGAAGAAATCTACATGAATCAGCCAAAAGACTTTGTTGTGAAGGGAAAGAAAGAGCTACTATGCAGGATGAAAAATTCCATGTATGGGTTAAAGAAATCACCAAGGATGTGGTATCAAAAATTTGATACTTATATGTTGGCACTTGGCTTAACAAGGAGAAAAACAGATCATTGTGTGTATTTCAAATTAATAGGTGATCATCTTATTTATTTGGTCTTGTATGTGGATGATATGTTGCTGATAGGAAACAACAAGGAGATTATCCAGGATGTGAAAACTCAATTGTCCTCTAAATTTGAAATGAAGGATATCGATGCTGCAAATTTCATTTTAGGCATGTAAACTAAAAGAGATTGGGAAAACAAGAAACTCTGGTTAAATCAAAGGAAATATGTTAAGACAATATTACAGAGGTTTAATGTGTAGGAATGTAAACCAGTCAAGGTTCCTATTTTTGTGGGTGTAAAGTTATCTGTAGATTAGTTTTTGAAGACACATGAAGAGGAAGAGGACATGTCTCATGTTCCATATGCTAGTGTAGTTGGTATTTTGATGTATGCAATGATTTGTACTAGACTTGACATTGCACATGTAGTGGGAGTTTTGAGCATATATATGTCAAAACCAGGAAAGGAACATTGGACAAGTAAAGAGGGTTTTCAAGTATTTGCATGGCACTATGAGTTATGGATTTTTCTACCAAGGAAGACTAGGATTGGATAGAGTGTTGGACATACATGGATTTGTGAATGAATATTGGGTTGGATATTTGGATCGCAGAAGATCTACAAGTGGGTATGTGTTTAACCTGTTTGGAGGAGCAATCAGTTGGATGAGCAAGAGATAGTAGATAGTGGTACTCTCAACTATAGAAATTGAATACATGGTAGAAAATCATGCAAGAAAGGAAGAAATATGGTTACAGAGGTTGTGTTCAGGTATTGGGTTAGTACAACAAGCTATAAGGATAGATTGTGATAGTCATGTAGTGAAATATTCCTGGCAAAGAACCTGACTTATCATTCAAAGAAAAATCATATTGATGTTCAATATAACTTTGTGAGAGACATGGTTGAAGACAAGAAGGTGTTTATTATCAAGGTAGACACTATGGAGAATGTTGCAAATTCATTAAAAACAGTTGTGAGAAGTTATCCTATAACCCCTTGTAAGAAAAGAAAACAACAAGTGGGAGAATGTTGGGTATGTGTTATATTCTTTGAAAAATCGATCCCATGTACTGTACACTGATATGGGAGAAAAGGGGGCATGGGGGGTGTTTTTCACCCCCCATCCAGGAGGGTTGCAGGGGTGTGATCCACTGAGAAAAAAAAATGCTCTTTTTTTGACAGTTTTTTGGGTCTATTTTTTACGGTTTTTCAGCACATGTATTTTGTCGATGGTTTCTAATTATGGTGAAGGAATTAGGGTTGTTTACTAATATAGGTAAATGGATTAGGATTTTGGATTCCACGAGATCCTATATGTATATTGTATTTTAAACAATGAATATGATGAATAGAATATTAGAGGTGCGACTCTAAATAGGATGTTGTTTTCCTCGATTTGGGTTTCCAAGGTAAAAATCTTTGTGTAATGTTTGTGTGTGTGTGTGTTCCATTGTATCTTTTTTTTATTGATAATATTTTTGCATTAATTTATTGTACAAGGTTAAAATCTACACTTACTTCCTCTAGAGTGGA
Organism: Picea engelmannii; assembly: GCA_009831015.1. Classification (NCBI taxonomy): domain Eukaryota; kingdom Viridiplantae; phylum Streptophyta; class Pinopsida; order Pinales; family Pinaceae; genus Picea; species Picea engelmannii. Next base: position 490,243 of record ML777763.1, on the reverse strand, counting down.
ATTAATTGAATGTGCATTTGTGGATCTGGGTCATAAGCAGACACCTCTACCTCTATGCCCTACGGAGGAAGACTGTTATTTTACATAATGCCTCCTGCTCCATGATGAATTCATATCTCGATGATAATACAACACTAAATAAATTTATATATGAAAACTTAATACACATATGGGAGGTACAATGCATGTAAGGTAAAATCGATTGAGATGTGATATTTTTTGTGCGATTAATCAGCTTGATCCGCGTTGCTATAATTCTTCAGCAGACATCAACTAGAGCATTGGAAATGATAGTGAAATACAAGCATGTTGAACCTCATTATGATGGCATTTATGGATTTTACATTGTAGATCATTCCAACACCTACTGAACCATCTCAAAACTAAACAATGCAACTATAAATATCCATATCGAATCTAGTTTGACATCATCCTCTCGTCAATTTTCAAACTAGATCTAGTTCTCCACTACTACTAATCTCCATGCCCTTTGTGTGTTTTAAAAGTGGTGAATCATCCTTTATGTTTCTAAAGTTGTGAAGAAAAGAGAAAATGGAGAGGTTAGGCATGCTAATTTTTACTTTGTGTTTCACGCTAATTTTTCCATATGAATTCTAACTTAATATTATGTGGAATTTGTAGTAGAAAATGTGGAGAGGGCACGCTTAAGTGCAATGTTTGTGTTTGGAGACTCATACATCGACATCGGAAGTCTCGATGAAATGAATGTTGCTTGGAAATATTCATATGGTATAAGCTTTCCTGGAAAATCCTCTGAGTGACATTCATATGGAAAATTCCTCACCAACTTCATAGGTATAATTACAACTTTTATATGGGGAACTATTGATATATCTCTTCTTTGTATGTGTGTTTTAATTTTCATTTGAATGTTGTACCTTCAACTTTAAACATCTCTATACCAGTCCCACACAGTCAGCAGGTTATCAACCCCAACATGCTTCTCTTTGGCATGAAATTTGTAATTGGTGAGATAGGTGTTTTTTTTACATGGCCTAGACTACCCAATACTACTATCCAAAATGACTATCTACAACAATTGATCAATAAATGAGTGTACTCCACAAAGAATTTTGCATCTTTGCTTGTTCTCTTCTCAGTTTGGGGAAATGATCGTTGTTTCCACATTTTACAACAAAGAGGCATATTGGAGGTAATTTGATAATGAAATATCTATTCTTATAACAATTCAGTATGCAATGCTTGGATTCTACATTTACATTGGTAGTTTGGAATTGTAGAGTCTGCTTTCATTTGTAGAATTGGTGATCAAGAATCTCTCGATAGATTTAGTGTTCTTGTACAATATGGGTTTCAATAGTTTGTAGTAATAGATATGGGGTCATTAGGGTGTTTTTCAATTATCACAACAGAGTAATCTTAGAGAAGTTACATTAGTACAATAAGAGAAATAGTTATAAATCACAATAGTGTTTTGGGAGAATTAATGGAGGGAAGAATCTGCAGATGGTTATTGTTTTTCTAGGAGTATGATATTGATGTCATTGTTAAGTTAGGGAAATTGAATGTAGGAACATACCATTTTGCATGAATACTGAAAGGAGAAGACTTAGGGAACCTAGACGATAGTTTACCAAATGCCCATTTATTCTCAGTTCAAATGGTAGACGACCACTTTGCAAAACGTTTCAAGTTTTTTAGTGCATGAATCACTCCATCTGATATGACAATAGCACAAAAGACGTAGTTAGTGGTTTAAGCAGAGGATTATCGGTTGATCGTAGGAAACTTATATAAGTAAGGTGTAGATGGGATACTACAATGTTGTGTGCTAGAACATGAAAGACCAATGATCCTAGCAGAGGCGAATGATAGAATTGCAGGAGGTCATTATGCAGGAAAGAACTTAGTGCATAAGATCTTGAATGCAGGGCTATGGTGGCCCAACCTCCATAAGGACGCTAAGGAATACTTCTAGAGATACGAAATTTGTCAAAGAGTAGGAAGGCCATCACAAAGGGATGATATGTATTTGAATTTGCAAGTTACCTCGTAGGAATTTGAAAAATGGGAAGTGGATTTTATTAGACCAATTAATCCACCAACGAGGAGAATAGGATCCAAGTACATAATTACCATGACAAATTACTTGACAAGATGGGTAGAGGCAGAACTAGTTATAGATTGCAGTGTAGCGACAGTTGTGCAGTTCTTATTTGAGAACATAATTACAAGGTTTGGGTTTCCTAAAGTACTTATGACTGATCAGGGCACTCACTTTTTGAAAAAGACAATTACAACATTGACAGAAGAGTTCCATATTCAACATCGAAAGAGCACTTCGAACCACCCGTAAGAAAATTGAACTATGGAGGCCTTCAATAAGCTACTGGAGAATCCATTGAAAAAGGTATGTAATGTAGGATAGGATGACTAGGATTTAATAATTCCTGCAATGCTATGGGATTATAGAACTAAATGCAAGAATTTGTTAGGTTAGAAACCTTTTAGAATAACATATGTTCAGGAAGCAGTCATGACCATGGAATTGCATGTACCGAGTCTATGCATTTCTATGATGGAATACCTTACGGATTCCATCAAGATAGAGGAAAGACTATCATAGTTATTGATATTAGAGGAAGATAGATTTGTTTTAGGGTTCCATCAACAAGTATAGAAGGCACGTGAAAAAGAATGGCATGACAGACACATCAAGAAGAAGGAATTCTAGGAAAGAGATCTAGTACTTCTCTATGACAGTAATTTATTACATCATCCTGGGAAGTTTAGGATGCATTGGATAGGGCCATACATGATCATATATGTAGTAGAAGCATGTGTTTTTCAACTAGAACAGTTGGATGGAAAAGTCATGGAAGGACTAGTGAATGGGAGTCGGTTGAAACTATACAGGGATGAACGTCCTTCTATGAACTAGGCGAGTTGTGTAGGATAACTTGTATCATAGTGTACTATAGAAAGAAAAGCCAGAAAAATAAAGAAAAAGCAAGAAAAATAGGAAAAAACAAGAAAATAGTTCAGGGAATAAGTTGAAAGTTGAGTCCAAATAGTTAAGATTAACACGTAAAAAGGAAAAGCATGAAAATGTCACAGAAGAGAACGAAGCAGGAAGAAGAGCGCATAGATGAAGGAATCAAGTTTGCATAGAGAGAAGAGATCGTGCACATAGAAGATATTGCACAGAGAGAAGATATTGCGTAGATGATAGTTAAAATCATTTAAGATAATACATGAAGGGAGATGCAAAAAAGATCTACCATAACGATGAAGTAGTGGCCCCATGTAACAATAAATGCATATTGTCCAGAAGATCTTGATAGGTTTCATAATCGAACCAATCGAAGATATGAAGTTAATGGAGCATTAAGGAAAGTAATGAATGCAAATAACTAGTGGATTAGATAGAAATTTTAGGCCTTAAGGGAAGCTAAAAGTTGGTAATGAAGTATAAAATAAAAAAAGGGTCAACGAGGAAAGGTTACTATCAGTTAGAATTCACATAAAGAGTCGAATTTTCAAGTTGAGTTACAGAGCCGAAGTTTTAGAGAAATCTACAGAGCCCAGTTGGACATAGAGACCAGTTGCAGAGGAAGATCACACCACCTAAGACAGTAGTGGCTTCAGCGTCAACACTGAAGAAATGGCGTGTTCAACCCGCAACGCCGTTTGTAGTTGAAGAGACATAGGAGGCATCCTCCTCAGCGTCGAGATTCCTTAGGGACTATATCCCACCAAGAAATCCATCCACAAAATAGGTCAATTTACGGAAAGATGCAAAGTACCCACTCATGGAACCACCGATTCCAGAAGGAGTGATTGTGGAAGGGGACATGTTAGGCATGATACCCACTTTAAAGTATGTCGACCACAACATCATATATGAGAAGAAATTTCCGAGTTAGTGCCCAAAAAGTTTTTGAAGAAGCAAATTATTTCTAAAACATAGATGATAGTCATAGAGCCACATATTTGGGCTACGAGATTGCAGAAGGTAGGAATTATGAACCTCTTCGGCATACCACTCTTTGGAAGGAGAAAACAAATGAATGCTTGTATAAAAAATGTTATTGAGTTTCCTGCATGAGGGATACATGTGGCTCAACAAGCTACATTCCATCAATACAGACCTAATCATGTGCATTACTCGTTTATCGTTGTAGGGGGAGGACCCCTCTCTTTTTTTTGAAAAGAAGAATGAAAAATCTCTCGTTGATAACATGGAGGAAAATTTTCATACATTCCATGGACAACGCGATTTAGACATTGAAAGTATAAGTGAATCGACAGTAAGGTTTTCGATGAAAGCCTTAGCTTATAAACTATTAAGGAAGTGTTGGAAAGATCAAGTCCCAGCAGTAGTCATAACAACAGTTGAAAGGTGCATCGAGGGAATCCAGATGAATGAGGTGACGTTCTTATTAAACTGGATTTTGATTGATTGTGAGGAAGTGCAGGATAAAGGGATCAAGTTCCATTATGCATGGTTACTAATTCTAATAGCGCTATCGTCTTGGAGGGAGCCAGATGAAACATAGTTTTTGGGAGTCAGGGAGAATCCATGTCTAGCTACGCAATATCAAAACCTCTGGTATACTACGCACAAGGCATGAAAAATGGAAATCAATGTTGCATTTTACATATTTAAGGAAATTTTTAGGGACAACATCAAGAGGACACCATGCATACCATTACAGGTGGTCAAGGTGTATAAGGCAATGGCGCGCTTTAAGGCAGGGTGCCACCACATGTATGTACAAGCCAAAAATTACCTGGATCAACAATGATTTCCCACCCAATACAGATTAATGGAGGAGGAGATGGGACATATTATGGTCGATTGGGATGATGAGTGAAATATTCCACCAATAGAAATAGGGCCATAAGAGAAACAAAATCTGCAAGTACAAGAGATTGATGATGATGAGGAAGAAGGATCCAAACAGGGAGGAGGAAATGTCACCTAGTAAACAACTCAAAAGACAACACCACACATAGATAAAAAGCAGAAAGAATCGGAGATAGGGAGATATATCCCACAACAGAAAAATCGTAAAGTTGTCCAAGGAAGTGGCTATCCAAGATTTGATAGATGAATAATTGGAGAAGATATGTGACAAAGTGAAAGAAGTCATAAATGACGCATTTCATCGCATGACACAACAACAGGAAGAAATGAAAAAACACGTACAGGAGCAGATCGTTGAGTTGTAACACCTTCTAGAAGAAACAACCATCGCTCTAGGGTGATAGACAAAGGAGGATCAGGAAGCAAGCACTACGAAGAATGGGGAGGCAGGGCCAACACTCTCTCAGTCATTCGCAGTAGCAGACGAACGAATATTGATCAAGTTAGCGATAGGGGCGGTCAAGTTCCCCACAATAGATATGTAGGGATATGAAAGAGCACTAGGTCACTGATCCAAATGGATATCGGTGGCCACCCACCTTTTCCAATTGGCTCAAAAAAGTTTTCTGACAATTTTGGTAATTTACTATTTTTAGCAGTTTTAACTTCCGGGGCCATTTTGAGGGCCTAAATGAAGGTTTTTTGGGATCGAGCTCCTCAATGATAAATGAAGGCATAATTGAACCCCAAAAATGAATCTCCTCTATGATACATTTCCAATGGGTTATCACATGCCTAAAACGGAGATCGTATGAAAAGTTACGACCCCGGGAAGTTGATGTACTAACTTACCCAAATGGGGCCCACATGAATTTTGGCGCTTCATCTCCTACGGTTAGGTTTTTGGATGTCTAGGGTTTTTGGCATTCTTGCTTATTGTAAAAATGCCTTTAGAGCCTCATTGTAATCTTCTTCTTGCAAATGTGCACTGCCGTCAAATCTCTTCTCAGAGATAAGCTTCCACCATTCCAGCAAGCTTGTTTCCGCTGCATTTTACAGTTTCAGCTTATTTCGTTATTGAATAGAAAACCAGTTTTATTGTATCTCTGTTATTTTGTGTTAAGCACCTATTAATAATCTATTTTCATTTCATTATGCTTATAAAATCTGGATCAATGGTATCAGAGAGGTCTTCTCCTTGTCGTCTTAATGCATGTCTCCAACGAGCTCGAAGTATAAAGAGTTGGGTCTCGAGCTTGTTTCTCTTGAGGAAAGAAGCTCTCACATGCCCAAGTGACCTCCCATGGCAGGAAAAGAGAAAGATGACGAGACATGAGATCCTTTCAAACTGTTGATTGAGGAATCCCTCATGCAATAGAGGAACGAGATGATGGATAGTTTCGTGCAAATCCTTTGACGACTACCAACAGGGGATGCATCTTCTTCAAACGGAGGCGCCGCCCCCTTCAAGGTACAAATAAACTTCGATATTCCTATATTTGAAGGTCAGATAGATGAAGATGTTGTAGAAAAGTGGTTGAATCTACTAGAATGATATTTTTCTGTCCATAACTTTTTGAATAAAGAAAATAGTACTTTTGCGCTCCTCAAAGCCATTCCCCGTGTCAAAGATTGGTGGTAAAATTTCTGTGAGCAAAAGGAAACAGAGGAAACCTCATTATTTTCAGTCACGGCCACCTGGGAATCCTTCAAGGATGCTATTAAGGAACAATACTACCCTGTCGGAAGTTATGACGACTTGTATACCAAATGGACCACACTGCGGCAAGAAAGAGACCAAGCAGTGCTAGATTTCACAAATATCTTCCATACCTTACGCACCAAGTTGGGTATCAAAGATTCGGAGAAACATCTGGTGCTCAAGTATCATGGTGATATACATAGATACATCTATACCAAAATGGAATTTCTAGACATCTCATCCTTGGGCGTGGCTTACCGATATGCCATCAAAATCAAGCAAAAGATCAAACAAAAGATGCAACAATTTGGGCCTGGGAACCCCTCACAACAAAATCTAGGAAAGGGCGGCCCCAACCCACCAAACAAAGGAAAGAGAAAATATGGGTAGTATCAGGACAACCAGTCCAAGATGCAAGCAAAGAAGGACACCGAAAAGACAAAGAAAGATACCAGGAAGTGGTGCAACTTCCATAAGAGCCCTTGGCATAACACTGTTGACTACTGCTCAAAGAAGTCATTGGTGGCCGAAGTGAAAGCCTCTGAATCAGATGCAGATTATCACTCTGAGCTAGAACCAGAAAGGGGAAGACGGATCATTGATGTGGAACCCAGTTCCACCATTACTACCACCAAGCTCCAGTCTGGTAAACCAGATGAGCCAGAGGAAGGAGAGCGCCTCTTCCATTCACAGATGTGGATAAAAGGCACCCCGCTACACTTCATCGTTGATAGCGGTATCCATAAGAACCTCATATCAGCAAAGGTCATCAAGCGGCTGGCCTTACCAACAATGTCGCACCCACAAACGTACACCATTGGATGGCTCTTCCAAGGAAGCGATCTTCGCGTCAGCCAACGGTGTCGACTGTCGTATGACATCAAGCCCTTCAAAGACGAGGTATTGTGTGATGTTGCTCCTCTTGAAGTTTGTGATGTTCTTTTGGGCCAACCTTATTTATGGAAACGTCATGTTGTATATGATTCTAGGCCTCGTAGTGTTATTATTACCTTGAACAGGAAATTGTACAGGATACCCGAGGCAGTCCCACCTAGTGCTATTTCCTTGATCTCTGCTAAGAAATGCAGGAAGGTCATCTCTCAGATGAGGAAGTTTGTCTTCTTCATGATTCGCTCTCGGAATAAGAGAAATATCATAGCCACATCCAAGGTCTCTGCGGTCGACCTCTCCACACAACAGAAGCAAGTAGATAAGGTTGTGGAAGAATACTCATATATCTTCTCTTCACCTATAGGGGTACCTTTGCACTGTTAGGTCAATCATCCCATCGATCTGACCCCCAGTGCACCGCTACCCAATCATCCAGTCTATCATCACTCTTTGATAGAGAATGAGGAGATCAAGTGACAAATCCAAGAACTGCTCCACAAGGGGCACATCCGCCCCAGCTCATCACCTTGCGAGAGGCCAATCGTGCTAGTACAGAAGAAAGATGGAACTTGACGACTCTGTATTAATTATCGGGCTCTGAATAAAATCACAGTCAGAAACCGATACCCGATTCCTCGAATCGATGACCTCCTTGATCAACTCACAGGGGCCAAATACTTCAGTAAGATTGATATGAAGTCTATCTACCACTAGGTCTCAATAGAACAGACAGATGTATGGAAGACCGCCTTCAAGTTAAAGGAAGGCCTTTTTGAATGGTTGGTCATGCCCTTTAGTTTGAAAAATTCTCCAGCCACTTTCATGAGGATGATGGATGATATCTTGTGACCTTTCACAAATACTTTTGTAGTGGTGTATCTGGATGACATTCTAATTTACATCAAGACTTGAGTCGAACACTTGCAACATATTTAGCAGGTTTTGCACACCCTGCGGCAGCACAAGCTATACGCCAACTTGGAAAAATGCTCCTTCGGCATGGACAGGGTCCATTACCTGGGATACATCATTGATCAGCATGGCGTACATGTGGATCCAGTAAAGATCCAAGTCATCCTTTACTGGCCAGCCCCAACAACACTCACTGAGCTCCAGAGCTTATTAAGCCTTGCCAATTTCTACCGCAGGTTCGTGTTGGGTTTCTCCCATATTACATGGGACCTCAGCCAAATAAATAGAGGTACTGGTAAGGAAAAATTTGCATGGGGCTGGTCCCAACAACAAGCATTCGATGATTTGAAGTTGTGCTTGTGCTCAACCCCAACACTTTCACTACCAGACCTGCAACATCCTTTTGAGATCGAGACAGATGCTTCAGACTATTCTATGGGCACCGTTCTCACTTAGCACGGTCACCGCATGGCCTATCATAGTGAGACACTGTCAGATACTGTCTGTAAGTACCCTACTTACAAAAAAGAAATGTACTCCATTGTGCAAGCATGCCGCCAGTGGAGACATTACATTCTTGGGAAGGAGACAGTCATCCACACTGATCATAAGCCACTGCAGTTCATGCAGACACATGGAAAATCGCAGAATGACCACCATCAAAAGTGGTCCACATACTTGCAGCAATTCCACCTCAACATCAAGTATAAAATAGGAAGCACCAATCATGTCATTGATTGCCTCAGCAGACCGCCAGTCGCGACACTCACCACCGTGCTAGACTCTTGCAGCCATGAGATATCTGGATGGCCCCAACTCTATGAGACAGACCCTGACTTCGCCACCACCTACCAAATGTTGGGTGCAAATGCAGTTGTCGATAATTTCCATCTTCAGGATGGGTTATTGTGTCATCTGGGCCATATTTGTGTTCCATCAAGTGAGCAATCAAAGTTGATCTGGGAATCCCACTACAGTTGGGTGGCAGAAAACTTCGATGTTGAAAAGACAATGGTGATGCTACAGAAACATTTCTACTGGCCGAAACTTTGATAGGAGGTCAGCAAGTATATCAGGTCCTACACTGCCTACGCTATTGCCAAACCAACCACTAAGAAACATGGCCTGTACACCCCTCTTCCTACTCCTGACAGGCCATGGGAATCCATCTCAATGGACTACATTTCAGGCCTCCCTTCCACCAAGCAGGGAAATGACTGTGTTTTTGTGGTTGTTGATCGCTTTTCTAAGATGGCGATTCTGGTTGCCTGCAAGAAGAGCATCATAGCAGAGGCCACTGCCAAGCTCTTCTTTGAACGAGTATGGGTACATTTTGGAATCCCACAAACCATTGTCTCAGATCAGGATAGTCAATTTCTCAGCACATTCTGGTCGAGCCTTTGGTCACTGCTGGACACCAAGCTCACCAAATCCACGACCTTCCACCCCTAGAGAGATGGCCAAACTGAGGTTGTAAATCGAATGATTGTACATATCCTTCGCATATATAATTCAAAGCACCCTCACACATGGGATGAGATCCTTCCCTATGTCTAGCATAGCTACAACCGAGCCCTGCATAGCTCAACCGGACACAACCCCTTTCAAGTGGGGTTGGGATTCCAACCATTGGGACCCATAGATGTTTCACTTCCCCTTGAGGTCACCTCGATTGACTCATCTCCTACTCCAAATGAAGCTGACAAAGCCACCCGGTTCATTGAGCAGATCTAGCACATCATCCAACAGGTTCAGGATATCCTACAAAATTCTAATGACAAGTACAAACAATGCCATGATCAACATCGGGTGCTACATAAGTTTCAAGTGGGCGACAAAGTTTGGTTTCACTTGTAGAAAGAACGCCTTATAGGACCCCATCAGAAGCTTCTCCCACTCCGTTATGGGTCGTACACTATCACCAAGGCCATGGGGGATAATTATTTTTAGCTCAACATTCCTCCTTTCCTTGGTTTGCACCCAGTGTTCAATGTGGATCTCCTTCGCCCTTATTTCCCACCATTATTGGACACCTCAGAAGTAGCAGAACAACTGACACCAATAGATCTCAACCCTGACTGCCTACAACAGGCATCAAATGATCATATTGTGGACAGACAGATCATGGACACTTGACAACAAAGGATCTAGCTTTATCGAGTCGTCCAAGCAGGGCATCTCCTGCACCAAGGCAAGTGGCTCACCCGGGGCCAAATTCAGCAGAAATTTCCTCATCTAATGGGGGACCTAAACGCAATGGAGAAAATTTCTTCCTAAGGAGGGAGGATTGATCTGGATTGATATCGGTGGCCACCCACCTTTTCCAACTGGCTCAAAACAGTTTTCTGACAATTTTGGCAATTTACTATTTTTAGCAGTTTTAACTTCTAGGGCCATTTTGAGGGCCTAAATGAAGGTTTTTCGGGATTGATCTCCTTAATGATAGCCAAAGGTATTATTAATCCCCAAAAATGAATATCCTCGATGATACCTTTCCAACGGGCTATCACACGCCTAAAACGGAGATCGTATGCAAAAGTTACGACCCCGGGAAGTTGATGTACTAACTTACCCAAACGGGGCCCACATGACTTTTGGTGCTTCATCTCCTAGGGTTAGGTTTTTGGAAGTCTAGGGTTTTTGGCATTATTTCTTATTGTAAAAAGGCCTTCAGAGCCTCATTTTAATCTTCTTCTTGTGAATGAGCGTTGTCATCACATCTCTTCTCAGAGATAAGCCGCCACCATTCCAACAAGCTTGTTTCCGCTGCATTTTACAGTTTCAACTTATTTCGTTATTGAATAGAAAACTAGTTTTACTGTATCTCTATTATTTTGTGTTAAGAACCTGTTAATAATCTATGTTCATTTCATTCTTCTCATAAAATCCAGATCAGTGGTATCAGAGTGGTCTTCTCCTTGTCGTCTTAATACATGTCCCCAACGAGGTTGGAGTACAAAGAGTTGGGTCTCAAGCTTGTTTCTCTTGAGGAAAGAAGCTCTCGAACGCCCAAGCGACCTCCCATGGTAGAAGAAAATAAAGATGGCGGGACAGGAGATCCTTTCAAACTGTTGATTGAGGAATCCCTCACGCAACAGAGGAATGAGATGATGGATAGTTTCGCGCAAATCCTTCGGCGGCTACCAACAGGGGACGCATCTTCTTCGAACAGAGGCGCCACCCCCTTCAAGGTACAAATAAACTTCGATATTCCTATATTTTAAGGTCATATAGACGCATATGTTGTAGACAAGTGGTTGAATCTACTAGAAGGGTATTTTTCTGTCCATAACTTTTCGAATAAAGAAAATATTACTTTTGTGCTCCTCAAAGTCGTTCCCCATGTCAAAGATTGGTGGGAAAATTTCTGTGAGCAAAAGGAAACAGAGGAAACCTCATTATTTTCATTCATGGCCACCTGGGAATCCTTCATGGATTCTATTAAGGAACAATACTACCTTGTCGGAAGTTATGACGACCTGTATACCAAATGGACCACATTGCGGCAAGAAAGAGACCAAGTAGTGCCAGATTTCACAAATATATTCCATACCTTGTGCACCAAGTTGGGTATCAAAGATTCAGAGTGACATATGGTACTCAAGTATCGCGGTTCTCTGCATAGATACATCCAGACCGAAATAGAATTTATGGACATCTCATCCTTGGGTGTGACCTACCGATATGCCGTCAAAATCAAGCAGAAGCTCAAACAAAAGACGCGACAATTTGGGCCTGGGAACCCCTCACAACAAAATCCAGGAAAGAGCGGCCCCAACCCACCAAACAAAGGAAAGAGAAAATATGGAAAGTATCAGGACAACCAGTCCAAGCCGCAAGCAAAGAAGGACACCGAAAATACAAAGAAAGATACCGGGAAGTGCTGTGACTTCCATAAGAGCCATTGGCATAACATTGTTGACTGTCGCTCAAAGCAGTCGTTGGTGGCCGAAGTGAAAGCCTATGAATCAGATGTAGATTATGAATCTGAGCTAGAACTAGAAAGGGGAAGACGGACCATTGACGTGGAACCCAGTGCCACCGTTTCTACCACCAAGCTCCAACCTGGTGAACCAGACATGCCAGAAGAAGGAGAGCACCTCTTCCATTCACAGATGTGGGTAAAAGGAAACCCGCTACACTTCATCGTTGATAGTGGTAGCCAGAAGAACCTCATCTCAGTAGAGTTCATCAAGCGGTTGGCCCTGCCAACAACGTTGCACCCACAACCGTACACCATTGGATGGCTCCGCCAAGGAAGCAATCTCCGCATCAGCCAATAGTGTCGACTGTCGTACGACATCAAACCCTTCAAACATGAGGTATTGTGTGATTTTCCTCCTCTCGAAGTTTGTGATGTTCTTTTAGGCCAATCTTATTTATGGAAATGTCATGTTGTATATGAGTGCAGGCCTCGTAGTGTTATTATTACTTTGAACATGAAATTGTATAGGATACCTAAGGTAGTCCCACCTAGTGTTATTTCCTTGATCTCTGCTAAGCAATGCAGGAAGGTCATCTCTCAGACGGGGAAGTTTGTCTTCTTCGTGATTCTCTCTCAGAATAAGTGAAATATCATAGCCACATCCAGGGTCTCTGCGGCCGACCTCTCCACACAGCAAAAGCAAGTAGATAAGGTCATGGAAGAATACTTGGATATCTTCTCCTCACCTACAGGGGTACCTCTGCACTTCCAGGTCAATCATCCCATCGATCTGACCCCCGGTGCACCACTACCGAATGTGCCAGTCTATCATCACTCTTTGTTAGAGAATGAGGAGATCAAGCAATAGATCCAAGAACTGCTCCACAAGGGGCACATCCACCCCAGCTCATCACCTTGCGGGAGGCCAATCGTGCTGGTACAGAAGAAAGATGGAACCTAGCGACTATGTATTGATTATCGGGCTCTAAATAAAATCACAGTCAGAATGTGGTACCTGATTCCCCGAATCGATGACCTCCTTGATCAACTCATGGGGGCCAAATACTTTAGTAAGATTGATCTGAAGTCTGGCTACCACCAGGTCCCGATAGAATAGATAGATGTATGGAAGACCGTCTTCAAGTCAAAGGAAGGCCTTTTTGAATGATTCGACATGCCCTTTGGTTTGACAAATGTTCCAGCCACTTTCATGAGGATGATGGATGATATCTTGTGACCATTCACCAATACTTTTGTAGTGGTGTATCTGGATGGAATTCTAATTTACAGCAAGACTTGGGCCAAACACTTGCAACATATTCAACAAGTTTTGCACACCCTGCAGAAGCACAAGCTATATGCCAACTTGGAAAAATGCTCCTTCGGCATGGACACGGTCCATTACCTGGGATACATCATTGATCAACATGGCGTACATGTGGATCCAGCCAAGATCCAATTCATCCATGACTGGCTAGCCCCAACAACACTCACTGAGCTCCAGAGCTTATTGGGCCTTGCTAATTTCTACCACAGGTTCATGTTGGGTTTCTCCCATATTGCATGGGCCCTCAACCAAATAAATGGAGGTGGTGGTAAGGCAAAATTTGCATGGGGCCAGTCCCAACAACAAGCGTTCGATGATTTGAAGAATCTCTTGTGCTCAACCCCAATACTTTCACTACCAAACCTGCAACATCCTTTTGAGATAAAGGCAGATGCTTCAGACTATGCTGTGAGCGTCGTTCTCACTCAGCACAGCCACCCCATGGCCTATCATAGTGAGACAATGTCAGATACTGTCCGTAAGTACCCTACTTACGACAAAGAAATGTACTCCATTGCGCAAGCATGTCGTCAGTGGAGACATTACATTCTTAGGAAGGAGACAGTCATCCACACTGATCATAAGCCACTGTAGTTCATGCAGACGTAGGGAAAATTGTAGAATGACCACCATCAAAAGTGGTCCACATACTTGCAACAATTCCACCTCAACATCAAGTATAAAACACGAAGCACCAACCGCATCGTTGATTGCCTCAACAGACCGCCAGTCACAGTACTCACCACGGTGCTAGACTCTTGCGGCCATGAGACATATGGATGGCCCCAACTCTATGAGACAGACCCTGACTTCGCCACCACCTACCAAATGTTGGGTGCAAACGTAGTTGTCGATAATTTCCATCTTCAGGATGGGTTGTTGTGTCGTTTGGGCCATATCTGTGTTCCATCAAGTAAGCGAGTGAAGCTGATATGGGAAGCCCATTATAGTCGGGTGGCAGGACACTTCGGCATTGAAAAGACAGTGGCGATGCTACATAAACATTCCTACTGGATGAAACTTCAATAGGAGGTCAACAAGTATATCAGAACCTGCATTGCCTACGCTATTGCCAAACCAACCACTAAGAAACAAGGCTTGTACACCCCTCTTCCTACTCTTGACAGGCCATGGGAATCCATCTCAATGGACTACATGTCGGGTTTCCCATCCAGCAAGTGGGGAAATGACTGTGTTTTTGTGGTTGTTGATCTCTTTTCTAATATGGCGATTATGGTTGCCTGAAAGAAGAGCATCACAGCAGAGGCCACTGCCAAGCTCTTCTTTGAACGAGTCTAGGTACATTTTGGAATCCAACAAATCATTGTCTCAGATTGGGATAGTTGATTTCTCAGCACATTCTAGTCGAGCCTCTGGTCATTGTTGGACACCAAGCTCACCAAATCCACAACCTTCCACCCCCAGACAGATGGCCAAACTGAGGTTTTAAATCGAATGATTGTGCATATCCTTCACATGTTTAATTCAAAGAACCCTTACACATGGGATGAGAGCCTTCCCTATGTCCATCATAGATACAACTGAGCCCTACATAGCTCAACTAGCCACAACCCCTTTCAATTGGGGTTGGGATTCCAACCATTGGGACCCATAGATGTTGCACTTCCCCTTGCGGTCACCTTGACCGACTCATCTCCTACTCCAAATGAAGCTGACAAAGCCACCTAGTATATTGAGAGGATCTAGCACATCTGCCAACAGGTTCAGGATATCTTGCAGAAGTCCAATGACAAGTACAAGCAGCGCCATGATCAACATCGGGTGTCACATAAGTTTTAGGTGGGCGACAAAGTTTGGTTGCACTTGCAGAAATAACGTCTTAGAGGACCCCATTAGAAGCTTCTCCCAGTCCGTTATGGGTCGTATACTATCACCAAGGCTGTGGGGGATAATTATTTTGAGCTCAACATTCCTCCTTTCCTTGGTCTGCACCCAGTGTTCAACATGGATCTCCTTCACCCTTATTTCCCACCATTATTGGACACCTCAGAAGTAGCAGAACAACTGACACCAACAAAGCTCAACTAGGAATGCCTACAACAGGCATCCAATGATCATATTGTGTACAAACATATCAAGGGAACTCGACAACAAAGGATCCATCTTTATCGAGTCGTCCAAGCAGGGCAACTCCTGCACTAAGGAGGGTCGCTCACTCGGGGCCAAATTCAGTAGAAATTTCCTCATATGATGGGGGACCTCAATGCAATTTAGACCATTGCTTCCTAAGGAGGGAGGATTGATCCAGATGGATATCGGTGGCCACCCACCTTTTCCAACTGGCTCAAAATATTTTTCTGACAATTTTGGCAATTTACTATTTTTAGCAGTTTTAGCTTCCGGGGCCATTTTGAGGGCCTAAATGAAGGTTTGTCAGGATTGAGTTCCTCAATGATAATTTAAGTCATTATTGAGACCCAAAAATTAATCTCCTCGATGATACCTTTCCAACGGGCTATCACACACCTAAAACAGAGATCGTATACAAAAGTTACAACCCCGGGAAGTTGATGTACTAACTTACCCAAAGGGGGCCCACATGACTTTTGGCACTTCATCTCCTAGGGTTAGGTTTTTGGATGTCTATGGTTTTTGGCATTCTTTCTTATTGTAAAAAGGCTTTCATATCCTCATTGTAATCTACTTCTTGCAAATGAGTGTTGTTGTCACATCTCTTCTCAGAGATAAACCGCCACCATTGCAGCAAGCTTGTTTCCGCTGCATTTTACAGTTTCAGCTTATTTTGTTATTGAATAGAAAACCAATTTTACTGTATCTCTATTATTTTGTGTTAAGAACATGTTAATAATCTATTCTCATTTCATTCTTCTCATAAAATCTGAATCAGTCACATTGACTTAGTGTTATCTCAACTGTCAATAGATGTACTACAATAATTGTAGACGAGCATGACACAAGAGATGAACTTGTGTGTATAAAATACCTCTAGCGAGTTCGTTAAGGTTACAGACGATAATGTATCCTTGGAGATGGAGTACAACAAGTTCAAGTAGGAGTACGATGAGACCATGAAAAAAGGTTGAAAGAATGCAGCATACATTAGAGAAGGTATACAAAGAACTCCTAGAGGCTCAGACATAGATGGAGGCCCTAGTTGAGGAACAAGTAACCATGAGAAGTGAATCTATTCAGGGATTCCACGCACATATCATTGACTTAGAAGAACACATGACACCAAGCGGTCCACCTAAAGAAATAGAAAATAGGGAGAAGATGATGACAATAGTTGTGGACAACATAAATATCCTAGAGGCAGAATGTGCTCAACTTTATGTCGAAACTGTTATCACTACAAGAAACTCTTTGAGGTTGTAAGTCAGAGATGCTTGGTAACTTAAAGTAAACTTGTTTTTGTGTTTTTGTTTGTTTGGATAAATGGGATAACTCAACTAAATTATGGTATCTAGACAGTCAAAATGAATAATCAATAAACCAATGCCCTCAAGGATCAATAATCAGATAATAGCTTTAAGTTGGTGAAGAAGACAGCGCTTATAAACCAGATACACAATGATGGGTTTAATAAACAATGTAAGAAACTATTAATCAAGTTGTGAACTGACTAATGAGATGGCAACCATTTTGCAGTTAAAACAACTTGAATAAGAGTACAGAAGAAGGGTGGAAATCTGACACTAATAGAGAGAGAAACTTGTGATCTATATTATCGTATGAATAGTCTGTTACAAAGGTATAGTTCCTGTATCCAAAATCGAACCCTTCCTTCTATCAAATGATAGGTATTTATATCTTTTACAACAGATCTCAAATCCTATAAACATGGATCTGGATTTCTAAATATGTAAAACAGAGTACAAAACTTAATACAATAAGATACCTAATATTTAACCAAATAGATTTAATCTGATCATTACAAGTCGAATTTGACAGCTAAAGCATTATTTGGCAGTCTGTAGGTGAAAATCACAAATTCAGAAATCTGTCTTTGATGACTGGGAGATTTTCTGTCAAGAGTTATTGTGCCATTTGGTGTTATTTCTTCACCACATGTCTTTAAAGCTGGATGAGAAAGATGATTTAGATCCTCCTAATTATTATCCATCATTTAACACCTTTCCCACGTGTTCAGGAAATCAAAAATCGCGATCTGGGCAGAAATAAGACGTTTCTGGACTCTTTTGCACTTTCACCAACTCTTTTGTCCTGAATCTACCCCTTTAGATGGTGAAAAGGAAAGCTTTCAACAACTAACTAGCAGATTTCAGAACCAATGAGCTGGTGAAAGCGTAGCTTTTTTAATGAAAATTGCCTTGGGAAAAATCAAATTTATGAGCCATGGAGAGTTCGTTTTACAATCTTGAATAGTCGATTGACAACTATAAATCCTAAGATTTCCAATGGTACTTTCAGATCTATTTTAAGAGCTTTGGAAGGCAGTAAATAGTCCTCCACAAGATAAGGCATAATTTTTCAAAAAAATTTCATAATGAATTATTTGATTGCTAACATCTGGCTCCAACTGGGATGGAGACCTCCCTGCGAGGTTTCCAAGAACTTGGAATACCTTGTGCCTTTAGTATTGGGCATGGAGTCATTTGGCCTTTACAATTTATCATCTGAAAACCTGTAGCAACCTGTAACCTTCTTGTAACGTGCTTGTTTATTCATTTAATCAATCACAGATCTCAATGCTAAATACAGACTACTTAATCTCTGTCTGAGAAGAATGCATGATGAACTGCTGATCTGGACTTTTCATCTCATCATATTCCTCTCTACAATCTTCCTGTGTCTACAAATCAGAAAATTGAGGGCTGGACTTTCATCGGCTCACTTGTTTTCGGAAATGCCATTTAGCCGTTGAAACCTTGAACTTTCACCAGCTAACTTCAGCTTCAAAACAAAGATTAGCCGTTGAAAATATTTTCTTTGATTTTTGGAAATACCTTTTGTCAATCGATTTATTATAGGAATAAACAAGTTATATCCTATACTTTGACATTTAAATTTCTAAAAAAAATGTATGGAACTCTATTTATGACCATGTTATCTCAAAAAAAATTGGCTTTTTCACCTAATCTTCTGCTAAACTGAAAACTGTTTGTAATTTGTTGTATTGATCAACAATGAATTCACAGTTGAAATTCTCAAATGGAAGCCTATTTAGAGATCTCTCAGTCATCAGTTCCAAGGCACACAATGAATAATAATGTGTGCCAGATCTTTTTTGTCTTTCATTCCAGTTTTCAACAAGGTAAGTGAAAGCAAGTTACTAATGACATGGGTACTAGCAAACACTTCCCAGAAATTTTCCATTTGAAGTTTCCATAAATAGATGATCCCATAAATAAGCGTGCCTTTGACATAAAAAGCTCTGTCATATCATCGATCATCTCCGGATTTCTTTCCCATGGCAGAAGTAATCTCCCGAAATGCAATTGTTGATGAATTCACAATCGAACTTTCTTTTGTGTTCCGATATTTGATAAATATTTGTAGAAAATTATTCTATCCACAAGATTTCTGCCTACACGCCATATGAATTTACAGAGGGTTTATTGAATGGTGAATAACTCAACACTCACACCTTGGAAGAAATAACTTCAATATTTGTAATATTCGGATATGGGAATCGATCTCTATATGATCTCTTAGCATAGGAATTTAATGAAAAACACTAAGCTCCCGCATGTTGCCTTTGAAGCCGTTAGCTTTCAACTTGTTGCTCGAGCCACCTACATCTTTAGAAGACCAAATTTGCTACACATACATTCTTTGCCTACGGCTTGCCTATTTATTTCAGAAATCAACAACTGAACATGATCTACTTGCTCATATGATGACCTTATTCACTGCCTACACCTTCTCTAACCATTGTACTAATTATCAATCAAGTAAACTCATGCTTCCAATGAAGCCATATCAGATACTGATTTACTTAACATGTTCTTGATCTTGACCCGACAAATAATTGAATGCATTGCCAACATAAAAGTAGTTTGAACTCATGACAAAGCCAATTTTCATATGACCAAAATACTTTAACATATATGTTGTTCATAGATTCTAAAATTTTTGTGATAGGGTCATTAAAACCATAAAAGAATACCTCTTTGAACTGCTGATCTAACTAACTGTATTGCAGCTGTCGATTGTTTTCACTGATATTAATGCTGAAAGTGGACTGCTCAACCTTTGTCGGAGAAACATGCAAATTGAACTGCTGATTTGAACCTTTCTGCTCCTCTTCACCATATCTATGTAATATGATCTCATCATGATGATATGCTGGCTTATCAAAACTAACAATTTCTTCTTCAACAATAATATCTTTACAGGATATATCAAAACTAAAAAGATCTTCTTTAGATTTTTGAAAAACAGATTGGTAACAAGCATCAATTACATCATGCGCACATTTCTGATCATCTATTTTCTAAAAAATGGAATTAGATAAAGTTCTAGTAGACAACAAGCTTTCATAAATCTCAACATCTCCTTCCTTATCATAATTTTAAATAACATATTCATAAGAAGAAGAATGTCTCTGATACTCTAGTTGGAGATAAGACAGTCTCTGAAAATCTTGTTGCTCAAGGTTACTTCAAATTCCCATTATCTGTAAATATGGAAACTGTGTATCATCTGCATGTGTAGCTAAAGAATCTAGTTCTTCAGATTCATGAAAATCAGAAATAGAGGTAATAGGAAAACCCTCAGCTTCTTCATCATTCCTTCCTAATTCATGTTTATGACGAGACATATCACAATGAATATCATTTGAAAAATGATGTAAATTTTGAGAAAAAGATTCTTCCCTATTAACATCTTCAACTCTTTTGTGAAATTCATATTCTATATAGAAATTATCAAATAAAGACTTATCTGGAAAGAACCTTTTGCAGTTCTCATTAAATAATCTATGAAAATCCTTCAATGATGAAATACTGGAAGGAGGTAAAGAGAAATACCACTGACGTGCATCACCATACAATGAATGCATGAACATCTTCATGTTGTAGATCTAATAAATCCATGCACTCATGGAATTTGAGGAGGTGTTCTATAGAATTGTCTTATTTGTTCTCTTTGAAGACAGGTAGAAAATATCCCCATTCTGACATATCAAGTACTGGATGTGGGAAACCAGGAACTGAAGAAAATTCAAGAGGTGCAAACCTCCGAGCCAAAAGGGCAGCAAATGCTTTTGACATTTGATTATTTTGGAGCCGCCACTGAATTCGTCTTTCATGGAGTTGCTAGATAAATGATTACAACCAAGAGAATGTCTAGGCTTTGACTATCATCAAAGCTGGATTCGTGTCGTGTCCCAAGGAAGCTGAGCTTCAATCACCTTTCCCCGGCAACGACGCCAATTTGTTATCACTCCAAGAAACTCTTTGAGATTGTAAGTCAAAGATGCTTGGTAACTTAAAGTAAACTTGTTTTTGTGTTTTTGTATGTGTGGATCAATGGGATAACTCAACTACAATATGGTATCCAAACAGTCAAAATGAATAATCAATAAACCAATGCCCTCAAGGATCAATAATCAGATAATAGCTTTAAGTGGGTGAACGAGACAATTCTTATAAACCAAATACACAATGATGGGTTTAATAAACAATGTAAGAAACTATTAATCAAGTTATGAACTGACTAATGAGATGAAAGTCATTTTGCAGTTAAAACAACTTGAATAAGAGTATAGAAGAAGGCTGGAAATTTGACATTAATAGAGAGAGAAACTTGTGATCTGTATTATCATATGAAAAGTCTGTTACAAAGGTATAGTTCCTATATCCAAAATCGAACCCTTCCTTCTATCAAATGATAGGTATTTATATCTTTTACAATAGATCTCAGATCCTATAAACATGGATATGGATTTATAAATATGGAAAACAAAGTACAAAACTTAATACAATAAGATACCTAATATTTAACCAAATAGATTTAATCTGATCATTACAAGTCAAATTTGATAGCGAAAGCATTATTTGGCAGTCTATAGGTGAAAATCATAGATTCAGAAATCTGTCTTTGATGACTGGGAGATTTTCTATCAAGAGTTATTTTCCCATTTGGTGTTATTTCCTCACCACATGTCTTTAAAGCTGGATGAGAAAGATGATTTAGCTCCTCCTAATTATTATCCATCATTTAACACCTTTCCCACGTGTTCAGGAAATCAAAAATCACGATCTGGACAGAAAGAAGACGTTTATGGACTCTTCTACGCTTTCACCATCTCTTTTGTCCTGAATCCACCCCTTTAGCTGGTGAAAAGGAAAGCTTTCAATGGATAACTAGCATATTTCAGAACCAATGAGTTGGTGAAAGCATAGATTTTTTAATGAAAACTGCCTTGGGAAAAATCAAATTTCTGAGCCGTGGAGAGTCTATTTTACACGCTTGAATAGTCGATTGACAACTAGAAATCCTAAGATTTTCAATGGTACTTTCATTTCTGTTTTTAGATCTTGGGAAGGTAGTCAAAAGTCCTCCACAGGATGAGGCATCATTTTTCAAACAAATTTCAGAATGAATTATTTCATCGCTAACAGAAACCATGGGCGTCTAGATGTAGTTAAATAAAGATAAGGAGCAATAGGAGATCAGCCAGAAGATCCAGAATATGAAGGAAAAGGTGTATAAGTTCAAATATGTAATGGGCACATTACCACAAACAGAGGTGGTAACAATAATGGATGAGAGCGGGAAGTTGTATTCCAAGATGAATCAGTTAAGGGTGGAGCAGCAAGCTTGCGCACAAAAGATCAAAGTACTAAAAGACAAAGCATATAGGGTGACAACAACCTTGGAAAAGACTCGAGGTATAATCAAACAAGCAATTGAATAAATCATCGAGAAGATGTAGGATTAGATTAATATCGATACAATCGACACAATTTTGCAGAAGGAGACAGAGGTAAAGGTGTAGGCCACGACATCAAAAGAGACATTCGACAAATTCATGGAAAATTGGAAGAAGGCATGAGTGTCTCGGGATGAGCCACAGGTGAGTGTTGTGGTCCTATTGGATAGGTGGTTTGGATAATTTTTCATTATGTTTTGGGATCTATTTCAAAATAAGTCAAAGAATAAAAGTCAGTTAGAAGTTGGACCAGAGCGCACAACAAGAGCAGACTTTGAGGAGTCAAAGCACGCGATAGAAGGAAGCACAATGAAGAAGCATGCAAAAGGAGGAAAACGGTTATAGACCATTGGGTTTTTGGGACATGTTTTCCACATTTTAACGAGCTTAGCCCTATTTTGATGTATAAATATGTAAAGGGTTTTTGGGAAGAGAGGTTCCGAGGGTTTGGCATATGAGAAGTTCTTAGTGTTCTTTGGAGTGAGTTGAGTTTTGGAGGAGTTTTGAGTCATGACTAAGGAATGAGGCTCGCACTAAAACATAACGGCTAGGTAGGTTTGGGTAATGTTATTATTGCATATTTTGTAGTGAAGTTGTAATAATATTATCAATGACTAATATAAGAAGCCAATCATTGTGGATGTATCCCATGTTGGTTGAACCGTGTTAAACCCTTGTGTCGTGATGTGTTGTTTTTCATGTTATGATGTTTATTATTACTATGCAATGATGATATATTCTTAAGTATGTTGAATGTGTTATTCATATATGATGTTAGAATTTCACGCATTGAATTCACTAGTGAATGAATGTATGTTAAGTAAACTTATGCCACACCACAGAGTATGTTGCATGATAAGTAACTGTTAATTAATGGAAATTTCTCAAATGAGTAGATGGGTAGTAAAGACATGTTGAATGCCTCACTTCCCATCATCATTGTAGAAACTTGGTTCCTGCAACCCCTCTAGATGCCAAGGTTGATACTTCACTTGCTTGCAGGTGATGCCGAAAGGACCGGTGTCTAATGGTTTTGTTGGTATATTGATGATTAACCCCGAGTCTTCCCACCGCATGCCAACAATAATATATTTTCCATGTAAGAAAGGGAAACATTATTTAATAAGGCCTAAACATATTTTCCATGTAATAAAGGTTGACATTAGTTAGTAAGACCTATTTAATAAATGTGAACAAGTCAATGTAAGAAGACCTAATAAAATACTACATTTATAGAAAGATCTTCCTCTAAAATGTTCTTTAGAAGATAGAATTAGTATAAATAAGAGTAGGAGGCATGAGAAATCTTGTCTTGAGAATTATTTTAATAGAGCTTTACTCTATTGGAGGTTTCCCCCTTGAAGAGGTAGGTGAACATTTCTTTCTTTGAATAAAGGTATTATTTTTTGTGTTTCTCTTCTCATATTTTGTTGTTCCATTAATATCTTATGAATATTCTTGTTTCTTCATATTATATTACATCTAGTACCTTACATTTTTTACATTCACAATGCACCATACTTGAAATACTTCAATATTTAATGAAAGAGATGACCTTGTCTCACCACTAGGCACTTAAATACTAAGATCCAACCCCTACCAATAGATAACCATGAACCAGAAATCCTAGGACAAGACATGTAACCAAAATCTAAAGATAATTGGGTATGAAACCAAGCAATATTATATCCCACCACCATAGAAATAAACAAACACAACCCGAGGTCAAGCCCGTGGCCCAAGTTGAAAATAATCCCACACCATCACTTCATAAGTATCGAGAGTGGGGACCTCACTATGATGCCACACATAATTCACATGCATAAAGAGACCATAATTCCTAGACAGAGATACTGAATAGTGTCCCCCCGTTTACAACATATTTCCCTAGATTTAACCTTGTACCTTGGTTTTATTGAGAATTTGTGAGCTCATTTTAGTTACAAAACATGTGAAAGAATGCTATACTATCAAATTAATGTATCTTCTTTCTTATCCTCGGAACTAATTTAGCTAAAGGAAAGTGTTTAATTTATCTCCTACCTTATCCTCCGAACTAAATAAGCTAAAAGAAAGTGTTTAATTTATCTCCTACCTTATCCTCCGAACTAAATAAGCTAAAAGAAACTGGTTTAACATGCTTTGTTTTGCTACTTAAAAGATAATCATGGAATCACCTACCATGGTAATTTCCTTTACTTGTTTGGGAAAAATGATCCATTTATAAAGAGATTGGGACTTAGCTTCATTGTTCATGGTTGGTCGAATTCCTTAAGCAAACCCAATTTCTAAATTTTCTTTGAAATCATAAATGACACCTCCACTCTTGCCATCCTTATAATATTTTAATTCTGCTTATTCTATTCTATTTTATTATATATATAAACAAGTACATAATAAACATTATTATTATGCTTCCCATTCTTATATAAAATATGGTTTAAAATTATTATAATATGGATCAAACTATACATTTATGGTTTTTAATTGATTTTGTTTTCTAAATATTTAAATTTTTTTAAACTCTTTAAAAAATATTAATAATAATTTTTATTCAATTTCAATATTTTTTTAAAATAATAAACCATGAAGTATACCAACTTTATTTTAAATTAATTATTAATTATTTAATATCAAAATAAAAATGAAGTATATGTTCATCTCTTTGTCGTCTATAAAAGATATGGTTGTACATTATGATAAATTTTCAAAAAGAAAAGGATTAAGTAAAAAATAATTTTATGTCAAATAATTATTTCTTAAAAATAAATTTAAATTAAATATTAAATAAAATTAATAATTTTAAAAATATTTATATAATTTTAAAATATTTTATAAGATTTTCAACATATCTTTATGTAATTCATTTTTAATATTTTTTTTAATATAGGTGATAAGTACATTATTATTATGATATAAGATGGGAAAATAATTATTAAATTTTTGTTTTTTTATTATAAAAAATTCAAAAAATAACACTAAAACTCTATAAATATATGTGTGAAATAAAATTTATTCATAATATGATGTTAAAAAAAGGAATAAGATAATATTATTTATTTAAAATAGTTGTAGTTAATGCTTACATTTATGTATAAATTTTGCTTTATTTAATAGGCTCATTGATTTTACAATAGAGAGCTTATTGAAGATTACAAAAACTAGATTTCACATTTTCCTACATGTTTTTATTTTCACAAAATTTCGTAGTATACTTATAATTTTACAAAGTATTTTCTAAAACTAGAAATTCAACTAGAAGCATGAAAAATATTGACCTCCTCCTATCTAGCTTCCGATGAGGAGAATGTTGCTTCTCTATATCCATTAACTCATTGAAATGGTGTATAATGTTTTTTTCTTTCATCTCTACTTGGGAAAAACTTTCTAGTTCCTTATTGGATGCCACTAAGAGGGATTCCTTGTGAAGATTCAGAGCTAAGTTCTAGAGCAAGCTGCATTCAGCTTCCAAATGATCCATTCTCTTATTTTTTTGCACTAACAAATTCATTATGTTTTCATGTTGGGTGACACAATATAGTGAACATTCTATTTCATCTTGGAGTTAATAGAAAGCAATGAAACATTGTTTGCCTTAATTTTCTCCTCATGGAATATGAAAATTCTCATAAACTATATAATGTCCCTATATTCCATTATTACGCTAAGAAGCCTTGAATCTGCAACCAAAAACTGTTTATGGCAAACCTATCTACAAAAGAGAAGGTCATTGAAGCTAATAGAAGAGAATCTACCATCCCAAAGGTGAAAATATCTAACAATCCCAAAATGACTAAGAGAGATAACATTGGATTGAGAGTGAAAACAAGAGACCCAATTAACTAGATAACAAGATCATAGTCTGAAATGCATTTTGTATTCTTACTAGAAGCCTCGGATATCAAACTCTTAATTTGGCATGAGGAAGGTACGATGATAGAAAGACCAATGAAAAGAAAAGAGAGGCGAATTAAAAATTGACATAATGAAAATTAATTAAATTGAAAGCCAAAGGGCCAGAAGAATAGAATACCAAACCGATGAGCCTAGCCCCGATACACCTTCTTCCACAATGATCTTTGCAAAGTTTCTCTTAGACTTCACCATATATCCAAAATTTGCGTTCTCTTGCCCAACTCTATTGTACTAAAGGTTTGACATCAACTGAAAAAGGTTACAACTATTCCCACTTTGCATCATGTCCAAAAGAATAATCCCACAAGGCTAGCATGTTACCACACTAGAGAATTCAATACAAAACATAGAGATGAGTTTATGCATGAAGGATGAAATGAATTTTTTCCTTTGAGCTCTCATCCCCAAGCCACTACTATGAAGTGGCTGACATCAAGACATGTGATTAATAAATGTTGAAAGGTTTGGTTTAAACCAACAACTATGGGATAATATACTTGGTTCCCTCCCCAATTTGTAAATATTGGCCTAAGGATAGGGAGGAGGCTCTTTTATCCCAATGATTCATTGCTTGGTTGATGTGTCTCTTCATGTGGAAGAAAGAAACTTTACAAAAGGTTTTGGCTTCTTCTTTTTCTCTATCTAGAACCATGGATATATTGGAATTCACATGAATGAAGTTACCATTCATAGCTTTGATAGCTATCAAGGAATCTTTGAACATGGTCAATGATTTGCACCTTGTTTCCTTGGCTATCTGAATACCCCTCATAATTGTGTAAGATTCAAATAGATTGTTTGATGTTGTGCCCAACCCCTAGGTGAAATTAGCCATTGTTGTTTCTCTGGGATAATAAAGGATCCCCTCGCACCTGTCGCCCCATATGATGCTATTGAAATGATATAAAAACTAGATTTTATTAGATTTATGATTATATTATTTTATAATATATATTTATGAATATTTTTTCATTATGATCATTTGTGATGTAATTATTTTATTTTTCTTTTGTTAAATTATATATATATATGGAAATTTATATTATCAAAAATTGTTGTTAGGGAGCTAACAACACTCTTTAAACATACATAGTATCCTCATGATTCAGATGAACTCAAACATAGAAACAATCCATGTAACCAACCTTCTCTCATAAAAAGGATGATAGAGAGAGATATGATCCTTGTCCTTCCTTAACTTAGTCTTACTCCTTCCCGAGTACAAGAATAAATTCTAATAAATTGTTTGCATAAAAATTGCAAAAACAAAACATAATTATATTTATGAATAGATCTCCCCCCACTATGTTCTCAAATTGATTTTATTTCCCTTGTTAGTGAGGGTGAAGGACACAAGTCTTTCTTTAGTATCACTATAAAGGATGGACAATCATAGATTTTAGGGTTTTCATCATTCCTTACCTCTTCATTCTCCTTTTCTTCTTTTTGTATCGCCCCTTCTAATTATGATTCCTTCTCTTGCGGGGTCATCGAACTTACCCCAAATGAGGTATCACCCTTGATATTTTGAAGTATTCTCTATGATTCCTCTTGATCTTTTACTACTGGCCCATTAGATGAAGCAAGATAAACTTATTTGGATTTTCCCGTTCTTCTTCTTATTCTTCAAGGAGTTCAAATATGTTGCTAGAATTTGGTTGTCTAGATTGAGGTCCCTTTACAAGATGAGATCCCTTGGATTGTTGCATCTTGTGCCTTTTGGGAACTAGTTTGCAATTTTCTTTCATGTTGGTGTTCTGAGTGGGTGGAACCTTCTTCATAAAGGGATGTGATTTTTATATACTTGGGTAGTTATTTGTGAAATGGTTTTACTCATGACAAGTATTACTTGGATGGAATCTCCTCATAATCAAGAGGAGATTCCATATTGAATTGAATCACTTCCAAAAGACACTTTTGTACGTCCACTTCTACTCAAATTCTAGCATAAGTGTACATTCCTCATTACCAACCCATTTTATCTCCAATAACCTTGAGAGTGGTCTTATCCCAAAGAAACACAAGGAGATGCATAAACCTAACTCATATCCCATATAGGGAAACTGAGATTTCTATATATGGATCAAAATCAATGGTCCAATAGGAATGAAAAATTCCCATGGAACCCATAAGGGTTAAATCTTAAAATTTGATTTCTCATCTTTGTTATGAAATAAGAACAAGAAGAAACCATTCACACAATAAATAGCTTGAAAATGTGTATTCTAATTTTTTGTGACCCATACCAGATTTGCTCAGGGGCTTGGTCATAGACCTGTGAACTTTCCGACTAAGGCTTGTTCTTGGAGCAATTTGGCTTTATGTTTAGCTTCTTAGGTCAAGATTTCTAAGTTAGGGATATCTTCAATCCTTTTTGACAAGTTTGGACATCCGAGGGTGTCTTCTATCAGTCACTTCCATCATTCCAAGCACATGAAGAACCCACAACGAGTGTACCAGCTACGATCGATAACTAAGTTTACCGATCACATGTGCATTAGCTACTCGAGAGTGTGGCTACTAATAACTCTTGAAATATTATCATAATTATAATATTTAATAATACTTTTTAAAATTATTATTATATATATATATATATATTAAGAATTATTTTAATTTTTTTGAGTGGATCATAAAAGATTTTTAAAAATTAATAATTATTTTTTAATAATATTTATAAAAAAATTTATTTAAAAATTAATAATTACTTTTTTAATGATATTTATACATGTTTAAAAAAAGTACTTATCCCTTATTAAAAATGAAACTTTAAATTTTTAAATTTTAATGGATATTGTTTAAATATTTAATAACTTTCATATCAATTTTTTTAAATTTTATAATTTATAAAATGTTAATATTCAAGAAAATGATACACAATAACTTTACTTTAAAAAGTAATTAGACTTTGTATAGTATATATATAATACTTTTCAATGTAATAATTTTATATTTATATATATATATATATATATATATATATATATATATATATATATATATATATATATATATATATATATAAAAGATTAAGTTAGACATCAAATTGGTGTATGGACATTTTTTCGTGAAAGATTTGACTAAAAAAATTATTAAGGTAGAGATACATTAATCTTCTTTGTTTTCCGATTATTTTGGTTGATGTTGAGTTTTTTTAAAAGAAAAATATCTTATATTAGTGAATATCATAGTTCTCTTTCCAAAAGTCATTACAACTTGTACATGATTGTAATGTCATTTTTACCATCTCTAGGCTATACATCACATCATACCTACATTAATACATTTGATCTGAGCATACATATAATGCTTCTTTCATCCTACAAGTTATAACCTCTGATACATATCAGTTCAAAATTACAAAAAACATGAATGTATCTGTGACCAACAACATAATATCCAAACAGTCAATTTCTCCCTTGAACAAGAGGTCTTTTACTAGTTTGCTAATCTTTCATAGTTCGTCGGTTGTCTTTTTGTATCCATTGAATAAAAAACACCATCCTCATCCAATTGTAAATCTTCCTTTGATAACTGATTTGCTTCCTTGTTGAAAGTTCTGTAAATATGTTGAGCTTTGAGTTGTTGAAATCTTCCGTTCAACCTTCTGATTTTTGTCATCCAAGGTTGTAATAAGAGAACCTGTAAGTTATTATCATTATTAAACCAATTAATAATGATCTTTGAATCTCCTGCCAATGGTAAACTTGATACCTTCTTGAAATTTGCAAAATATAAAATGCACCACATAGCTAAAAGTTCCCCTTTAGTGTTGGTCCCACTCCCACAGTTCATTTTAATTCTGAAAGTGCCCAAAACTGGGCATTTTAGTACAGCCCCTGCCCCACACTTTTTACCCATTTCTTGTGAGGTTCCATCAAAGAAACTCACTTCTAAATCTCAATCCAGGGTGAGAGGCCTATCAATCCTTCTTTTCTTAGACACTTGGACAACTTTAATTTCTCCCAAGTCATGTAAGATGCAAGTACAAACTCTTCCCATATTAGGAATAACATCTTCAAAGATAACTAGATTTCTTTGTTTCCAAACCTCCCAGCAAATAAAGCAGGGAATTTCTTCCCTATTCTCCTTCTTCCTTATCCATATTTTTAAACAGTCATCAATTTGTCCTCCTTCCCACACACTGTGTAGCTTTAATTTTTTATAGATTGAGAGCCAAATATCTTTTATAAAGATACACTCAACAAAAACATGGTTCATTGTTTCCTCACATTCCCCACACATGACACACTTACTCTGACCATTAAAACCTCTTTTCTTCAAATTTTCCCAAGTAAGTATTTTTTTTTCTAACATCATCAAGATAAACAGTTGAACTTTTAGGGGCATCTGCCATTCCAATAGATCAGTGTACCAGAACATAGGTTCTTCTGCCCTCTCCTCCAAAAGTATCACATTATAAGCTTGTTTAGCATTTACCTGGCCCCTTTTTGTATCCCAAGACCACAATAATATGTATTTTTCATTATTCAATTATTTTCCCGCACCAATTAAACCCTTGGTATAGTTTGTCCATTCATGTTTTAGATCTCCTTTCAGCCCTAGGATCTCAGCCTTTTTCCAACTAGTATGATTAGAGGCCTCCATATTACTATCTCTAACCTATTCCAGAAAATGTATTCCTTGTGCCTTCAGTGTCACAATGAGATTACTTGACAATTTGTAATTTTTAAAAGACCCCGCCATAGGATCTGCCCCTATTCGAACATCCTTCCCATTCCCAGGTTTCCAAACCAGCCAGTTTTTTATAATAAGTAAAGAAGAGGTTAATGCTCTCCAGAAATTTGAGGAACCAACCCAATTTTTCTTTTCTTGTCTAAGCCACTCTTCCACAGTTTTCTTCTGTAAATATTTTTTAATAATAACCTCATGCCAAAGGCCAGACATCATAATACACCTCCAAAGACTTTTTTCCGCCAATGCTTTACCAAAATTAAATATATTTTTTACACCCCACCCACCAGTCTTTTTTGGTTTTGAAATATTTCTCCAGCTTATTAGATGCATCCATTCGTTTTCTTTTTTATCTGTCCACAAAAAACTAAACATCCTCCTCCTTATACTACTCAGAACACTTTTTGGTATCTTGGACAAGGATAACCAATATACATAAATGCTTTCAAGAACTGCCTTTACCAAAGTGACCCTTCCCCCTAAAGACAACCACCTATGGGTCCAATTCAGAATTATTTTCTCAAATTTATTTTCCAACCATATCCAATCAAATCTATTATAACAATTTAGTTTTAGAAAAAATCCAAGGTACTTAAAACCTGCATCCACCGACCTTACTTCAAAATGTAGCAAATCTTTTAGCAGAAAAAGTTCTTCATCTCCCCACCTTGATTCTAAAAATACAGAATTATGAGCACTAAAATCCATACTCGTCACCTTACAAAACAGATCCAAGACGTTTTTGAAAGATTCCCACTCATCCATACTGCCATTCCCAAACAAGATTACATCATCCACAAACATCAAGTGTGTTATTCTCAACCCTCTGGCCACAGTAATTCCAACAATATTCTTCTCTCTAACATGTTCCTGTAAGGTTATTCTTAGCCCTTCCACAATAAGAAGAAAAAGTAAAGGTGATAACCGACAACTTTTCCTTAAACCCCTGGAACTCTTGAAAAAACTAGTTAGTTTTCCAGTAATCAGCACTGCAAAATTTCCAGTGGTCACACATCCCATAATCCAATATGTTGCCTCTAGACTCATACCAACTTGTAATAATACTAGCCTAAGGAAACCCCAATCCACTCTATCATAAGCCTTTATCAAATCCAGTTTTAGAACCAATGCTTTAATATTTTTTATCTTAATATTGTGTAAAGCTTCTTGTACAACTCCAATAGCATCAATGATTTGTCTTCCCTTTAGGAACCCAAATTGTTCCTTTTAAATACCGATAGAAAGTGAGTTCTTAATTCTAGCTGCAATAATCTTAGTTATAATCTTGTAAACCAAATTGCATAATGCAATTGATCTAAAACCTCCAAAGGAATCTGGTTTATCACTCTTAGGAATAAGAGAAATAAAGGTTTTGTTTAAGGCACCTGACACTCTCCCTTTCCTCCTAGACTCTTCCACCAATCCTAATATATCATTTCCCAAAAGATCAAAAAAAGCCAGAAATAATTCCACCGACCAACCATCCAATCCAGGGATTTTTGAAGCCTTAAAACCTTTAAGGATAGTTAATAATTTTTCTAGTGTAAAAGGCTCAGCCACTTTTAACCCTTCTTCCACAGAAAACAACCTCGGATAGTTCTTTAAGACTGCAAGTTGATCAGAAATAGAAATGTTATCATGTGCCTTGAAGACATTCTAAAAATAAGTAACTACTTCCTTTTGTAAGTCTAGATTATTGTCGATAATTGTGCCATCATCTGTAGTAATATCCTAGATAGTATTGATCTACTTTCTAGAATTTGCAAAGGCATGGAATGTAATGTCCCCCACCTCTTGATGAAGAGGCTTTGAGAAGACTCAGTGGCCTAAGCATCCCCACTAGGCCATAGTCTCACACTGAGGGGAAGGGTCAACCAAGATAAGGTTATATTCTTAAGTTGACTTGATAAAAAGGTGAAAAAGAGTTAAAAGATAACTCAATGAAGGAATAGAAGCATTGCAGGTTGAGTTAGGAGTTAACCATAGGGGTTAACCTAACTCAACAGAGAAATAGAATAAAAGTATAAAGAGGAGGCTGGGGCGCACCTATTATTCATTCTAGATTTTGGTATTTGCTTGTTGATGCTCTTGAGCATACAGTTTTGAGGATTTTGATATTACAAACCCTAGTGAGAAATTCAGTGGTGAAAGATTCCACTCACCTTGCTCCAAGCTTGGTCTCAGGGATGAAATACTCCACCCACACCATTCTATCATCATCATCTATTCAGAAGGACTAGAAGGGTCATACCAATTGGATCAGCAGGGCTGTACCAGCTAGGGTTTTCTTGCAGGGGCACACCAATTGTGAAGGAAGAGTTTGATCCAACATAGGAAGGAAGCTTGAGAGGATTCCAGCATTAGGGTTTTTCTTGCAAGCCCTTGCTCATCAGTTTGAGGGATTCTTCGAGGATTTATCACATCCCTATTATCTACTACAGGTTGGGACGATTTCAGGAGGAAGGGTACAACTTTTGATTCAGTATTTCTCAGATCTAGAAGGCTAGAGGCTAGATCTGACCTTGAGACTTCTCTCAAGTGCTTATAGGTGCCCGGTTTATCATTTGGGAGAGTTTCAGACTATTTAGAGCCCACATTTAGCTAGGTCATACTATTGGCCATATTCAGAGTTGCAGGAGGGCTGCACCATCCTAGGGTTTCTGCAGATTGGAGAGGAAGCTTCAGTGTTTGAGCTCCATACTTCAGGAGGAAGCTTCGATTGCCTTGATCTATCATTGAGGAGAGTTTGGAAGCATTTGGAGGGATTTATCTTCAGGAGCGATGAATTATTAGTGTCATTTTCTTCAGCATGCTGCACTAGTAGTCAACATGGTCGTACCAGTTGCTTGAGGGTTAGGTTGAAACCCTGGTTTTGCAGTTGAGTGTTCATTTCCTATTGCAACCTTTGGGAGGCTTGATTTGTATCTCTTGGAGAATTTTGTATGCATCTCCATTATTGTCTTGAATCCATCTACTTCAAATCTGCTTCTCTATTGTATCAGGTGCTTGCTTTCTTATAATAAAGTTCAGCTATTTTCTTGTGGTTCCTATCTTGTGTAATATTGATGATATTCATATGATTACAATGATGCTTGTATAAATATGTGGCTAGATAAGTGAATAAACCCTAAGGCCAAAATATTCAAGTCCAACTTGTGTACACAACATATAATAATCAAATCAGTAGTTATTTAGTGATTCCAAGAAAAAAATTGGCTTGGGATCATTATAGTGGTATCAGAGCTTTGATCCTCCAAACTTGTGGGGGATTAGTGCATGCAGAGGTACAGTGGGATCTTTATTTGTAGAAGGAAGAAACAAACCAATGAAATAGAATTCGACATGGAGGGTTCAGAACATGACCATGAGCCACAAGGCTTGGCCTACTTAGAAGCCGAATTCCATAAGACCCTAAATCTTACAGAAAGCAACTTGGTCCATCACTTGCAGGAAATCTAGGAGACAAACTGAAGGGAACAGGCCGAAATCATTGAGACCTTAAAGAAGGTAGATGGGGATATGAGAAAGATTGATGAGAACCATATGACGATAACCCAGCTATTGATGCA
Organism: Picea engelmannii; assembly: GCA_009831015.1. Taxonomy (NCBI): domain Eukaryota; kingdom Viridiplantae; phylum Streptophyta; class Pinopsida; order Pinales; family Pinaceae; genus Picea; species Picea engelmannii. Next base: position 455,574 of record ML777763.1, on the reverse strand, counting down.
GATGACTCATTAGGGGAAAGACACTGAGACTTATGGAAACAAAGTGGTTGGAGGATCAGGTGGATCCCATGGTGAAATTAGATATAATCCGAAAAAAGCTCCCAGATCCGAGGGAATCCATGGAGGAGGCACGTCATATGGACAAATGGGTAGCAGGGCTTACCCTAGACCATACTTTCCCACATTCACAGATGAACATGTGCAGCAGGAGTAGGTGGACGACTTTGTGGAGAAGATGGCACAGTGTAATAAGGAGTACTATGGCCTGGATATGATCATTCAGAGACAGATGTCCCTGGATCAATATTGCCAACTCAAGTTCATAAATAAGCCCAGGCCAAACCATAGGAGCATTTTTTAGTTTGAATGAAGAGAAGGGAAGATAGATATCCCATACTTTGATATTACGACCAAGATGACAGCACAGGCATGGGTGCAAAAGATGGATACCTATCTACAACTTAATCCCATGAGGGAAATGGAAGCCATCAAATTTTCCACCATGTACTTGGATGCAAGGCTCATGATTGGTTGTACCATGGACTCACCACACTAGGCCACAATCAGATGGTGTCCTACATAGAATTCACTCATAGGCTTATTGATAGATTTGATCAAGGGGATCTGGAGTTGCATTTCAGGGAGCTCACATAGCTTAAACAATCAGGTATGGCTTAGGAATTTATTAAATAATTTCATAGGTTGGCCGTGATGGTGCAAGATATATCACCAACCAGACTCATGATGCTCTTCACTGAAGGGTTGATGGAGCCCTTGAAGGGTTGGGTTAAGGATTTTAAGCCTACCAACCTACATGATGCTATCTGGAGGGAAAGGGACCTGGGACCAGCTGCTAGGCCGAAATTTATGCCCAGAACACCTCTTAACACTGGAGGGAGAGACCAAAGGCCTCCAATGAACCATTGAGGACGTGATCCAAGGGGTTTTGACAGGGGCGGTGGCAGAGTGGACGAGAACACCAGGAGGGAACTGAGGAGTAAGCAAATTTGCTTCACTTGCAAAGAACCATGGAACCCAGCACACAAATGCATGGGCCATGGTCAAGTGCATTACATAGAAGTCACTTTAGACAACGAAGAAGAGGAGGAGATCGGCCAGATATAAAAAATTGAGGTCGAAACCATTGAGATAACAGAGGAGGAGATCACAGGACATGATAGTATGGATGAGGATAAAGCCACCTTGGCATCTATCAGCGGAGTTCCCAAATATAACACCTTTAGGATTAGGGGAGTCTTACAGGGACAGAAGGTATCAGTTCTGATTGATGGGGGAACCTCTCATAACTTCATCGATTCAACATTGTTGAAAAGGAGGCATATACCCACAATAGAGTTTGAAGGGTTCAAGGTGGAGGTAGCAGGTGGAAGCACTATGGCTTGTGACAGGTACATTCCTGGTATGAAGCATACATTTGGTAGGCATGAGTTGGTACAAGACGTCTATGTCATGGACCTCCCAGATACCAACATCATCCTTGGAGTTCAGTGGATTAGTACGTTGGGGCCTATCACCACCAACTACAAAACCATGGAGATGTCATTTACAGAGGAGGGTGGACGAAAGCTAGTGCTTCGGGGCATGACAGGGAATGTTGCAAAGGTGGTCACGGCCAAGAGGATGGAGGCCATATTCCGAAGAGATGAGATAGTATATGCAGCAAAATGCAGGATTTCAGCATGTTTGGATGAGAAGGGTAAGGTTCACTACACCCCAGAGATCCAAGAGATCCTTGACAAGCACCACAAGGTGTTTGGACCGATTCCTCTAGGGGTGTTACCAGATAGGGGGTTTGAGCATATTATTGAGATAGAGGGAGGAGCTAAACCAGTCATCACCACACCATACAGGCATATGAAGAAGTACAAAGACGAGATAGAGAAGGTCATCAAGGAACTTTTGGACATGGGTCACATCAGGCCAAGCACTAGCCCTTTTGCTTCTCCAATAGTGCTAGTTAAGAAGAAAGATGGCACTATGAGAATGTGCATCGAATTTAGGGCTTTGAATAAAAAGACAATAAAAAACAGGTACTCGATACCAAGGATTGATGAGCTTCTAGACGAATTGCATGGAGTTGTCTACTTCACAAATATTGACCTTCATTTTGGTTATCATCAGATCAAGATGAGGGAGGAGGACATCTCAAAAACAGCTTTCAGGTGTCATTACGACCATTATGAGTTCTTAGTGATGCCCTTAGGGTTAACCAATTCCCCAACCACGTTCCAATCTTGCATGAACCATGTGTTCAACAAGTAGCCGAGGAAGCACCTGTTGGTTTTTTTTTATGACTTTCTCATTTACAACAAGACGTGGGAGGAACACCTCCGGCATGTGGATCAGATTTTGTCAATCATGGAGGAACAATCACTATACACTAAGGAGTCCAAATGTGAGTTTGGAATGACAGAGGTTCTTTACTTGGGGCACATCATTGGAGAAAAAGGGGTACAGTTACATTAGGAGAAAATAAAATCCATTCTGGAGTGGCCTACTCCTAAGACACTCATAGAGTTAAGAGGATTTCTGGGCATATGCACATACTACAAGAAATTTGTCAAGGGGTTTTCTCAGTTTTGTTCACCCTTGACCGATTTGACTAAGAAAGGATCCTTCATATGGAATGTGGAAGCTCAAATGACGATGGAGAAGATGAAGAAGGTAATGACCATGTGCCCATTCCTAGCCTTTCCATATTTCGGCCTACCCTTCACCTTGGAGTGTGATGCCTCAATAGAAGGGATAGGGGTCGTACTGATGCGGAATAGGTACCCTCTTTCCTATGAGAGCTGAAAACTCAGGGGTCCTGAGCTACTCTACAACATTTATGACAAAGAAATGTTGGCTATCATGCATGCACTAGCCAAATTCCGGAAATATCTGGTAGGTGCACGGTTTGTGGTCAAATCAGATCATAACAGTCTTAAATACCTATTAGAACAGAAGGAATTAAATGAGAGGCAACAAAAATGGGTAAGAAGAATACAGGCCTACGACTTTGACATTGAATTTGTCAAAGGGAAGAACAACATGGTGTCTAATGCATTATCTAGGAGGCCATCCATCTTTTCCATGATAGGTGTATCGGTTGACTGGAAAGACCACTTGGTGATGGAGTATGTGAAGGATCATTTTGCTTGTCAACTATTGGATGGATAGGTACATGATGATAACTTCAGGATTATAAATGACCTCATCTACTACAAGGGTTGAATCGTTTTGGTTCCTGGATCGACCTTCAAGGCCAAAGTATTGCAGGCGTGTCATGACTAACCAATGGCAGGGCACCAGGGGATCAATAAGATGTACAGGTAGGTAAGAGACAGGTTCTCATGGAAGGGCCTCAAGGAGGATGTAATAAAGCATGTAAAGGAGTGTACTACATGCCAGGTGAACAAGGATGAGCATACTCACCCATCAAGATTACTACAACCCTTACCCATTCCAAAGCACAAGTGGTAAAGCATATCCATGGATTTCATCACCGGGTTGCCAAGAACACAAGGGAAGGACTGCATTTTTGTAGTGGTCGACAGGTTGACAAAGTTTGCACACTTCTTCTCGATAGCCACAGACTTCAGTGCAGCATAGGTGGCCGAACTATTTTTCAGGGAGATTTTCAAGTTGCACGGTTTACCCAAAACCATTGTCAGTGACAGGGATAGCAGGTTCATGAGTACCTTTTGGTAGGAATTGTTCATATTGGTTGGTACGGCCTTGACCCCTAGTACCATCTATCACCCTCAGATGGATGGGCAAACCAAGATAGTCAACAAGTGGGTAGAAGGCTACCTCAGGAATTATGTAGTAGGGAAGTAGAAGGTGTGGGTTAGATGGTTGCACTTATGAGAGTACTGCTACAACACCACCCAACATGTGTCCATAGGCATGTCACCATTCAGGGCCTTGTATAGCTATGATCCAATATCTTTTGTAGAGATTTCTTTCGGTGATAGCAAGGCAACTATGGTACAGGATTGGGTACAGCAGAGCCAAGACAGTCTGAGGGAGTTGAAGGATCATCTACAAAGAGCACATAACCAACAAAAGGTCCAAGTGAACAAGCGCAGAGTTGAGCGTACTTTTGAGGTTGGTGACTTAGTCTATCTAAGGCTCCAACCATACATACATGATTATATAAAAAGAAGCGGAGTAGAGAACCTACAACCACATTTCTTTGGGCCCTACAGAGTTAGCAGGAAGATAGGGGTCATGTCTTATGAGTTGGAGCTCCCACAGGGCAGCAGGATACACAATGTCTTCAATGTTTCCTACCTAAAGAGTGCCATCGGCCAACACATCACACCCATCGAGATACTACCTCCCATGGACAAAAAAGAGAAGCTTGTCTTGATTCCGGAAGAGATACTAGAGGTTCGGGAGAAGAGGCTCAGGAAGAGAAGCATCAAAGAGTACTTGATCAGGTGGAAGGATCTACCCATTGAGGATGCCACGTGAGAAAATGAACAACTGGTGAGAGAAATAGGTTTGGAATTGCTTGAGGGAAAGCAATTTCTAGCTAGGGAGACTGTAATGATCCCCACCTCTTGATGAAGAGGATTTGAGAAGACTCAATGGCCTAAGCATCCCCACTAGGCCATAGTCTCACACTGAGGGGAAGGGTCAACCAAACTAAGGTTATATTCTTAAGTTGACTTGATAAAAAGGTGAAAAAGAGTTAAAAGATAACGCAATGAAGGAATAGAATCTCTGGAGGTTAAATTAGGAGTTAACCATAGGGGTTAACCTAACTCAACAGATAAATAGAATAAAAGTATAAAGAGGAGGTTGGGGCGCACCTATTATTCATTCTAGATTTTGGTATTTGCTTGTTGATTCTCTTGAGCATACAGTTTTGAGGGTTTTGATATTACAAAACCTAGTGAGCAATTCAGTGGAAAAATATTCCACTCACCTTGCTCCAAGCTTGGTCTCAGGGATGAAATAATCCACCCACACCATTCTATCATCATCATCTATTCAAGAGGACTAGCAGGGTCATACCAATTGGATCAGCAAGGCCGTACCAGCTAGGGTTTTCTTGCATGGGCGCACCAATTGTGAAGGAAGAGTTCGATCTAGCATAGGAAGGAAGCTTGAGAGGATTCCAGCATTAGGGTTTTTCTTGCAAGCCCTTGCTCATCAGTTTGAGGGCTTCTTGGAGGAGTTATCACGTCCCTATCATCTACTGCAGGTTGGGACGATTTTAGGAGGAAGGGTACGATTTGTGATTCAGTATTTCTCAGATCTAGAAAGCTAGAGGCTAGATCTGACCTTGAGACTTCTCTCAAGTGCTTATAGGTTCCCGATCTATCATCTGGGAGAGTTTCAGACTATTCAGAGCCGACATTTATCTAGGCCATACTATTGGCCATATTCATAGTTGCAGAAGGGTCGTACCATCCTAGGGTTTCTGCAGATGGAGAGGAAGCTTCAGTGTTTGAGCTCCATACTTCAGGAGGAAGCTTCCATTTCCTTGATCTATCATTTAGGAGAGTTTGGCATCATTTGGAGGGCTTGATCTTTAGGAGGGATGAATCATGGGTGTCATTGTCTTTAGCAGGCCATACTAGCAGTCAGCAGGGTCGTACCAGTTTCTTGAGGGTTAGGCTGAAACCCTAGTTTTGCAGTTGAGTGTTCATTTCCTATTGCAGCCTTTGGGAGGCTTGATTTGTATCTCTTGGAGAATTTTGTATGAATCTCCATTATTTTCTTGCAGCCATCTACTTCAGATATGCTTCTCTATTGTATCAGGTGCTTCCTTTCTTATAATAAAGTTCAACTATTTGCTTGTGGTTACTATCTTGTGTAATATTGATGATATTCATATGATTACAATGATGTTTGTATAAATTTGTGGTTGGATAACTGAATAAACCCTAAGGCATAAATATTCAAGGCCAACTTGCATACACAACAAGTAATAATCAAATCAATAGTTAGTTAGTGATTCCAAGAAAAAAATTGGCTTGGGATCATTACATTGGTATCAGAGATTTGATCCTCCAAACTTGTGGGGGATTAGTGCATGCAGAGGTATAGTGGGATCTTTATGGGCAGAAGGAAGAAACAAACCAGTGAAACAGAAGCCAAAATGGAGGGTTCAGAAGATGACCATGAGCCACAAGGCTTGGCCTACTTAACAGTCGAATTCCATAAGACCCTAAATCTTACATAAAGCAACTTGGTCCATCACGTGTAGTAAATCCAGGAGACAAACTGAAGGGAACAGACTGAAATCACTGAGACCTTAAATAAGGTAGATGGGAATCTGAGAAATATTGATGAGAACTAGATGATGATAACCCAGCTATTGATGCAGATGACTCATCAGGGGAAAGACCCTGAGACTTATGGAAACAAAGTGGCTGGTGGATCCCATGGTGAAATTAGATATAATCCGAAGAAAGATCCCAGATCCAAGGGAATCCATGGAGGAGGCATGTCATATGGAAAAATGGGTAGCAGGGCTAACCCTAGACCATACTTTCCCACATTCACAGATGAACATGTGCAGCAGGAGTATGTGGATAACTTTGTGGAGTAGATGGCATAGTGTACTAAGGAGTACCACGGCCTAGATATGATCATTCAGAGACAGATGTTTGTGGATCAATATTGCCAACTCAAGTTCAAAAATAATCCCAGGCCAAACCACAGGAGAAGTTTTGAGTTTGAACGAAGAGCAGGGAAGATAGAGATCCCATACTTTGATGGTACAACCAAGATGACAACACAGGCATGGGTGCAAAAGTTGGATACCTATCTACAACTTAATCCCATGAGGGAAATGGAAGCCATCAAATTTTCCACCATTTACTTGGATGGCAAGGCTCGTGATTGGTTGTACCATGGACTCACCACACTAGGCCACAATCAGATAGTATCCTACACAGAATTCACTCAAAGGATTACTGATAGATTTGATCAAGGGGATCCAGAGATGTATTTCAGGGAGCTCACATACCTTAAACAAACAGGTACGACTGAGGCATTCATTGAATAATTCCATAGGTTGGCCATGATGGTGTAAGATATATCACCAACCAGACTCATGATTCTCTTCACTGAAGGGATGATGGAGCCCTTGAAGGGTTGGGTTAAGGATTTTAAGCCTACCAACCTCCAGGATGCTATCTAGAGGGAAAGGGACTTGGGACCAGTAGCTAGGCCGAAATTTATGTTCATACCACCTCTTAACACTGGAGGGAGAGACCAAACGCCTCCAATGAACCAGGGAGGACGTGATCCAAGGGGTTTTGATAGGGGCTGTGGCAGACTGGATGAGAACACCAGGAGGGAATTGAGGAGGAAGAAACTTTGCTTCACTTGCAAAGAACCATGGAACCCATCACACAAATGCATGGGTCGTGGTCAAGTTCATTACATAGAAGTCATTTCAGACAATGAGGAAGAGGAGGAGATCAACCAGATATAGAACATTGAGGCCGAAACCATTGAGACAATAGAGAAGGAGATCACATGACATGACAGTATGTCTAAGGAGAAAGACACATTGGCATCTATCAGTGGAGTGCCCAAATATAACACCTTTTGGATGAGGGGAGTCTTGCAGGGACAGAAGGCATTAGTTATAATTGATGGGGGAGCCTCTCATAACTTCATTGATTCAACATTATTGAAAAGGAGGCATATACCCACAATAGAGTTTGAAGGGTTCAAGGTGGAGGTAGCAGGTGGAAGCACTATGTCTTGTGACAGGTACATTCCTGGTATGAAGCTTACATTGGGTAGGCATGAGTTGGTACATGATGTCTATGTCATGGACCTCCCAGATACCAACATCATCCTTGGAGTTCAATGGCTTAGTACGTTGGGGCCTATCACCACCAACTACAAAACCATGGAGATGTCATTTATAGAGGAGGGTGGATGAAAGGTAGTGCTCTGAGGCATGACAGGGAATGTTGCAAAGGTGGTCACGGCCAAGAGGATGGAGGCCATCTTCCGAATAGATGAGATAGTATATGAAAAAAAATGTAGGATTTCAGCACATGTGGATGAGTAGGGTAAGTTTCACTACACCCCAGAGATCCAAGAGATCCTTGACAAGCACCACAAGGTCTTTGGACCGATTCCTCTAGGAGTGCCACCAGACAGGGGGTTTGAGCATATTATTGAGCTAGAGGGAGGAGCTAAACCAATCATCACCACACCATACAGGCATCCGAAGAAGTACAAAGATGAGATAGAGAAGGCCATCAAGGAAATTTTGGACATGGGGCACATCAGGCCGAGCACTAGCCCTTTTGCTTCTTCAGTAGTGCTAGTTAAGAAGAAATATGGCACTATGAGAATGTGCATCGACTTCAGGGCTTTGAATAAAAAGACAATAAAAAACAGGTACCCGATACCAAGGATTGATGAGCTTCTAGATGAATTGCATGGATTTGTCTACTTCACAAAGATTGACCTTCATTATGGCTATCATCATATCAAGATGAGGGAGGAGGACATCTCAAAAACAGCTTTCAGGTGTCATTACGACCATTATGAGTTCTTAGTGATGCCCTTCGGGTTAACCAATGCCCCAACCACATTCCAATATTGCATGAACCATGTGTTCAACAAGAAACTGAGGAAGCACATGTTGGTATTTTTTGATGACTTTCTCATTTACAACAAGACGTGGGAGGAACACCTTCGGCATGTGGATCATATTTTGTCAGTCATGGAGGAACAATCACTATACGCTAAGGAGTCCAAATGTGAGTTTGGAATGACAGAGGTGATTTACTTGAGGCACATCATTGGAGAGAAAAGGGTACAGGTACATCAGGAGAAAATAAAATCCATAATGGAGTGGCCTACTCCTAAGACACTCACAAAGTTAAGAGGATTTCTGGGCATATTCATGTACTACAGGAAATTTGTCAAGGGGTTTTCTCAGCTGTGTGCACCCTTGACCGATTTGACTAAGAAAGGAGCCAACCTCTAATCCAGTAAGAACATATCCAGTCTCTTATCAATGTAGTTCTTACCACATCTACCATTCCTCGAGCTAGGGAGTAGTTTTGCAGGCTCAACATCCACTAAACCCTCATCTTGTATCATTTGACTGAAATAAATTTGAAGGGGATCCGCTTTGGCAAGTTCACCCCAAACCTCCCGAATTGAGGTGGTAAAGTTTAGATCACCACCCAAAATAAGGTTAGGTTCATTAAATAAACCCTATTTTTTCATAACCCCCCAAAAAGCCTCTCTATCAGCTTAAGGGCCATAACAATTCTACAGCTTAAAACTTTTATAATATTAATATCTTTAGTTGTCCCTTCTAGCAAGATTCTTGCAGGGGTCAAGTAGGAAGAAAAATCAGCTAGGCGCAGGTTCCAGGCTGTTAACAACCCTCTGGACAGACCAATAGAGTCCACCCCAAAGAAATACCAGCTTGGTAGTAATTTAACAAACAACTCTCTTGCTTTTACTTCACTCACCATAGTTTCTTGTAAGAAACGAACATCAAGTTTAACAGTTTCAATGAATCTCTTGAGGGATAATTTCTTAGCAGGGCCTCCCACCCCCCTAACATTTAGGGTAGCCAGTATCATCATTTAAATCTTTCCAGGGCTTTCTGATCTCTAAGCCCCTGGGGTCCTTCAACTACCAAAAATTTCTCCACCACTAATTTCTCCTTATCCTTCTCGAGTTTCCTCGCATTCCTAGTTTTCAGGGGAGAAAAGTCCTTTTCCATCCCACCGAGAACTGCCCCTTTCAACAAAGACTCATTACCCCTTGGGCTTGCATTCACTACCCCCTTTGAATTCCCCTCCTTCCCATTGATACCGAATGGATTTGTTAAAGGTACCCCCCACATCAAAGATCGACAATGAATTTCGAGTGAGGACATCCCTGTAGGAGGGAATGAAATTAATTAGCGAGTCCTCGATTTCCTCCAGTACCTTCAAGTCCTGTAAAGGACCCTCACTTCGGTCTTCCCCATAACCTACATCACTCCTACAACATACAACATCCTGAGAATGGACCTATAATCCATCTCTCGTTCCTTCCAGATTAGACAGAACCTTGTCCACAAACAGAGTCAAATCAGGAATAGACCAAGTACTACACCCCACCCCCGATTCACAACTAGTCTGTGATCAAAGAGTTCTGAAGTTTTGATCGGTTTTATCTTCCCCTCCTGTCAAAACCTCCAAAACCACAAATCCAGGAGTAATCCCACTCCTTTACATGCTAGAGACAGTCTTTCCCGTAAGTGGTTTGACTCCTCCCATCGACCCATTCACCCCGCCCGCCACCCAAGCACTCATACAAGGTTCAAAATCCTCAAGTAGGGCCTCTATCCTCCCACCCACATATTCATCTGCTACCCTCCCTCAATGAATCCCTCTGACTAAAACCCCTTACGCCCTCATCTAAATCTAGCACAGGTTGAACACAATCAGAGCCCCTTTCCCTTGTAGAGCACAAAGGGTCAGGACTAGGACCTAAGCCCATCCCAGATCTCCCAATATAATCAACAACAGGTGAAACAAAAGATTTAAATATGTGAGTATAATCCTTACCACATTCGCAACCGATGTCCACAGGAAGAGACTTCAGGCTTCCAAATACTTTAGAACAAGAAGTGTTCATAATCTTTAACTGTGGGGGCGCTTCCACTTCGCCAACTACAAATTTGTTCGAGCATGACTGAAATCACTGGTGTCGCAAGTGGCCCACCGCCTTGCAAACCGTGCATCTAAATAGAACACCCGCATAGTCCAACCTTTGTTTAAACATAGAGCCACACCAAGATATATCAATCAGGTCTGGTAATCCTTTGTTTAAGTCGAATTCCACCAATGTGCATCCCATCCGCCTATCCGAACCCTTCAGCAGTGTCGGGTCCACATGGAGGAACTTCCAGAGTGCATTGCCAATCTCTGTAAACACGACTAGGTTCCAAAAGACCAGTGGGCACCTAGGTAGTAGAACCCATAAGTGTCTAAACCTCATATGTTCCTTTTCTAGGTTGAAGGCAATATGTCATTGATTCAACATCAAGTTGCCCGTCTTCACCACCCAAGCCATACTCAAGTCCCATTCTGCATCCTCCGTCATTTGGAACAGAAAGAAGAACCAACCCTTGACTAAAATCAGTACTTCAAGTTTGTATCCTACCATCGCGCCCCAAGTGGCTTCAACCCACTCATGAATGTCCCTGGACACACTCGCCCCATATTTGAACTTTCCCACAATTCCCCTCGACATATAACTCCCCACAACCTCCATCTCTATGTCCCGCCCTAGGGTGACTGAGGGCTTGATCTTTTTCACCTTCCACGCTTTAAAACCTGCGCCCAAAGGAGCCTCCACACTGCTACTGTGTAATCTTGGACTGCCTTTAGATGCAACAGAGTGCTGCAACCCACCATCCTCTTTTATAACTCTACCTCTGTCTGTCGCAGAGATCAATGGCTCCCTATCTCCCCCGACACCCTGCTCCAATTCCACCAATCGGTTGGGATCATAGTGGCAAATTATCTGAGTGCCCACACCTGGTAATCCTTCCTTTTTGCTTCCCTATAAATCTGCCACCTCCTTCAGTGGTGAAGACTCTAAAACAAACCCCTCACACAATTCCTTACGGCAAAGCTCCTCCTTACCATCCTTCCGCAGACAATAACCCTCAGAAGTTGTCATAGAGTCACTTAACCATCCTCCCCTTTCCGCTTCTCAAGAAAAGGTCTTGTCTATTGTGCAAAGGACTCTCAAATCCCTCATACTCCTCCACAAAGCGTCATTTATCCTTGTCCCGGTATGAACTCCCAACCCATCCTTCACTATACCCACCCGATCGTCATCCTTATTTAAGGTATGTCGGTACAATTTTAAATCTTCCCTGTAGGCCTCATCTGACTTGAAAATACCCCCCTGACTCCACCATAGGTCATCCTCCAGCTCCTCTATTGAGGAAACTACAACAACTGTCACCATAACCCCTAAACCCTAACAAGACTACCCCCTTAGCTATATCCCCTATTCTCCTACCTACCCCGCAGTACATCACCCCTAGCCAACGCCTCTCCCTATGCCATTACTGAACCAGTAGACCATCCACCTAGAGGCCATCTAGCCAGACCCACCCTTCCTAAGGTTTCGAACCAGTGATTGAACCCCCGACCCTCGACATTTTTGGAACCCCCGGCCCTCAACATTTTTGGTTCCGTGTTGATGTTGAGTTATGTGTGAGTTAATAGCATGGAGTTTATTTTTTTAATGTTGGCATTTAAATTAGAGGTAGTCTAAGGATTCTACCTTTTGACAAGAACAAATATAAAGAATCCTCTTAGAAAGGAGCAAGGATCAAATCTGCTCATATGGAGCTCCAAACCGGGCTGACGACTGTGGATGATTGGAATCCTAAGAATAGTTGTGCAGATTCTTTTGATGATTAGCAGATTGTGTCTCCCGCAGGGAAACCGTCGAAGGTGCCAATGGCACTAGAATGGAACATTATAACATGGGGAATTATGTCTTCTCATATGCAGTCTCAACATGGGTGAGGAGTGTGTGGAAGTGACTTGTGAGGCACATGGATGGCGACTTTCAAGACGCACACCAACTAGCAGTTCTTGCACATGACGCTGACAGTAAGCAGACGACCCTGCCATGGAAAGACTGTGGAAGTGACTCGTGAGCAGGCCTGGAATTTGATGGGATATAGCCCGTCTTTTGCCTCTCAACCCGTATTTGACACTAGCTAATAAAATTCAAACATCATCATTGACTGGAATTAGAATTATCTACCTGTCAGTTTGACGTGTGACCGCCTCCAATGCCCGTCAAAAACTCTAGTGGGTATATGGATACCGTATGACATAGGGCTAGGTAGTAGGGCCTAGAGGCTAGGAGTCACGGCGTGGAAGTTGGGTTAGGTGGAACCACGGAAGTAGTTGTGTATAATTAAAGGAAATAAATTACTCTGCACTTCCGTGTCACCACAATATACACCAACTCATAAATTTCTGATCAGGCCGAATCCCGAGGGTAGCTAGTAGCTACTAGCGCAAGCTGTAGCTCCAAATTTCAAGGTACTCCTTCTGTTTAACTGGATTCTAGATCCATCTTCGAAGCCTGGAGCCTGGAGGTCTTGGTCTGTCTTTCTTAATTGTATCTCTTGGTGAAGTCCACTATCCAGGTATCTTCTCTCGTTCGAGCTCCTCCTCTGGTCACAACATTTCTTTTCCGCTGGACAATTCCCATTATGGTTTCCTAAGAACAGTCATTGAAAGGGAATATGGAAGAAAAAGTAGTTAGATAAACCCCACTGGTGGGTGCATCCCTTTACCCGGATCAATTATTCCCTCCAGGCTTCCACCCGCTAGCACCAGGGTGAACGTTTTATGGGTTCACAGTTTGTTGGGGGCAGTCGCGGAGGGAAACCCATTCTCCCGAGTCCCGGGGAAGGAAATTAAGTTAGGAAGAGAATTTGAATCAACAACAGGAAACAGTGAACTATGAACCTACTTCAAAGAGAGAGAATAAGGAAGTCATGAAGTTCTTGATCTTGGCATATCAGTACTCGTTGTTTTCCCTTCCTCAGATGGTAAACCTCTTTTTCACTTGGCAGGGTTTTGGTATGTTCACTTGGCTTAGCTATTATTTGTAATTAAACAAAAAAAATAATTTCTCATGTCTGAGCACATATTATCTACATAAAATGGATGGCACTGTGGCAGTATGTGTAATCCAGTGTTTGTAAAAAACCAGAAAAAAAAATCCCTCGTTTGTAGTGGTATTCTTTAAAGAATTATAAGCGGTATTCTGTAAATACATTTGATTTTTTTAAGCATTTTTATAACCATTTTAATGTCAATCAGTGAGTCAGTCCTTTTTTGAGGCCATTGAGGAGACAATGAAATTTCAACTCATATTTGAATGGATAAGTGGCAAGCCATGGATCATAGGGTCATATGCCATACAACGTTATTTCTCCTCTTAAATTGACTCTCTCCCTTGGCTTAAATGCGTTGCAATTCTCATCTTGGTGTTGTTGGTGTTGGAGTCAGACTCCACGGCTAATGGCCTTTACGCTCCATAAAAAGACGACCAACATAGAGCGTCAATAAATTACGGTCATCTTATTTGACTTTATCATCGTCCATGGCGCTCACTCCAGTCTCCCATTGCCCTGAATAATTAAATATAAAGTATAGTTCCTAAACCCTAGGGCTAGATTTCACAAGACCCTATGTTATCAATCAAAATCATCCATTAACGAAACCGGTTCCTTTTAAAAAAGCCTGCCATTGTCATGATTTATATCCCCAAACCTCCTTCCTTTTATGCATATGTATAAGCACAACTGGCGTTCGTTTTTTAGCTAATGCAAATAAAATTGCAATCATTGTTATTTTCATATTTTTATGAGTAAAATTTAAAACCTGTATTTCAACCATGGGGATGTGGGGATTCCAATCATTGTCCGTTCATATTTCTCTCTAATTAATCAACAATGTGGACTATTGCCTCGGTTGTCTATTGATATTTATGAAACTCTAAACAGGCCAAAATCATGGCCAGATTTATATTTTTCATTTTCCAGGTTCTTATCGATTTCAGGACTATCCCCTTGTATTCACGGAACCCTAAACGGGATAAAACCATGGCCAGATTTATATTTTTCACCTTCCAAGTTCATAACCATTTCAGGACTATGCCTGGGTTGTCATATTGATATTGACGAAACCCTAAACGGGCTTAAATCATGGTCACTTTGTATTTTTAATTTTACAAATTTTAATGCCTGGATTGTCATTTTCATATTCACGGAACCCTAAACGGGCTTAAATCATGGCCACTTTATATGTTCCATTTTCCAAGTACTTAACCATTTCAGGAATCCTCAGTCATTTATCCATATTCATATTCTAGAGTCTTAAAGCCGATTGAAATCCCGGTAATAGCACTAATTTTTTTGCATTTATAGTTGGATTCGACCCCGCAACTAACTACTAAGATTTAGATATTTTCCTCCATTCATTTAGGGTTGGTGTTAATGTCCGCGAAATGATCGATCTTGTATAGGGAATCCCAATAATCACATTTCCCGGGTTACAAACAAACGTTGCCGACTGTATTGTCATGTTTAGGCCTTATGGGGGCTAGCTCGTTGTACTTCATAGGGTTCGAATCTGAATCTGTTCCTGGGGACTTTGGACTCTTATCATGTCGAGCCAGCTTAGTGTTGGACTCTTTCAAATAGAAGTTAAGGCATTCAACATCTCTAAATTTCTAGTGATTACTTTAGATATAAGTGTCTGTGTTTTTAGAGTCGCATCGTGTCCATCTCCCTTGGAGTTATTTCATTCATCCAGTGGAGAATAGATTAACTGGGTCATGGACTCACGACCACTAGCCATGTGAAACCAGCTCTGACTTGGAGCAGATCGGATTCAAACATATGTGAGGAAGAACGATCAATAGTGAAATATGGTCATGGGTTCAGTAGAATCCTTTACAACGGATTCAGAGCTCCATAATGATCAAGTCGGTGGATTTTCCCTGTGCGAGCTTGGGTTTTGTGTTATGGTTTTGTATGGTTTGACAAAGCTACTATTCTTCTTGTTGAATATAGGGTGGAAAAGCAGTTGGAATTACTATACAGGAAAATGCTGCATCTGCTCGTGCAAAAAAATTGAAAGGAACTCGTCTCCCACGAATGGCCCTAGGGTTTGTGTCGACTGCTATAGTTCTCTATCAAAATCAATTATAGAAAGAATTGTTAATTTTTCTCATTCAGATAAGATAAAATTTGAAAGAAGTTTTGGTAAAAATTTTCAAATAGAAAATGTGAATGTAAATATTGTGTGTTTGGATGCACTGCCTTGAAGACTTGGGTTGCATTCCATTTGGGTCTCTCCTTAACTACTTCAATTACCCTTGGAGTGTATAGGTCAATGACATTGAACTCAGGCAAAGAAACTTGTGGATCATAGTGGTAAGCCAAGAGGGCATATTTGAGACACATATAGTAGAACGGAGAAACCTCAATATCATCTTCAAGGAGTAGACCAAAATCGTCATCCGAAGATGGATACCAACTTTCACTGACTTCCCTTATGAGACCCCCTTGAATAATTCTACGTCTCATTATTTTCTCTCCATGTGGCCAAATGAAACTATCCACTATCTTCAGGGTCTCTGCATCCACAGCACTGTCCATATTGAATGCCATAACAACATCATCCCCAACATAATAGGCTTCAGTTAATGAATCCAAAGGTCGCCTCAATTATGTAGGTCTATTCTGGGTGACTATATTAACTGATATTCTCATCCTATTCCATTCTGCACCACCTCAAAAATAGAGAAACAAATTAGTACTCGTTTCAACCAAAAATAACAAAATCATATTCAATTATCTAGACTTCTAGCAAACTGTCTCGACTCTCAACTATTTTCATATGAAAATATTTCGTAGCTTCAAAATCTTTATCATCTGTACTTGAGGACATTTTTTTATCAATTTGATATCGTCTTCATAAACTTCCATTCACATTTAGAATGGTTTATTGCCATCATCATAAACTATGCTTTTGAACAATGTTGGAAACATTCATGATATAGTGTGTGATAAGCTAATCTATGTTTGAAAGTTTTTTGTTTTTCATTTTTATGATCAACATTTCTCAATTTCACTATAGTCAAAAATTGAAATGCCCCCACAAATATATTCTGGTGCTTAAATGGAAAACATATCTGATCAAAATCAGAGATCAACATCTGAAAAACTACTTTTTACGTGACAAATAAACAAAATAGAACATTATCAAAGATAGAAACAATTCTATTTTGAAAATATAAATAAATAAGCTATACAATACTCACACCAAATAGGTTATTGTCAATATGAGAAATTAATAAATTAAATTATAAGTTGTGTTCACTTTTATTTAAAAAAAAGAACTGAATATTTTTCAAGTATTACATTTAATCTCAATTTTTCATGACCCTGTTTATATATATCCTATATAAATTGAATTGCATTTAATATATAAACTTGTAGTACACATTTAGTTTAATAAAGGGATACATATTTTGTTTTTTTAAGACTTTCCTCTTTCAATACATCTTCTAAGAATGTTGAATAACTTATACATCTTCTAAGAAATATATTGCCAGTCATCGGAATATCAAGATTTTTATCATAAATAATAATTGCAATAGATAGATAGGGAACCTCGATAGGGACGGGAGGTTCCAGGCCCAGAGAGATGACACTGCCTTCATGTATTTATTCCTTTAAAAATACACTAGTAACTATCTGTATTGCGTGCTTCACTGGATATCCCTATGTAAACAAAACAAACATCATGAATATTTGGCATAAAATCTTGATATATACATGAGGACATAATCTTTAATCTTTGCATACAAATGGTTATATTCTTGTGGACTGTAATATTTTTCAATTCTTAGTTTCTTTCTATGGTGAAATGCCATTTCTCATGTTAAATTGTTTTCATGTGAAGCAAGCCGATTGAATATACAAAGAGTTAAAGGATTGGTTTGTATTCATTACAATAGCCTACAACTATCCAGGTATAATATCTAAAACCATTTTAATGGATATGTCTTGGTATATGTTTTTTTGGAAGCATATGTTTAAGTTTTTTTTCAACATATTTAGTTAATAATAAATTTTAATTTAGATATTGATAGTCATAAATTTTAATAGGTGTTGATTCTTATGTTTATAAATTTTTTAACTATAGAAWWTATTTTTTAKTTTTTTTTATAGACAAGTATAAGTGAATATATGGTTTTCTTTGGGMCATGAGTGAGTTGACTTTTGGGTTTCACCTATTTCTTTTATATAGGTGGATACACTCACAAATGTCTCAAAAGAGAAAAATGCAAGCTACAATTGGAGAAATGTATGGATGGACAAAAGAAAAAACTTCTAAGACTCAAAACCCTTCGAGTGAAGAAATCCATAATCCTCAATTGGAACAACAATTGCATGAAATTTTTGGAAGTTTGTCTGAGGATGATGTTAATAAAGAAACAAATGAAGTTGAAGAAGATGATAACAATCAAGAGAAAATCGAAGGGAAAACAAAAACAAAAATCCTATGGAATGGTTAGATAAGTTTGATTGGTTGAATTATGTGAGGCATGAAGACATAATCACTATGAAATGTAGTTATTGTGAGAAGTATAGGATGAGTGGACCATGGGGTTTAGGGAATGGTTGTACCACATTACAACATAATTCTCTTGTTACTCATGAAAAATCATTGGTAGATAAATATGCTAAGGGAAGATGGATTAATGAATTAGAAAGAAAGATGAAGCCAATTCCAGATCATATTAGGCAGATGGAAGATGAAAATAAGGAAAGAGTGATTACCACAATGAAAATATCATATTTTGTGTGCCAAGAAGATTTATCTTTATCAAAGTATGAAAAACTTTGCAAATTTATCATGGATGCAAAAACACCATATATGCCAAAGTCTCAAGATTACTCTTCATACACGAATCGTAAATCTGCAAATGATTTTATATGTTGAATATCAATATATCTTGAGCAGATTCAGACAAAAAATATGTTGGAGAGTCCTTTCTTTTCATTAATGGTTGATGAAATCACTGATCGCAGCTTAGAGAAACACCTCGTTGTTTATGCAACTTATTTAGATTTAAAGGGTCTTGGGCCACCTATTTCACAGTTTATGAAACTCAAGAATGCAATAGATGGAAAAATAAAAACAATATATCACAGCGTTAGTGAATTAATAAATGTTAGAGGGCTTCAGTATAAAAATTTGATAGTTGTTTCTACAGATGGAGCTTCAACAATGATTGGACATGAAAATGGATTTGTTTCATTTTTGAAAAAAAACACTCCAAACCTTATTACAATTCATTGTGTAGCTCATCGTGAGTCTTTAGCTGCAGCAGATGCTTCTAAGAAAATACCTGAGTTATTATTGTTATAACCCTAAATTTCACCACACATGCTTGCCTGGCATCAGGCCAACTCCTATCCCTTCTTTGCCAAAACTCTGCTCAACAACTCTTTGAAAATCCTCTTGTGTAAAGTCCAACGCGCCCTAACCCATTACGGCACACGTGTACATGTTGTCTGACTCACAACAGCCCGCGTGTACCTACAAAAGCACGAAAAAAGGAAAGTTTCCAATGGAAAAAAAAACTATGGGTGAGTTAACTGAAACTCTCGGCCATGCATGGCCAGGGGTTCATCCAAAAACATAGCTCCTTCTAGCCTATAAAAGAAGGGGTAGGGGTACCATTTGGAGGAGGAAAAAATATAGAAAAGAAACTCTACCCATTTACGTATTCCATTGTCCCAACCCTTTAGCCTTTCCTAATGCCAAAGGAGATTTAAAGAAAAGTAGTTGAAGGACAGAAGAAGAGGAGCCCAGGATCAGGTTCAAGGAGTAGTGGCCGGTCTCAACTTTTGTAAGTTGACTCATTTTAAGTAATAAAGAGAATGCTTTTCCCGTCCCAATTCATGAACTTTCTATGGTTTGATTAGTTTATGTTTGATTTCTAACCCGTTAGTATAGAAGTAGCATGCATGCATAGTTGTTGCTTGTCTTGAGTGCAGGTCATCTTTGGAAGGAGCATTGCGAACAAGTAATCAAGCACAATGGAGGATCGACATCAAATTTTGGTAACAAGGTAGGTGGATCTTTCCATGCATTTACTGAGAAAAGGGGATTTAAATCTAGGGATGTAGGTAGAAAGTAGTTTCTATTCGGTCAAATCTGCATGCAAAGTCTAAACTCTATTTGCTAGTCCGTAGGGTGTTTTTCCCAACAACAATTATATGTTGAAAAAATTGCAAACAAAGTGTATTCATGGGTTCAAAATTGACCAAAGAGAAGTAATGAAATTAATGATTTGCTTAAAATTATGCAAATCGATGTTCTCGATGTTCTATAGATACACTCGGTGAGATGGTTATCGAGGGGAGAAGTTATTATAAGGCTTGTGAAGCTTATGCCATCGATTTTAACTTTGTGGAAAAATGAAAGAAAAAAACTTCATCATGGTATGATAAGACATGAATTTACTCCATTCAATTTTGTTTTCATATGTTGGCTGATGTGTTGGGTGAATTGAACAAGCTAAACAAGACTTTTCAAGAAGAAAATGTAGATATTACAACTATTGGCTT
>ML777763.1:407309-432115 GCA_009831015.1 Picea engelmannii | reverse complement strand
GTAAAATTATTTCTCATTTAATGTAAAAAAAAATCAGGGATGTACATCTTTGACAATTTTGAACCTATGGATGGCTAAGTGTTATGTTTATTTAAATAGTAGTAATTTTGATGATTTGAATAGGAAAATAGAAGGTGAGTTTAACTAATAAAATTGTTGTTTTTATGGTTTAGGGATTTATCATTTAAATTTTTAAATAAATATTTTTAATTGTTGTTCATTGTTATTGTTATAGCTTTTTGGTTTACCTTGTGTTCCATACTCTTTGAGCTCTGAGTGGAGGATTCATGCCAAGATGCATTTTAGTATTGTGAGTGGAGGATTCATGCTAAGATGCATTTTAGTATGTTGAATATTTTACTTGAAGAAATATGAAATATAGTTGCAGTGTACAACTCAAGTGATTATAAACAAAGTGCAAAAAAAAGAGGTAACACTGCTTTATATTACTTTATATTGAGCTGAAAAATATTTAGTTGGTTAATAATTTCATAATATTTTTCCACCATGTTGTCAAATTGGATATAGAGCATATAAATATTCTGTAAATTCTAGTTAATACGTTAACAAGAAACAGTGCAAGAAATTCTAAATGGTCTCTCTTATAAATTATTTCTTATTTAAAATATATTTTTGCAGGGATGTACATCTTCGACAATTTTGAACCTATGGATGGCTAAGTGTTATGTTATTTAAATAGTAGTAATTTTGATGATTTGAATAGGAAAATACAAGGTGAGTTAAATTGATATTGTTGTTTTTATGGTTTAGGGATTTATCATTTAAATTTTTAAATAAAGAATTCTAATTGGTGTTCATTGTTGTTGTTACCGCTTTTTGTTTTACCGCTGCTCAGTGCATTCCATAATGTTTGAGCTTATAACCATTTTCTCGGATGCCACATTTAGAGATATACTCAATTTTGAAGTCACCTTGAGGATGAAGGTGTTGCATTTGAAATGTTTCTTTTGTAAAATCTGAAGATGAAGGTGTTGCATTTAAGATATTTCTTTTGTAAAATCTCACTGGAGTGATAACTCTTTAAAAGAGAATTTTGGAGTACAGTATGTACTATGTAATATTCAACAATGCTTCATTTTGATAATACAAGCTACTACAGAATGTTGATTTAATTATTAATGTTTTTGTTGAGTGTGTTTTGGGTTATTTTTTATTATAGAAAATTGTATGCTCAGCATGAAAATTTATGATGATGAAATTAACATATAACATAAAAAAAATTGACACTTATAAATCTACATAAAACGTAAAATGATAGGCATGAAAAACAGACACCTGTCATCAAATTTGCACTTGACAAGTAAGGTAAATTTGAAATTCCAAGCCTGCTCGTGAGACATATGGAATGGGAAAATAGATGGCGATGGAGACTGTCAAGTCGCACACCAACACGCAGTTCCTGCACATGACGCTTACAGTATGCATATATATGACATGGTTAATCCGGACATCTTCGTGGAAAGGTAGATCAATGAAAACTTGAAAAGGGAAACGTTGTGATTTAGAAGCTTTGCATAGAACATCATGTCATATTTGTACTAATAACACCAGCAATATCCAGTTTTCTATACAAATCATTGAATGTTGTTGTAGGTGGATTATAGGTGGATCTGAAAACAATTTGGTTAGAAATTATTGGCTTTGTAAATTTGAGTAATTAATTTTGTATAATTTGAATACTTTCAATAATTTTTCAAAAGATTGAATTTATTTCTACATTTAAAATTACAATTTAAACATCAAAAAAATTATGATTTCTTACAAATTTATGTGCCCATTCTAAAAAAAAAACAAAACATATAACAATTAAACAATGGAGACTCTATTTCACAATACACTTATTAATTTTTATTGTTATCATGTTATTGCAACAATATTCATTTATTTTTTATTTTTTATTTTTTTTTCACACGAAAAAAACAGTTCCATTGTTATTCTTATTAGAATCAAATGAAACTTCTGATTACAATAGACGGACTTCCATGTGTGGAATAGTCATGTTCTGTTCCAGCTGAAACCTGAGAATACATTGTTTGTCTATTTCCTTTTTTACCCTGTAATATTTCTGGTTATTGTCACCTTATAGGATATGTAGTTTGCCTTCTCTAATTGTAGTTCCATTAATATTCTCTTCAAAATATAGCCACCCTGGTTTATCCTTAAGAGCTTTTTTGGATAGGCTATCAGCTATTTTGTTAAATTGTCTATGAATGTGCATGAAGTTTAATGTTTCAAAGCCTTGCTTTAAGTTGCTAATCTTATCCTTCCATTGGATAAGGTAGATTATCTCTAGTTTAGCTTTGTCACTTATCCAATCTATAGTAACCTTAGAGTCCCCTGCCACCATTAAATTCTTGATAGAGAAATGTGTGGCAAGATCTAGAAGTCCCCATAATCCCAACAACTCTTCTTTCATATTGTTCCTTGTACCTCCAGCAAAATGTGCTTGGATGTTGTGTCTGGGGGTGATTTTTAAGTAAATACCTATACCACATTTGTATGTTGAAGTTGCACCATCAAAAAATCCAATTGGGTTATTGTTGAAGTAGACAGGGTTAAGTAGTATGGTTGTTTTATCCGCTTCCTCTTTAAGTGGATGTTCTTGTATGGAGGTAAGAATTTTCTGGTAAAGTCTTGGTACATTCTGGGTACGGTTGTCAAATAGAATTATGTTTCTAAATTTCCAAATTTCCCACATAATCAGAAGGGGAATGTGTTTATGGTTTGGCAATTTGAGAAACAAAAATTTGAGGTTTTCTTCGATGGTAGCCTTGTTCCACTCAAAGTCAATTCTCAAGGAAGTGAGTATATGGCCCCAAATCATTTGCGTAGTCTGGCAGTCCACAAAAAGGTGTGTGACTGTCTCTTCTACCTTTAGACACAATGTGCAGGCTGAAGGACCAATTCCTCCACGTTTTTGATAGTTGATGCCGGTAAGTATTCGATCTTATAAGCATAGCCATAGGAAGCAGATGATTTTGACCGCTACCTTCACTGACCAGATCGATTTATGCCACCATTGACCATCATTACAATTGGTTGTGTAAAGGATGCAATAATATGCAGAGCTGGTCGTTACTATTCCTGAGGATCGATTCCATGACCACATAAGTAAGTCATTTTCATTGTTCAGTCGGATGCCGCTGAGAATTAGTTTTTGTGTGTATGCATCCCATTCTTGACTGAGTTCTGAATTTAAACCCAAATATCTAGCACTCAGCCAACTCTGTTGTGGTTCGGTTGGGTCAATGTCTCTGGCTTGTGCTAAGCTGAAGATGGCTTGACTATGTAAGTGTTGTAAAAGAAAATTGGATAGTTGGACGTTGTCCTCACATCCAATGAAAATATCTCGCCCAAGAATGACTCGTTGTCTAGTCCCAACCTTCCAAGCCAACCAACACTTGATGATTGGTAAGGATAGCATCAAGTTATGCCAGATAATGGAGGACATCCTTGTGTGGTGTACATCCCTGCGCAACCAAGAAGTGAGGTCTATACCTTTAAGATATTTCCTGGTGATGACCCTATTCCAAAGATTGTTTCCGAAGAGACCTCTCCAACAGGTTTTGGCTACCAGGGCAAGAGAAAACCATTTCATGTGTTTTATGCCCCAACCACCATCCTCTTTCGGTTTAGCTAGGCTTTGCCAATTAGCAAGGTGATAACCAGTGGATTTTTTTCCCCCTTTCCATATAAATCTGCTAATCAGTAGCTGAATGCGCTGGAGGATAGTCATCGGTGCTTTAAATACTGGTATACTATGTAAGACTGATGTTGCTAGAGTGAGTTTGCCTCCCAGGGACAGCCAACGAAATGTCCAATTGTTAATCTTCTTCTCTATCTTTTTGATGAGCCACGATCAGTCGCCAATTCTGTAACAGTTTGGTTTCAGTGAAACCCAAGGTACTTTAACCCCTGATCTAGACTGTCAACCTGAATTTTGTAATCGGCAATGAGGAAGCTCCTTAGTAGTGGGTCTAAATTTTGTGCAATAAAACCAGATTTATGAGGATTAATGGAAAGTCCTGTTGCAACACAGAAATTTGTGAGGATAACTTTAAGTGTTTTCCAGTAGTCAATGTTGTCGGATCCCAGGATGAGGACATTGTCCACAAATAATAAGTGTGAAATATGGATGCCAGGGGCTACTTTAAGTCCTTTAAAAGTACCCGTTTCAACTGCTTGGTTGATCATTCTGCTGAGTGCCTCAATTACAAGAAGGAAAAGCATTGGTGACATAGGGTAGCCCTGACGGAGTCCCCGGTGGCATCGAAATAAGTCTGTTGGAGTTCCATTCACCAGCACTGTCGTATTGACCGAGGTTAAGTAGCCCATAATCCAAGATTTGTTTAATCTATCAAGTCCTATCTAGTCCAGTAACAAATAAAGGTATTGCCAACTTACACTGTCATAAGCTCTTTTTTGATCGAGTTTAAGGATGAATGCGTTCAGTTTTTTTATCTTGGCTGAGTGTAGACATTCCTGGGTAATGCCCACAGCATCGAATATCAGTCGATCCTTCAAGAACCCAAACTGTTCAAAAGAGATACACTTAGCTAGAGTGTCTTTTAAGTGATTGGCTATGGTTTTTGAGATGACTTTGTACAAGAAATTGCATAATGCAATGGGTCGGAAGTCGTTGAAGTTGACAGGTTTACTAGATTTTGGAATTAGCGTGAAGAATGTAGCATTTAGTGCTCCAAGAATCTTCCCTGTGAAGTGAGATTCTTCAACAACGTTAAGCATATCCAATCCCATAATCTCAAAAAAGTGATGAAAAAGTTCCTGGGTCCATCCATCTAGACCAGGGCTTTTGTCCTTGGGCATTTTATCAATAGTGTCTTTTAGCTCCTCGAGAGTTACAGGTTTCCCGAGATTCTGATTTTCATTTTTATTGTTATGGTAGATGGTATATTTATTAATTTATATTATTAATCTATTGATATAGAGTTGGTAAGTTTATTATTAGACTCTATTTATCTCATTTTAAGAAAATTTATTTAATTTTTACATTTTAATAAAATTATGTATTATTTTTTAAATGAAAATTTATTTAATTTTTACATTTCAATAAAATTATGTATTATTCTTTTTCTTGAAAGATTGATCATATTAAAAAAAATTATGTAATATTTTTTTCACTTAATAATATTGGAACAAAACTTAATTATGTATATGCATTTGATCGTAACAACTAATTGAATTTCCTGGAATGATCAGTTTCTTCTCAATTAATAATATTGCCACATAACTTAATTATACATATGCATAAAATATTAACAACAAATTGAATCTCCCAATTATTAACCATGTCATAATATATGCAATTGAATTTCCTGGAATGATCAGTTTCTTCTCAATTAATAATATTGCCACATAACTTAATTATACATATGCATAAAATCTTAACAACAAATTGAATCTCCCAATTATTAACCATGTCATAATATATGCATTTGATCTTAACAACTAATCGAAATCTTAACAAATTGAATCTCCCAATGATTAACCATGGCATGTATGCATTTGATCGTAACAACTAATCGAATCTCGAATCTCTCTTAGAATGATCAGTTTCTTCTCAATTAATAATATTGCCACGTAACTTAACTATGCATATGCATAAAATCTTAAAAACAAATTGAATCTCCCCATTATTAACCATGTCATATTCCAATTTCCTTAAAGCTTATAGTGATGAGTTTTCTCCTCATATTACTTTGCCTTTGATTTTATATTTGTGTACAAGTTTGATGTTTAGCATAGGAAATATATATAGAGAATAAAATAAAAATTGCTTTATTTTTGGGATTAATGAATTGTATAGCATTAATCATTATTTTTGGTGGAATTTTTCCATCAATCAATTTCACTTAGCTTGCTACTCCATTTGCAAAACCTTAGCAAGTATTGTGTCTTATAAAATGACTTCTTTAATGCAATGAGTGCCAAGTGGACTATTCAAATCATGAGAATATTGGTCAATTTCCACTAATACTAATGGATGTGGGTCATAGATTAATGACTTAATCCCTTCTATGCTTGAAAAAAACTTGTTTTTTCTAAAATCGGATAGACCAATATGTTTGAGGTCTTATTGTATCCTTAACTTCACTCATAATTAAGATTAATTACACAATTAATGTCTGATTTTGTCTAGAGTGGAATTAATTGAATGTGCATTTGTGGACCAGATTCAACACCACGCTTACAGAATTAATGATCTTATTGTTGGGTATGTGTTATATTCTTTGCAAAATTGATCCCATGTACTATAGACTGATATGGGAGAAAAATGGGTATGGGGGTGCCCCCCATTCAGGAAGGTTGCAAGGGTTTGGGGAAAAGATCTCCTAAGAAAAATTTATTGGTCTGTTTTTTGTGGTTTTTCGGCTCATGGTTTTTACCGATGGTTTTCTAATTCTGATTGAGAAATTAGGGATATTGACTAATCCAGGCCAATCGATTAGGGGTTTGGATTTCGCGGGATCCTATATGTATATTGTATTTTAAATAATGAAGATGATGAATAGAAGATTAAAGGTGCGACTCTAAATAGGTTGTTGGTTTTCCCGGTTTGGGTATTTGCAGTAATTTATTATACAAGGTTTAAATCTACATTTGGTATCAGATCAATTATTGGCTCCAGGGGGATGCCTTTGTAGTCAGGGGTTTGGCTCGAGTCCGTGATAAGCTTTGTTACAATGGGAGATTTACGATATTAATTCTTTATGTGAAAAGAAATGACGAGCAATTTGAAAATAGAGATCGAGAAATTTAATGGGAAAAGTTTTGAGTTGTGGAAGCTCAATATGGAACATCTATTGGTATACAAAGATCAATGGATCGTGGTGGATCCAAGTACTACGCCTATAGGAATGTCAGCAGAAGACTGGAAAAAGTTGGATCAGAAGGCGAAGAACACAATCTGGTTGTATCTCTCAGATTCAATATTATTGAATGTGTCAGGGGAAGCTACAACCAAGGCATTATGGGATAATTTAGGGACTTTGTATCAGTCTAATTCCCTATAAATAAATTATTCCTGTGGAAGAAGATGTATAACCCAAGGATGAAAGATGAAGACTTGGTGACAGAGAATCTAAAGGCCTTCAATTGGTAAGTCAGTTATTATATGTTGATATTGATATTTTTGATGAAGACAAATGTATCATTTTATTGTTCTCTTTACCAGGCTCGTAGGATAGTCTGGATATGGCCATAATATGTAGTAATAAAACTACTTTAAGTTTAAATGATGTGGTATCACCCTTATTGTCGGAGGAGGTGATTTGAAAGAACATGGAAGGATAGAGCGTAGATGCATTATTTGCAAGAGTATGCTCCCATGAAAGAAATAGATTTAAGTCCTCAAGTGGGAGATCTAAATCTAAGGGAAGATCTAAATCTCCTGGAAATTTTGTAAAGGTATGCTGGAGATGTGAAAAATAAGGGCACTACAAGAAGCAATGTAGATCAAAAAGTGTTGAGAAAGGAAAGGGATCTGAAGATACTCCTTCTATAGAAGAAAAGACCTCCAAGGAAGGAGGGTATGTGTACTTGGCTTCTTCAAGCACACATGCAGATCATGAAGCATGGTTAGTTGACTCAGGTGCATCCTTTCATATGACTCCTCACAGGGAGTGGTTTTGTGAGTACGAAAGGTATGATTGAGGTGATATTTTCCTCGGTGATGACTCAACATCCAAAATCATAGGATGATGAAAAGTCAAGTTGAAGTGAATGGAGGTAAGGATTAGAACACTCTTTGGTGTTCTGCACATCCCAATATTGGCCAAAAGTTTAATTTTTGTAAGAAAAATGGACGATGCAGGGGTAAAAACAATGTTTGAGAAAGAAACATGCAGGATGGTTTGAGGAGCAATCGTGTTGTTGAAGGAAGTTTGGATTGGAACTTTATATAAGATGTAGGGAAACATTATTAATGATGGGTGTAACAGTTCCATTGTTCCTGATATTGGAGCTGAAGATGAAAAGAACTCCTACAGTCTCTGGAGAAAAGGCTATGTTGTGGCATCAAATACTAGGGCATATTAGAGAGAAGGGATTTCGACTACTATATGGTAAAGGTATGGTTGAAGGTATTCATAATTTCTCTTTGGATGTTGATATCTATGAACATTGAGTATATTGGAAAGAGAATCGGGTAAGAATCCCCTCTTATGCAATGATGGAAGAGGGAATTTCACAGTTGGTGCACAATGATGGGTTTGGACCTGTATCGGTTCCATCATTGGGAGAATCTGTGTACTGCGTCTCATTTATAAATGATTTTTCGAGGAATACTTGGATATATTTCCTCAAGAATAAATATAAAGTCTTTGATAGGTTTAAAGAGTTTAAGTCTCTTGTGAAAAATCAAACAGAGAAAATAATTAAGGTGTTTAGGATGGATAATGGTGGAGAGTTCCACGGAAATGAATTCAAAGAATTATGTAAGAAATGCAGTATAGAAAGGAAGAAGACTACTCCATATACACCTCAATAGAATGGATTTGCAAAAAGGATGAATAGGACAATGATGGAAAAAAAAGGTGCATTCTCAATGGTGTTTGGTTAGGACATGAATTATGGGTAGAGGCAGTGGGTATTGCATGTTACCTGGTCAATCAATCACCCTCATCAACACTATATGACAAGACTTTGCACGAGGTATGAGATGGTAAGAAACCCTCTCTCACACATCTCATGGTATTTGGTTGTGAGGCCTATGTTCACGTTCCAAAGGAAAACATGATTAAGTTAGATAAAAATGTTGAAAAGTGTATCTTTATTGGGTATAAAGATTGTTTGAAAGGTTATAAGATTTGGAACCTAGAAACTAGGAAGGTAGTGTATAGTCGAGATGTGGTATTTAGAGAAATCAAATATGTTTTCAGAAAAGAAGTCCTACCAAGGAAGGAAGAACCAAAGAAAATAGAATTTGAGTTGAAGGATGGTGAATCAGACTCTATAGAAGAATAAGAATCAAAAAAAGATGATCCTCATACTCCAATATTGAGAAGATCAGTTCGGGCAAGAAGACAACCAACAAGGTATACTCCACTTGATTTCCATTCAAAATTTTCTTTTTCTATCACTGATGATGATCCTAGAAATGTTAGGGAGGCAGTAGATTCAGAGGATGGAAAACTATGGGAAAAGGTCATGGTTGAAGAAATGACAATCTTGGATAAGAATGAGGCTATGGATCTACTGGAGTTTCCAACTAGAAGAAATCCCATTGGTAGCAAATGGGCGTTTAAAAATAAGTTGAATGCAAAAGGAAAAGTGGAGAAATAAAAATATTGATTAGTAGCAAAAGGTTATTCCTAGGTAGAGGGAATTGACTTCTACAAATGTTATTCCTGTTTCCAAGTTAACTTCAATCAGATTTCTTTTATTTGTTGTTGTTGCATTTGATTTTGAGGTAGAACATATGGATGTGAAGAAACAAATCCTACATGGGGATCTGGTAGAAGAAATCTACATGAAGAAGCTATAGGACTTTGTTGTGAAGGGAAATAAAGAGCTACTATGCAGGTTGAAGAATTCCCTGTATGGGTTAAAGAAATCACAAAGGATGTGGTATCAAAAATTTTATACTTATATGTTGGGACTTGGCTTCACAAGGAGAAAAATAGATCACTGTGTGTATTTCAAATTAATAGGTGATCATCTTATTTATTTGGTCTTGTATGTGGATGATATGTTGTTGATAGGAAACAACAAGGACATTATCCA
Organism: Picea engelmannii; assembly: GCA_009831015.1. Lineage (NCBI taxonomy): Eukaryota > Viridiplantae > Streptophyta > Pinopsida > Pinales > Pinaceae > Picea > Picea engelmannii. Next base: position 422,350 of record ML777763.1, on the reverse strand, counting down.
GGGAGTGAAAACTCAATTGTCCTCTAAATTTGACATGAAGGATCTTGATGCTACAAATTTAATTTTAGGCATGTAAACTAAAAGAGATTGGGCAAACATGAAACTATGGTTAAATCAAAGGAAATATGTCGAGACAATATTGTAGAGGTTTAATGTGCAGGAATGTAAACTGATCAAGGTTCCCATTTTTGTGGGTGTAAAGTTATCTGAAAATTAGTTTTTGAAGACACAGGAAGAGGAAGAGGACATGTCTCATGTTCCATATGCTAGTGTAGTTGGTAGTTTGATGTATGCAACGTTTTGTACTAGACTTGACATTGCACATGTAGTGGGAGTTTTGAGCAGGTATATGTCAAAACCATGAAATGAGCATTGGACAAGTAAAGAGGGTTCTCATGTATTTGTGTGGCACTACCAGTTATGGATTGTTCTACCAAGGAAGACCAATATTGGACAAAGTGTTGGACATACATGGCTTTTTGAATGAATATTGGGTTGGATATTTGGATCGCAGAAGATCTACAAGTGGGTATGTGTTTAACTTGTTTGGAGGAACAATCAGTTGGATGAGCAAGAAATAGTAGATAGTGGTACTCTCAACTATAGAAGTTGAATACATTGTAGACACTCATGAAAGAAAGGAAGAAATATGGTTACAGAGGTTGTGTTCAGGTATTGGGTTAGTACAACAAGCTATAAGGATAGATTGTGATAGTCATGTAATGAAGTCTTCCTAGCAAAGAACGCGACTTATCATTCAAAGACAAATCATATTGATGTTCAATATCACTTTTTGAGAGACATGGTTGAAGACAAGAAGGTGTTGCTTATCAAGGTAGACACTATGGATAATGTTGCAGATTCATTAAAAAAATTGTGAGAAGTTCTCTTGGTGTAGAGGATCTATGGGCATTGTTGCCCTATATTGTTGACTATGTAATCCTATAACCCCTTTTATGAAAAGAAAACAACAAGTGGGAGAATGTTGGGTATGTGTTATATTATTTACAAAATTGATCCCATGATATGGGAGCAAAGGGGATATGGGGGGTGTTTTTCACCCTCAACCGGGAGGGTTGCAGGGGTGTGAGCCACCGAGAAAAAAAAATTGGTCCGTTTTTGGCGTTTTTTTGCGTCTATTTTTTACGATTTTTCGGCACATGGTTTTTGCCAATGGTTTCTAATTCAGGTGAAGAAATTAGGGTTTTTGACTAATACAGGTCAATGTGTTAGCACATAATCATGTATGGGGTACTTTCCTAAAAGAAGCGTCCCCTTGGGCGAAGAAAGAGATTCGGAAAACCCATTTTTCCCAAAGTTTAGAGGGTGGGCACGTCATTTTAGCGAGCAGGAAGTTTTGGACGGCCAAGATTTTCCCGCCCAGATCTACGGCTGAGGTTTCATTTCGGAGCCCCCTTGCCATTCTGCCTTTAACGGAGGGGGGGGGGGTCCAGAATTGGGCGTGCATCTCTCAAATGATCAAGATTGGGGTGCCTAGATCAATGACGCTCAAGCAATTTAGGACCCCCTTTGCCATTTTTCCTTTAATAAGGGGGGGGGGTCCGGAATGGTGTGGTATTGACGTGGGGCCCCCTTCCCATCATGTCGCCTTCTATACCATTTTCTCCCCTGCCATCTGTTCTCCACTTGACCGCGTGACATGGCCTGTTTCCTTTGGCCCCTCCTCATCCTCTTACATCTGTCCTGCTCCCTTCCATGTCAGCCCCCCATAAATAATGTGTCCCCCATTACCATTATATCCCGTCACCTTCGCTCCTTCTTCTTTCCATGTGGCTCGCCCCTGTTGTTTTCGTGATCACTCCCTTTCCCCTTTCCACACCAAGCATGCCAAATCCTCCTCACCTACCCTTCGTTCGTATAACTTCATGTGCCCCAGTCTTCACACCGGCCTCAATGCCTTATCCATTAGACCGTTCATCTGATCCAGGTGGAACCATGAGAAGACCTCCACGTCCCAAAGGGAAAAGTTGACCAGGACTATTCCCGATACCAAGAAAGAAGTTATTGAAGTTGTTGGAGGTGGTTAGATATCGTCTCTTCCATAAATGTAAAGTTTGGAAAAGGATTAAAAGCATGTCGATTCATTTGCAGGACAGTCAGGAGTCTGATTGCGTCTGTCATAAGTGCACGATCATTCAAAGTCTGGATGCGTAGACTGCCAGAAATCATGCAGACGCAATGTTTTTAATGCAGTGTCTCGTTTTCGCTGTTGTTGTTTTGTTTTGAGTATATGTAGGCATTTTCGCCATTTGGTAAAAAAAAGGGATGGTTGAGCTAGACTCTTGATTGTAAAGTTTTAACGAAGCACCGGTTGCTCTGGTTATGTATGGTCACTTGAGACTTCTTGCCTTATGAATGTCAGCCTCTTTCCATCTCTTTGTTTACACTGTGTTAGAACAGCTCGGAATTGGAGGATCCAGTCAAGTTGCGCTGTTATAGGATGATGTATGTCGGATCACTGTAACAGTTGCATTGTTTCTGATCAGTTCTTGTATTCTGTCAATGCTAAATGATTTGGAATTGGAGGATCCAGTCAAGTCACCCATCAGTTTCCCAAAAATCTGAACCAAGAGGATCTTGTATTCTGAGTTTTTCTTCCTCAAGCTGCTGAAAGGCCCAATGCCCAAGGTAGTCTTGCTCACTCATCTCACCAAGTCTTCCACCTGCTCATTTTACAATCAACTCACTGACGGAAGTTAGATCAAGACCTATTTTGTCTTTTTACATACCAGGCCTGGTTCCTTGAGTTAGAGCAATATCTTTCTGGGTCTCTACCCATTCGATCACCCCATTAAATTTATTCATGATATAAACTGATGGGCGTTGGGATCTACTCTTGTCGCAATCCAGTAGCGACTTCTAACGCTAACATTTCTGGCGCTGTTGTCGGGAACGAAGTTGAATATTTTCCCAGGGATTGAACAACAACGATTAACTGATTCTGAGGGTGCATCAGATATCAGAATTATTGAGATTACTACTGTGCACGTGGCGACTCCACTGACGCGTCTCCACTAGGGAACCCATAAGTGACTCCATTGTTTCAGTCATGGCTTCTAGAGGCAGACACACAAGGTATACTCCTCAGCTGTCGTTAGCGCCACCTGAAGCTGACCCAGAGAAGATTATCAGAAAGGGAAAGTCCTCTGAAGGCGGTACTTCTACTGCTAAACCAGGTATTTCTGATGATTTTCATGATTTTATAGAAACTCCAACCCCTTCATGTCATCTTGTTTTATTACCTTCTGTCGGGGTTTCCCGTAGTCTAAATTTCGGGAGTGTTCCTACTGGGTTTTCTCCTCCTAGTCTCGAATTAGTAGGAGGAACTCTTGTCACCCCACTCTCCCCCGAGGTGGTACCCTTGTTCAGACCCAACCCCTATAAATATTCTCCTACCCCAGGTTTTACCACCCCTCCTCCTGTTACTACTGTTGTTGAAGGAAGGGAAATTTATGTTCCTTTTAGCCCAAAAGCATGTTCTCCAGATTTGTTGCAGTTCCCCTCCCATTCTGTAAGCTCAGCTCCTGTCTTTTCGCTTCAAACCTCATTTTCTCTTGGTTTCCCTACACCTATTGTTCCTATGGCTGGTGCTAATCACCCTCTAAATAGAATGGATGCCACAGTGGCTACCAGATATGCTCCCTTAATCCTACCTCAACCTATGAATCCTCTCCCTGCTGGAGATTACCTGAAATATATACCCAAGTTCACTGGGGAAGAGCACCTGACTGCTTTCTATAGTTACACAGACAACTTGAACATTGAAAATGAAGATGTCTAGATGAGAGTCTTTGTCCAGAGCCTGGATGGTGAGGTGAGAAAATGGTTTAGGAGATTGGCCCCCGGATCTATTGTTGGGATTGAAGCTCTAGATAGTTCTTTCCTGAGGGAGTGGGGAGATAAAAAAGATTTCATGTATTACATGACAGATTTCGGGTCCTTGAAGAAAATGGGAGGAGAGCCTATCTCTGACTTCTCCAAAAGATTCAATAAGATGTATAACAAGATCCATGCTGAGATAAAACCCACAGAAGCCTCTGCCAAACTTTCTTATGCTAGTGCATTCGACCATGAATTTTTCCTTCTATTGAGAGAAAGAAGAGCTACCTCCCTAGCTCAAATGAAATATGTGGCCATAGAGGTGGAATCTAATGTATTGGCAGTTGACAGACTGAGAAATAAGACTGATGCAGATAGGAGAAAGGGAAGATTTGAAGCCTCAACTTCTGGCCCCTCTGTGCCTCACCCTCAAGTGGATGAATTGACCAACATAGTGAAGTCTCTGTCTGCAGAGATGGAGAAAATGAAGGTGGAGGGGAAGCAAACATACATAAATCCTCAAAATGCCAAAAACAAAGGAATCTTCAAGAGGCCAAACAATATTGCTCCCTTGACTATGCAAAGAAACCAGAGAGGAAGAGATAGAGAAGACCAGAATATTTAGGCCCCTCTTCAAAATAATTTTGTGGTTGATGAGGAAGAAGGGGAAACAGACGGGCTTGATCCTGAAATCCACTTCTTCGGAGATACTTCTCCTTTTCCTCATCTCACTCAATCAACATACGAGGAATCTCTCATGGACAGTCAGCTAAATGAACTTAGCAAGGGAGACAAGGCTATCAGTAGCCAAAGTAGGTATAACCTGAGGTCCAAGAAAAAGATAGGAGCAGCTGATGTTCCTGAATAGTTCACTGGAGCAGAGAAACCTGCTAATGAGGTAGTAGATAGAAACAAAGGTAAGAAGGCCCAACCCCTCTCTCCAATGGTCCAGATTCATGTTCCTGAAGTAAGGGAACTCCCAAAACTTACATCTTTTAACTTTGAGCATGAAATTCAAAAAATTAGATTCTTTGTGCCCCTCTCCGAGCTGATCAAACAAGAAGTGTTTAAAAAATGCCTCTTCGAGCTATTACAGTCTGAAGCCTCATGCCTTCCCACAGACTCAATCAATTTGCAAGATGAAAATCTTGCAGTTATCCTAGGTCCTATGGTAGAAGACGGGAATGATTCATCACCTCCCTTCTACACATCCTTGAAGATACATGACAAGGTATTGCACAACTGTTAGATGGATTCAAGGGCTTCCCACAACCTCATACCCAAAACTGTCATGGAAGAATTAGGACTAGAAGTCACCAGAGCCTATCATGACCTCTATTCCTTTGACTCCAGGAAACTTCAATGTCTAGGAGTCATCAAAGACCTGGTTGTGACCTTGTTTCAGTTGCCCATCAAAAGTGTGGTCATGGACATTGTAGTGGATGATGTCCCCCCCAAGTTTGGTATGTTGTTATCAAGATCTTGGATAAAAATACTGGGGGGAAACCTGCAGATGGACCTAACCTATGCTACTATTCCAGTGTTTGGAGGAGAACATAGGAGACTATACAGAGAAGCCCAACTGGCCTACATAATCAGTGATGAAGCCAATCCTACCAACCATCCTATCTTTTCCCTTGACACTGATTTAGGTTCCAGTTTACTACAACTCACTAATTCTCCCGAGCCTCTTCTAAAAATCAGAAAGTAGTCCAACACTTCTCATGAATTTTCTCCCCCCATCACCTTCGTCTGGAAAATGTTTTTTGATGGAGCCTCTTCCAGGGAAGGTACTGGTGCCGGAGTATTTTTTGTGTCACCTGCTCAGGAAACCATATCTCTGTCATACAAGCTAGAGTTTGAAACAACCAACAATGTGGCAGAATATGAAGCTCTTGCTCTAGGTTTGAGAGATGCAAAGGAAATGGGAATTCAGAAGGTAGCAGTGTTCGGAGATGCAGAATTGATAGTCCAGCAGATCAAAAATGCTTATCAGGCCAAGCATCTTCGACTCAGGAGTTACAAAAATGAGGTATGGGACCTAATCGACAGTTTCTTCTCAGCATTTAACATTTCTTTCATTCCAAGAGAGAAGAACACAATGGCAGATTCTTTGGCTACATCAGCAAGCAATTTCAAAGTGCCCTTTCCACCCAAATTCAAATATGATGTAGAAGTAAAATTCAGGCCCTTCATACCTGACAATGTCAAACATTGGAAGGTGTTCGAGGATGATCTCGAGATCAAAAGATTCTTGGAGACTGTTGAAGAATTTTCAGTGATGCATATTGATCAAAACTATGTTTCTAAAGAAAATCTTGATGGTGGTAATTTTCTGAGTAAGATTGCAGAGCATGACATTGTGTAGCTGCCCAGCAATCATATTCCAAGGGGACTAGTTCCTTTGGAAAGGCTTTTTGATAGGAATGATGTGGCATTAAAAGGGAAAATCTCAGATGATGGTGCTGATACAACTCAGTGCAACATTGGCACCGAGAATGAACCCAAGTTTGTCAAATTGTCAAGAAGTCTGATAGAGGACCAGAGGGTTGAATATGCTAAATTATTGAGGGAGTTTTCTTATGTTTTCGCCTGGACCTATGAAGATCTCAAAACTTATGACACTTCTGTCATTGAGCATAAAATCCCATTGAAAAAGGAGGCAAATCCATTTAGTAAGAAGTTAAGACAGATAAATCCTATGTTGTTGCCTATCATGGAGAGAGAAGTGAAGAAGCTGCTACATGCCTAGATCATCATGCCATTGAGATATTCAGAGTGGGTGGCCAACTTGGTCCCAGTAAGGAATAAGGATGGAGAAATCAGACTCTGTGTGGATTTTAGAAACCTGAACAGGAGCTCACGGAAGGACAATTACCCCTTACCAAAGATGGAACATATATTGCAGAGGGTAACAGGAGCATCCAGGATTTCCATGATTGATGGCTTCTCTGGCTACAATCAAATCTCTTTTCTACCTGAGAACAGGGAAAAGACAGCATTTACCACTCCATGGGGCACATTCATGTATGCTAAAATGCCTTTTGGATTGATGAATGCAGGGGCAACGTTTCAGCGTTCCATGGACATAGCTTTCACTGGGGAAAAGGATAAGTTTGTGGTCATCTATCTGGACGACATCACAGTCTTTTCCAAATCTAATAAAGAACATTGTTGTCATCTCATGAAGGTTTTTCTGAAATGCAGGAGTTTTGGCCTTTCATTGAATCCCAAAAAATATATGTTTGCCATGAAGGAGGGAATGTTAGTGGGACACATAGTATCATCAGAAGGAGTCAAAATTGATCCTAGCAGAGTTGAAGCAATCCAAGCCTTGGCAATCCCAAGATCCAGGAAAGAAGTCCATTCTTTCCTTAGTAAGATTAATTTTCTAAGGAGGTTTGTTTCTAACTTTGTTGAGGTAGTAAAGCTTATAGCAACCATGTTGAGAAAGGAAAATGAAGTGAGGTGGACCTCTGAATCTCGAAATTCCTTTGAGAAGATAAAGAAATCCTTGATTGAAGCTCCTGTGCTTATCAGTCCCGATTACTCAAAGGATTTCCTTATTTTCTCCTTTGCCTCATATGACACAGTGGTTGTTGTTTTATTACAGACAAATGAGGCTGGGCTAGAGCAGCCTATTGCCTATTTTAGCAGAACACTAAGGGATTCTGAGGTCAGGTACGACATTATGGAGAAGAAGGCCTATGCCCTGGTAAAGGCTCTCAAAGCCTTTAAAACCTATGTCCTACAGTTAAAAATCATTGCCTATGTCCCCTCGACTGTTGTTAAGGACATTCTTGTTCAACCAGATATAGACGGAGGAGGAGTAAATGGATAGTGAAGATCCTTGAGTTTGATTTGGAAATAAGGCCTACCAAATTAATCAAAGGTCAAGGTTTAGCCAAGTTGTTAGCTGAAGCAAATTGCAAAGATTTGGGGGTAAGTTTCATCAATGAATGCTCAGAAAATCAGTAGGACCAGCTGTCTGATATAGACCCTCAAGCAGAACCCCCATTGGCCCGATGTCCTTGGTATAAGGATGTCATATATTTTATGCAAGAGTTGCGGCCTCTAGATGGCCTGCAAAAAAACAAGGCAAGAGCTCTGAAGCTTAAAGCAGTCAAATATTGCCTTGTCGATCAAGTTTTATATTAGAAAGACCCCTTGGGGGTGCTTTTAAAATGTATGAATCCACAAGAGGCTGAAAGGATCATTGTTGAATTTCACAACAGCCTATGTGGAGGGCATCATTTATGGAAGACCAAAGCCTACAAAATTCTCAGGGCTGGGTACTACTAGCCAACCTTATTCACTGACATTTGTAGAAAGGTCATAGCCTGCATCGAATGCTAAAGATTCTCAGGAAAGAAACAACTTAAATCCCTACCCTTAAGACCTGTAGTTGTTTCAGGACCTTTCCAGCAATGGGGCCTAGATTTCATTGGAGAAATACACCCTGCTTCTACTGGGAAGCACAGATGGATCTTGACTACAATGGATTTCTTTACTAAGTGGATAGAAGCTATCCCCACTAGGAGTGCTTCCCACAAGGTAATCATTGGATTCCTAGAATACCTCATCACAAGATTCGACTGCCTAAGCAAGATTGTCACTAATAACGCAGCCTCTTTCAAGGATGAACTGTTATCCAAGTTCTGTGAGCAATTTGGGATCAAACTGATTCACTCCACCCCATACTATCCCCAGGGAAATGGTTTAGCAGATTCCTCCAACAAAATCCTGATAAGGATCATCAAAAGACTGTTGGAGGACAACAAAAAGGCCTGGGATTCAATGTTGAAATTCCCTCTATGGGTCGATCAAGTGAACATAAAGAGATCTATAGGAATCTCCCCTTTCCAATTAGTCTATGGAGCAGAAGTTGTTTTTCCTTCTCAGCTAGCCATTCCTATAGAAAAATTCCTCCAGGATTATCAAGAGGAGCCTGATGATATGATCAGAAGAATTCATCAACTGCTACAGGTCCAGCAGGCCAAATAGCAGGTGATGAACAGAATTCAGGACCATCAACAAAAGATCAAGCAAGTTTTCGATAAGAAGGCCAAGAAGGAAGATTTCCAGACGGGAAATCTGGTACTGAAATGGGATGCTCCTAAGCAAGAAAAGGGAAAGCACGACAAATTTGAAGCCCTATGGGTCGGGCCCTTCAAAATTTCTGAAGTATTTTCAAATAATACGTACAGGTTACCAGATTTGAAGGATCAAGAAGTTTTCAATGGCCCTGTGAATGGGCATTTCCTGAAGAGATGTTTCTCTTAAGCCGCACGTGGCTCTTCTGTGGTTGTAAATATTGTTTTTAGTTTTATCTTTAAGTTATAAATAATGACTCCATAGCCCAACAGCAAGGCACTAAAGCTACAAAAGAGTTCTCTGTAGCCCACAGGGGGTGTGTTGTCTCCCATGGAGCCTAATGTTAGCACATAATCATGTATGGGGTACTTTCCTAAAAGAAGCGTCCCCTTGGGCGAAGAAAGAGATTCAGAAAACCCATTTTTCCCAAATTTTAGAGGGTGGGCACGTCATTTTAGCGAGCAGGTAGTTTTGGACGGCCAAGATATGCCTGCCAAGATCTACAACTGAGGTTTCATTCCGGATCCCCCTCGCCATTCTTCCTTTAACGGAGGGGGGGGGGTCCGGAATTGGGCACGCATCTCTCAAACGATCAAGATTGGGGTGCCTAGATCAACGATGCTCAAGAGATTCCGAACCCCCTTTGCCATTCTGCCTTTAATAAGGGGGGGGGGTCCGAAATGGTGTGGTATTGACGTGGGGCCCCCTTCCTGTCATGTCGCCTTTTATACCATTTTCTCCTTTTCCATCTGTTCTCCACTTGATCGTGTGACATGGCCCATTTCCTTTGGCCCCTCCTCGTCCTCTGACATCTGTCCCTCTCCCTTCCACATCATCCCCCCATAAATAATGTGTCCCCCGTTACCATTATATCCCGTCACCTTCACTCCTTATTCTTTCCATGTGTCTCACCCCTGTTGTTTCTGTGATCAATCCCTTTCCCCTTTCCATTCCAAGCATGCTAAATCCTCCTCACCTACCCTTCATTTGTATACCTTCATGTGCCCCAGTCTTCGCACCAGCCTCTACGCCTTATCCATTAGACCATTCAGCTGATCCAGGTGGCACCATGAGAAGACCTACACATCCCAAAGGGCATAGTTGACCAAGACTGTTCCCAATCCCAAGAAAGCAGTTATTGAAGTTGTTGGAGGTGGTTAGATATTGTCTCGCCATAAATCGAAAGTCCGGCAAAGGATTAAAAGCATGTCGATTCATTTGCAGGACAATCAGGAGTCTGATTGCATCTGTCATAAGTGCATGATCATTCAGAGTCTGCATGCGCAGACTCCCAGAAGGCATGCAGACGCAATGTTTTTAATGCAGTGTCTCGTTTTTGCTATTATTGTTTTGTTTTGAGTATATGTAGGCATTTTCTCCATTTGGTAAAAAAAAGGGATGGTTGAGCTAGGCTCTTGATTGTAAAGTTTTAACGAAGCACTGGTTGCTCTAGTTATGTATGGTCACTTGAGACTTCTTGCCTTATGAATGTCAGCCTCTTTCCATCTCTTTGTTTACACTGTGTTAGAATAGCTCGGAATTGGAGGATCCAGTCGAGTTGTGCTGTTATAGGATGATGTATGTTGGATCACTGTAATAGTTGCATTGTTTCTAATCGTTTCTTGTAGTTTCTCAATGTTGAATGATTTGGAATTGGAGGATCCAGTCAAGTCACCCTTCAGTTTCCCAAAACTATGAACCAAGAGGATCTTGTATTCTGAGTTTTTCTTCCTCAAGCTGCTGAAAGGCCTGATGCCCAAGGCAATCTTGCTCACTCATCTCACCAAGTCTTCCACCTACTCATTTTACAATCAACTCACTAACGGAAGTTAGATCAAGACCTCTTTTGTCTTTTTACATACCAGGCCTGGTTCCCTGAGTTAGAGTGATATCTTCCTAGGTCTCTACCCATTCGATCACCCCATTAAATTTATTCGTGACATAAACTGATGGGCGTTGGGCTCTACTCCTGTCGCAATCCAGGAGTGACTTCTAACGCTAACACAATGGATTAGGGTTTTGGATGCCACATGATCCTATATGCATATTGTATTATAAACAATGAAGATGATGAATAGAATATTAGAGGTGTGACTCTAAATGGGATATTGTTTTCCTCGATTTGGGTTTCCAAGGTACATGTGTAATGTGTGTGTGTGTGTGTGTGTGTGTGTGTGCCATTGTATCTTTTTTTTATTGAGAATATTTTTGGAGTAATTTATTGTACAAGGTTAAAATCTACACTTATTTCCTCTAGAGTGGAATTAATTGAATGTGCATTTGTGGATCTGGGTCATAAGGAAGACACCTCTACCTCTATGCCCCAGGGAGGAAGACTGTTATTTTACATACTGCCTTCTGCTCCATGATGAATTCATATCTCGATGATAATACAACACTAAATAAATTTATATATGAAAACTTAATACATATATGGGAGGTACAATGCATCTAAGGTAAAATCGAATGAGATGTCATGTTTTTCATGTGATTAGTCGACATGATCCATGCTGCTATAATACTTCAATGGACATCAACTAGAGCATTGGAAACAATAGTGAAGTACAAGCATGTTGAACCTTATTATGATGACATATATGGATTTTACATTGTAGAGCATTCCATGCACATACTGAACCATCTCAAAACCAAACAATGCAACTATGAATATCCATATCGAATCAAGTTTGCCATCATGCTCTCGTCAATTTTCAAACTAGGTCTAGTTCTCACTACTACTAATCTACATGCCCTTTGAGTGCTTTAAAAGTGGTGAATCATCCTTTCTGTTTCTGAAGTTGTGTAGACAAGAGAAAATGGAGAGGTTAGGAATGCTAATGTTTACTTCGTGTTTGATGCTAATGTTTCCATACGAATTCTAACTTAATATTATGTGGTATTTGTAGCAGAAAATGTGGAGAGTGCATGCCTAAGTGCAATGTTTTTGTTTGGAGACTCATACATCGACATCGAAAATATCAACGAAATGAATTTTTCTTGGAAATATCCATATGGTATAAGATTTCCTGGAAAAACCTTCGAGCGACATTCATATGGAAATGTCCTCACCAACTTCATAGGTATAATTACAACTTTTCTATGGGGAACTATTGATCTATCTCTTCTTTGTATGTGTGTTTTAATTTTTCATTTGAATGTTGCACCTTCACCTTTAGACATCCCTATACCAATCCCACACAATCAACAGGATATCAACCCCAACATGCTTCTCTTTGGCATGAACTTTGTAACTGGTGAGATAGGTGTCTTTTTTACATGGCCTAGACTACCCAATACTAGTATCCAAATTGACTAGCTACAATAATTGATCAGTAAAGGAGTGTACTCCACACAGAATTTTGTGTCTTCTCTTGTTGTCTTCTCGATTTGGGGAAATGATCATTGTTTCCACATTTTGCAACAAAGAGGCATAGTGGAGGTAATTGGATAATGAAATATCTATTATTATAACAATTCAATATGAAATGCTTGGATTCTACATCGACATTGGCAATTTGGAATTGCCGAGTCTTCTTTCATTTGCAGAATTGGTGATCAAGAATCTCTCGATAGATTTAGTGTGCTTTTACAATATGGGTTTCAACATTTTGTAGTAATAGATATGGGGTCATTAGGGTGATTTTCAATTATCACAAAAAAGAACTCTTAGAGAAGTTTCATTGGTACAATAAGCGTAATAGTTATAAATCACAATAGTGTTTTGGGAGAAGTAATGGAGGGAATAAGAAAAAGTTTGGAGAATGCAACCTTCGTGATTATGGTTTAGTATATAGATTCCATGTCTATTTTCAACATCCAACTCAATATTTTTTTATATTGTGTCCCCCTGTGTCTTCAGAATCTGCATTTTTTTATGTCATGTCCAATATTTATTGAACGTGCTCATTTCTATTCTTGTAGGGAAATTCAAAGAGCCATTGAGACCCTTCACGTGGCTTTATAGGAAACACAGGGAAGCATATGCATAACATGTGTTCCCATCTAGAGTTGGATTTCTTTTGGGATGCATTGCATCCATGTCGGTGTGCTAACTGGAAACATTTGATGCTACACTTCAGATCCTATTTGGTCTAATTTATATTTGAATAGTAACTAGGTTTTTTCTGCTTTATCACCGTAATCATATCTTTATCTATTAGAGTGTTTCGGGTTTTATTTCTAGATTTTTGAGCCATATATGTTTTTATTTATTTACTTTCCTACCAAGACTCGATGTGATGGTAATCGCGTCTCTAGCATATAATACTTAATGAAGATAAATTTGTGTTGATGAGATCAAATAGTAATATAACTAGCACAGCCGCTAACTCGCGGTTGGTGAACGCCAAAAGGCTTACAGCTGGTAAATCGTTTCACCCGCTGCTGGTAAACGCTGATAGGTGTCCTTTGTTCAGTGTGTTTAATCAGGTTTAATCAGGACGTTGATAGGTGTTCGTTGCTCATTGTTTTTACTCGGATCAAACCAGTCTCAATATTACTGCATTCATTTTTTTTACTTGGATCAAAACAAAATTTTCTCAATGGGAATATCACTCGGGTGTTAAAGAATGAGTTAATTTAACAATAACTACAGGCAATCCATCTAGGACGGTGAGGAATTGGAATCAACACCGAACGTGGTCCTGATGGAATACGGGAGGAAACAGTCGAGTAAGTGGATATGAAAGCGACGGGGGAGGAAAAACGGTGGAGGAAGTGGAGAGTAAACGATACATTGCTGGAGAAATGGAAGGTAATAAATTTTATTAATCACTCAGACGTGGTAATCAGCTAGCCACTATAGTAAATTTTAAATATGATCAAGTAAAAGTAAGAAAATAAACATGTAAACGGATGTCTTTATAATGGTGAGGAAGTTAGTGGTTGAAATCACAACCATTGATTTATTGGGACGACTAAGAATATTCCATCAATATTTAATCTTGTCCATACAAAACTGATTAAGCACTAAAAACCTATTAAATGTGCCCATTGTCAATAGGTGTATGCCTTTCGGCGTAATAAATTATTAATTAATTTATAAATCAGTACTATGATATTCTTTGTCCTACACATTATTGTTTTAATATACACAAACAAACACAATTCTCTATGGACGATATTATATATTTTTGCTAATCACATATAGAACTATTAATTTTGAACTAAACAAATTATTTGGAAGAATTGTCTCCTTTTAATAACCCAATCCATTGTAATGGGAAAAAAGTGAGTTTTGTCCATTTATAACTTTCTATATTAAGAATTTGTATGAAAATTTTATATAAAAATAATTGTTAAATATATGATTAAAAAAATAAATGATTTTAATTGAGAATTTTTAGTACAGTGTTTTGATATTTTTATTTAATGATTAATATATAAGAATTAAATTAGTGACCGGTCTTTTATTTTTTTCTTAAACTTTGTAAAAAAATTATTGTTCATTATACATAATTTATTGTTAAACATGAATGGTTATTCAAATTAGAGTAAATAATGGAAGGTTAAATGTATTTTGAGATTAAAGTATATTTTAATGAACTAAAATATTAATATTGAATTATCTAGATTGGATCATTATATTATTCATCATTTATATTGATATTTTTATAGTGGAAAAAATTAGAGGAATCATCTTGGACGGTCATTTTAACAGTAGGTCCCAATTTAGAAAATTGGGTTTGAAACATTATGGATTCATTTTGAGGAATAAAACATAATTTGGGTGGGGGGTGGAGGGGGACTTTCCCAACTTGTTCTAGGACCCCTGACACAATTATATACATTAAGACCTTTCCAACGGTGCAAAAAGCATGTCATAAAGGGTCGCCAAAAAGGAAACATTCTTTCGTTGGAGGTTGGCTCAAGTAGAGAGAGAGTAGGTGCTAAGGGATTTTATAATAAGTGTAAACAATCAAATAAACTAGATTCCCTACATGGTATTAATATAGCATTATTTTGGTGTCCCCGAGGTGTAGGACAGTCGGTGACGGAGTGTGTTGTTAAGCCACTCCGTGTTGTTAAAGTCACCGGTTCGAAACCTGCGGGGACAAAAAATCCAACCATGTTAAGGGTTGGTGTGGCTCAGGCCGGGTGCGATCCCC
>ML777763.1:376863-407259 GCA_009831015.1 Picea engelmannii | reverse complement strand
GCACAAATTAACAAACAAACAAAAAAATATAGCATTATTTTTGTGACTATTTTATAGAACTTGTTACCATTAATTATTTAATTTTATTTAAATTTTCATTTTTGTGCATAATATCAACACATTTTAAAAAATAATTGAGATTTTATCAATTAAATGACATACAATGTTGAAATTATTTAAAATAAGAATCATGATCCCATCAACAAGTTGAGCACTGAAAGTCTATATATTGTTTTAGAGAAATAAATTGGGAAACTATTAGGGACCCCACTCTTTAAAGATGAAATCTAAGATTACATGCATGATTGCTTCATGAGCTTGATTGCTTCCAAGAAAAAACTTCATTATCTACTAGAATTTTTTCTATACATCATCATCTCCATTGCCTTTCCTTGCCTTGCATTAGCTTGCCTTGTCTTACCTTGCCTTTCCTTGCCTTGTCATGCCTTTCCTTGCCTTGCCTTGCCATGTCTAGCCTCGCCTTGCCTTGCCTTTCCTTACCTTGACTTGACTTTCCATGCCATACCTTTCTTTATCATGTCATGCCATGACATGCCTTGCATTGTATTTCCTTGCATTTCCATTCCATGCCATGCCATGCCATTCCATTTCTTTCCTTTCCTTGCCATGCCATGCCATGCATTTCCATGTCATTCCTTTCCTTTCCTTGACTTACCATGCCATGTATTTTCTTTCCATTCCATGTCTTTCCTTTCCTTTCCATGCCTTTCCTTGTCTTTCCTTGCCTTGTATAGCCTTTTCTTGCCTTGCGTTTCCCTACCTTGCATTGAATTTCTATGCCTTGCCTTACCTTGCCATGCTTTGCATTTCCTTTCCTTACCTTGCATTACCTTGAAATTTCATGTCATGCCATGCCATGCCATGCCTTTCCTTTCCATGCCATGCCTTACCTTTCCATGTCTTGGGACATGAATTTTTGGGACCAGTTTTGGGAGCTGCGTAATGTGCACAAAGGAAGGAAAGGAAGTTGGCGCACTTTTAGGATCAACATGTGTGAAAGGAGGAAAAAAAATGTAATCCATTAGGCATTTTGGTCCATTGAAAAGGGATAAGCCCTAATGTAATAGTATAAAAATGTAAGGGTAGGGATAGATAAGGAGACAAATAACTTAGAAACTATTCAAGAGTAAGAAGAGTTAAGTGTGAACTGTATGCACGAATGTAAGAGTGAAGAGAGACGGATAGAACGATAGGAGAACCAAAAGGGAATAATGTATGAGCGTAGTCCACATATTTTGTAAGGGATGATTCTGAATAATAATATAAGAATTCATACGTTGTGGATGTATCCCATATTGGGTGAGCCACGTTAAAATATGGTGTCTGTGTGTGATGATGTGATTGTTCTATGTATTGCGTGCATATGATGTACTTTCTGTTATTATGAATATGTTACTTTTTGTTGTGTTTACGCACACATGATAAATGGTATAATGAACTAATGCTAAGTATAATGGTTATGATGAATGCCTCCCATCCCTTCATTAATGTGGAAACTTGGTTCCTAAAGTCCCTATAGATACCTCAGGTGAGACTTCACCTACCTACGGGTGATGATGAATGGACCAGTATCTTAAGGTTTTGTTGGTGAATTAATGTTGAACCCTGAGTCTTCCCATTGCATGTCAAAAAATGGCTTTGTTGCCAGGACCATGATTTGTGATTGAGGGGAATGTGGAGGCCTACTAAGGAAGAGATTGGAAAGTGAGTTTTCAAGAAATCAAAATAAGAACCCACAGATCAGTTCAGAGCAATGGTTACAGAGGTATGTATTTACATATTTACATATTTACATGAGATTTTATTTGCTGATTTCCCAAATGTTTTGGCTGAGTGGTTACAGAGATTAGATGGAAAGAAAGGAACATTTTGTACTGTTGTCCCGAGGAGTTGGACCCCTGAGTTAATCCAGGAATTTGATACTATAATTAATAGAATCTCGCGTGAAATTTATTTTTGGATGGATAGTGTATTAGGGTTTTATATTACTGAGTTTGTTATAGATTGAACCCATTTGTATAGTGTTGTTGAAAGAGATTTCTTTGAAGGTCCACGTGAAATATATTTGAAATCATTGTCTACTTGGATCAAGATGTTGTTGTGTGATAAGGGGGTTATGAAGATGGAATTTTATTTCCCTAGTATCTAGGCTCCTTCTCACACATAAGGGGACTGGGGGATTACTAGGGGATGGTCTGAGTGTATAGAAGAGAGGGATGCAAGAAATAATAAATGAGGAATGGTCCAGGTGGATATTGGTGGCCACCCACCTATTCCAACTAGCTCCTCTTGACCGTTTTTAGTTCAACATGTTATTTTGTACTTATTTGTAATTGTGGTTTCTACACTTCTTGGGTTGTTTGAAGCCTTACACATATTCCAAGTGGATACTCCTAGCCTCCCATCTAATCCAACTAGATTATTTGGTATGTTTTCATGTCAGCACATCTTGTTTTACTTCCAGGGTTGTTTTGGGGCTCTAAACATTGTTGTTTTGGCTCGCCACAGTCAAACTATAGACGGAGTCAGAGTTTGATGATGTAATGTGTATTTCTCTGAAATACCTTTCCAATGGGCTATGATGTGCCTAGAATGGAGGTTGTATGAAAAAGATAAGACCCCGTGAAGTTGATGTACCAACTTACCCATAGGGGCCCACATAACTTTTGGTGTTTCATCTCCTAGGGTTAGGTTTTTGGATGTCTAGGGTTTTGGCATTCATGAGTAATATCAAAAAGGCCTATGGAGCCTCATTTCAATCATTCTAATTAAAAAAATGCACATAGAAGCCACATCTCTCCTCAGAGATAGACACCACCATTCGAGAAAGTGTTTCAGTTCAACAATTTTATAGTTTCATCCTATTTCATTTATTCGATAGAAGATATTGTTCACTGGATATCTGTGTTGTTCTTCATATATATATGTTTACTTTATTCAGTTTGTTAATCATTTCATTCCTCTCCTAAATATGGATCAGTGGTATCAGAGAGGTCTTCTCTTCATTTATTTTTCTTCATGCATGTCCCGACAAGATCTGGGTACAAGAAGTTGGGACTCGAACCAATCGAGTCGTTGCAAGATTGACTGTGCTGAGCTTGACAACAAAACATGGGAGATGAAAAGAAAGATGATGGAACAGGGGATCCTTTAAAAATGTTGCTCGAGGAAGCCCTCACATGACAAAGGAATGAAATGTTGGACAAATTTACGCAGATCCTTCGACGAATGCTCACAGGAGAAGCATCTTCATCAAGCGGCCATGCAACCCCTTTCAAGGAACAGGTAAATTTTGATATTCCATTATTTGAAGGAATGATATATGGGGATGTTGTAGATAAATGTTTGAATCTGCTCGAAGGGTATTTTTCGGTCCACAATTTTTCTGATATGGAAAATATTACTTTTGCACTCCTCAAGGTCATCCCCTGTGTTAAGGACTGGTGGGATACTTACTCTAAGAAAAGGGCCATAGAGGAATCAACAATATTTGTGGTTTCCCTTACATGGGATTCCTTCCGAGATGCCATTAAATAATAGTACTACTCTGTTGGAATCTACGAGGAACAGTACACCCGATGGATCACCCTGCATCAAGAAAGGGACCAGACAATACCATATTTCACCAATAATTTCCATACCCTGCGCACCAAATTGGGTATAAAATACTTTGAGTGACATCTGGTGCTCAAATATCACGGCTATTTTTATAGATACATTCAAACAGAAATGGGTATTCTGGACATCGCCTCATTGGAAGAGGCGAGAGTTTGAATCTGCAAACTCCTAATAGCTGAAGTAGGGAAAAGGAGGCCCCAACCCACATGGAAAGGAATAGAGAAAATATGGCCACTCTCAGGACAGCCAGTCCAAGCCGCAACATAAGAAGGGAAATGAAAAGATGAATAAAGACATGGGGAAATGGTGTGAATACCATAAAATACCTTAGCAGAACACTGAAGAATGTCACTCTAAGCAGTCACTTATGGTCGAGTTGAAGGCATCCAAGTCCGAGGTCGATTATGAATTTGAATCAAATCTAGAAGGAGTGAAGCAGATTATTGATGTTGAACCTAGTGCCACTGTCACTACCACCAAATTCCATCCAAGCGAGATAGAAGAACTAGAGGAAGGGGAATGCCTTTTTCACTCCCAAATGTGGGTAAAGGGGGATTTTCTTCATTTAATTGTCGTTACCGACAGTTAGAAGAACCTGATCTCAACAGAGGCCATCAGGTGATTGGATCTTCCAATGACACCGCACCCGCAACCCTACACCATCAATTGGCTTCACCAAGGAAGAAATCTATATGTTAGCCAATAGTGTCATCTGCCCTACGACATCAAGCCTTTCAAAGACGAGGTATTGTGTGATATTTCTCCCCTTGAAGTTTGTGATTTTATTTTAGGACAACCATATTTTTGGAAGCATCATGTTGTGTATGAGTCTAGACCCTGCATTGTTATTATTACTTTAGGTAGACAATTGTACAGGATACCATAGGTAGAGATGCCTATCGCTATTTCTTTAATCTGTTCTAAGCAATGCAATAAGGTATTTTCACAAACCAAGAAGTTAATATTCTTTGTGATCTGTGCTCACAGTAAGAAGAAGATCACCACCACATTTGTGGCTTCTACACAGAGCCTCTCTTTGCAGCAGAATCAAGTGGATGGGATCATGGAAGAGTACAGAGATATATTCTCCTCACCCACCGGGGTACCAACGCAATGCCAAGTCAAGCATCCAATTGAAATAACCCCTAGTGCACCTATGACTAATGGACCAGTCTATCATCTCTCATTGATGGAAAATGACAAAATCAAGTGTGAGATCCAATATCTTATTCAAAAGGGGCACATCACACCTAGATCCTCCCCTTGCAGAAGCTTGATTGTACTGGTGCATAATAAGGACGAGACCAGGCAACTCTGCATTGATTACAAAGCATTAAACAAAATCACAGTTAGGAACTAGTATCCAATTCCCAAGATTGATGACCTTCTTGACCAACTCAAGGGGGAAAATTTCTTCAGCAATATAGACCTAAATTTTGGCTACCACCAAGTTCCCATCAAACCAACTTATGTATGGAAGACAACCTTCAAATCCAAAGAAGGTATCTTTGAATGGTTGGTCATGCTCTTTGTCTTAACAATTGCACCAACCACTTTCATGAGATTGATGGATGATGTATTGAGACCCTTCACCAAATCTTTTGTGGTGGTATATTTGGATGACATCCTCATCTTCAACAGAACTTAGGAAGATCACATGCGGCATATTCAACAGGTTTTGAGCACTCTGCAGCAGCACAAGCTATATGCCAACTTGGAAAAATTATCCTTTGGCATGAAAAAGGTCCAATACTTGGGATACATTGTTGATGAACATGGGGTACATGTTGATCAAGCTAATATCCAATTCATTCGTGACTGGATAGCCCCGACCACACTCACTGAGATTCAGAGGTTCTCGGGACTGGTCAACTTCTACCGACAGTTCGTGTTGGGATTCTCCCATATTGCATGGGCCCTCATCCAAGTGACCAAGGGTGGTGGAAAGGAAAATTTCATGTGGGGGAAGGAACAACAAAGAGCATTTGATTATCTAAAGAATCACTTGTGCTCATCTCCAGTACTCTCCTTGCTCGATATGCAAACATCGTTCAAGATTGAGACTAATGCATATGACTATGTTGTAGGTGCAGTTCTCACTCAACATGATCATCTAGTGGCATACCATAGTGACACACTCTCATATATTGTTGGAAAATAACCCACCTATGACAAAGAAATGTATTCCATTGTCCAAACCTGTCGTCAATGGAAACATTACATTCTAGGAAAGGAGACGATCATCCACACTGATCACAAGCCTTTGCAGTTCATATAGACATAGGGGAAATTGTAGAATGACTTCCATTAGAAGTGGTCCACCTACCTACAGTAGTTCCATATCAACATCAAGTATAATACAAAGAGCTCAAATTTTGTTGTTGACTACCTCAGTCGACCTCCCATGGATGTACTCACCACTGTGCTCCATTCCTATGGACATGAGGCATCTGAGTGGCCCCAAGTTTATCATCAATATCTAGACTTCACCACAACCTATCAACTCTTGGGTACAAGTGCGACTGTCACTGATTTTCACATTTTGGATGGCCTGTTATGCCATTTGGGCCATCTCTATGTTCCTACAAGCGAGTGTGCAAAGCTAATTAGGGAATCCCACTACAGTCGGATGGCAGGACATTTTGGCATGGAGAAAAATGTGGCCATTCTACAAAAACATTGTTATTGGCCAAAACTTAGATAGGACATCAGCAAGTATATCAGATCTTGCACTACCTGTGCCATTTCCAAGCCATCCATCAAGAAGCAAGGATTATATACCCCTCTTCCTACTCCCGAGAAGCCTTGGGAATCCATATCAATGGATTACATGTCTACCCTTCCATCCACCAATAAAGGAAATGATTGTGTATTTGTGGTCATTGATCGATTTTCGAAGATGGCCATCCTCACAGCCTACAAGAAGAATATCACAACGATATATACTTCCAATCTCTTCTTTGAATGAGTATGGATCCATTTTGGGATACCACATACCATAATCTCTGACTGGGACAACAAGTTCCTCAACACATTTTGGTTGAGTCTCTAGTCACTGTTGGACACCAAGCTCACTAAATCCACTAATTTCCACCCCCAAATAGACAACCAAATAGAGGTTTTCAATCAGATGATTGTGCACATCCTATGCATGTACAACTCCAAGCATATGCACACATGGGATGAGATTCTCCCCTATGTTCAAAAAAGTTACAAAAGGGCTCTCCATGGCTCCACTAGCCATATCCCATTTCAGGTGGGGTTGGGATTCCAACCCTTGGGTCCCATTGATGTTGCACTACCTATTTCCACCACACATACAGACTCTTCCCATGTTCAGTTTGAGACTGAAAAATCTACCAAATTTATTTAGCGAATTCAACACATCCATCAACAAGTCCATGAGATTTTTCATAAATCCAATACTAAGTACAAGTAGCGCCATGATCAACATAGGGTACCGCACCAGTTTTAGGTTGGAGACAAAGTTTGGTTACATTTGCAAAAGGATCATCTTGCAGGGCCCCATCAGAAGCTTCACCCACTTCACTATGGGAATTACATTATCACCAAGGTTGTGGGTAACAATGTTTTTGAGCTCAACACTCCACCCTTCCTTGGCTTGCACCCAATGTTCAATGTGGACCTCCTTTGGCCATATTTCCAACCATTATTGGACACCTCAGAGATTGCAGAACAACTAACACCAATAGATCTCAACCCTGACTGCATGGAACAAGCATCCACTAATTAGATAGTGGACACACAATTCAAGGGAACTGGCCAACAAAGGATCCATATTTATTGGGTTGTCAAGGCAGGGCAAATCCTACACCAAGGAAAGTGGCTCACTCAAGGAAAAATTCACCAAACATTTCCTCACTTGATGGGGGAACTCAACACAATGGAGACCATTTCTTCTTAAGGGGGGAGGATTGATCCAAGAGGATATTGGTGGCCACCCACCTATTCCAACTGGCTCCTCTTGATCATTTTTAGTTCAGCATGTTCTTATGTACTTATTTTTAATTGTCGGTTCTACACTTTCGGGGATATCTGAAGCCCTACACATCTTCCAGGTGGATACTAGTGGCATCCCATCTAATCCAACTAGATTATTTTGTATGTTTTCATGTCGGTACATCTTATTGTACTTCCAAGGAAATTTTTGGGCCCTAAACCTTTTTTTTTTGCTTGCCACAGTCAAACTATATACAGAGTCATATTTTGATGTCAAATGTGTATTTCTCTGAAAGACCTTTCCAACGGGATATCACGTGCCTAAAATAGAGATCGTATGAAAAATTTACGACCCGGGAAGTTGAGGTACCAACTTACCCATAGGGGCCCACATAACTTTTGGCGTTTCATCTCCTAGGGTTATGTTTTTGGATGTCTAGGGTTTTGTAATTCATGAGTAATATAAAAAAAGCCTCTGGGGCCTCATTGTAATCATTCTTCTTAGACGGATGCGCATAGCATACACATCTCTCCTCAGA
The DNA here is from genome assembly GCA_009831015.1 of Picea engelmannii. Lineage (NCBI taxonomy): Eukaryota > Viridiplantae > Streptophyta > Pinopsida > Pinales > Pinaceae > Picea > Picea engelmannii. Next base: position 399,121 of record ML777763.1, on the reverse strand, counting down.
GATAGCTACCACCATTCGAGCAAGTGTTTCAATTCAAAAATTTTATAGTTTCAGCCTATTTCATTTATTCAATAGAAGATATTGTTCACTGGATATATGTGTTGTTCTTCACATCTCTGTGTTTATTGTATTAGTCTGTTAATCAGTTTGTTCCACTCCTAAATACAGATCAAGGAATGAATGGAATCACAATGCTGAGAGAAGAATAATGTGCAATATAATAATATGTTGAAGTATTGTGCAGTGGAAAAATATTTCAGTATAGTAGGAAGAGGATTGTGGCTTATAGAGAAGAGAAACATAGTGAGGTTGAGGAAAGAGACACTCGTGTAGTGCTCCATAATGAAGTAATATCATGCACAGAGGAAAATGATCCTCAACTTAGTACAACATAAGGAGATCCATCACATCCTAGTAGCCCCACTCAAGACAAACTCTGCGTCAAACCCATGACCACATGTGCATACCCTAGAACTGAGGTAATATCTAAAACTTTGTCACTTGAAGTTATTGAAAAAAGAAAATATAGAAGTCAAGGTAGTTAGAGTAGTGGAAGTAGTATAACAACACAACTTTGGGTAGTGTCACCAAGGAAGAATACTGCGCAGCACACGATGGTAGGATTAGACCCCACTTTGAGAATGCTTTTCTTTCATAGAGGAGGATCAAAAGATATGGAACAAAACTTGTTTTTCTGTGAAGCAATATGGACAATGAAGAATGTCCACGATGGCGATGCGAAAATCGTGCAATTGGCGACAAAATTTAGAGACCATGCATTACTATGGCATATGAAGTATCATTCTATTGTTCCTATGGGACAAGCTATAACATTAGCAGACATTATCCAAGCTATGTTAAAAGAATTCCATAAACCAAATTCTAAGTCACATTATATTATAAAACTAAAATAGATTAAGCAATTGTAGAATGAGTGAGTATGGGATTTTGATAAGAGATTCAAGATATTGATGGATCGATTAACCTTCTGGATTCCAGATGAAAAACATAGGGAATGGTTCATTGTGATATTGTTACCAAATATATGATGCCCCTTGACGCAACAGGATATTATGTCGCAGTTAGAAGCGCTAAATATCGCCATGAAGTTGGAAGCATCCCCTGTAGGATAAAATGGTGTAGGGATGTCTTAGGTTCAGTCACAGTTAGAAACATTGAAAATTTAGTTGTAGGGGATTACAAAAGGGAAGGAAAAGCATGAATAAGTCTCGTGCATTACATGCATAACGGAAAGTCATCATAAGAATGAGTTTCTATCTTTTAGAGAGTATTTAGCTACAGGAGCCCCGAATCCCTTGTGAGATATACATAACGATGGGTCATCACCCGACTTCATGTCCTTTGGTGCAAAAGTATCAGAGCACTACCAAGAACTTATGTTTTAATTTTTGTAAGTCTATAGGACATGATGAAAATGAATGTTGTGCACTTGATCTCATGAGAGAACGCATTGTGGATGCATATAAAGTTCAAGAGGAAGAAGGATTGGAAGGAGGGGTAAAACAATATAATACTCTCCGAGAGGCTACAATCAAGGAGGAAGAGGAGGATTCATAGGTCGGGGAAGAGGAGGATTTGACAAAGGAAGAGGACCAATTATATGATATAACTGTAAGTATCTTGGGAATTTGGCACAATATTGTATGGATCCTTGAATGAGTGCACACACTGTAGACAATTGTATTATGTGATGGAAAACTATCTATAAATGATTGCGAAGTGGTAGGAAAAGAAGAACCAGAATGTTCAAATGATAGTGGTAGAAGAGCGTGACAAATGACCAAGGGTAGAAATAGTTACATGCAGAGGAGAAAGAACGGGAGTTGATGCAACGAAACAAGGAATTTGGACTGATGAGTGGGTCCGGAAAGAAGCAGAACCTCGTCCAATGTTTGACTCACGAAGAGAGAGAGAGACATATAAGAAATCAAGGAAGGAGTTTCTAGAAACAAAATGGGTAGCATCGACCTCACAACTTGTGTATGATAGGCCACCTATGTTTGACATGCCTCCATCTTATGACCACTCGATGATAGAAAGGACAGTTGAGAAGGTAAGTACTTTGAAAAGTTTCTCAAATAGTTTTTTAGAACTAATGAAGGATGAAACTTCATTGAACACACTGCATGGAATGATCGACTAGTGAATGCAAGATAAAGAAGCACCTAGTGCACAATGAGTAGTTAACCAGGTACAATGCAAGAAAGGGACAAATAAAGAATTCCAAATTAACATGAAACTAGGAGACTATGACATGGATAATATTATCTTGGATCTTGGATTTGATGTGAATGTCATTCCAAAGAAGACATGGAAAATGATGCGAAAACCAAAGTTGATCTGGTCACCAAGTCATTTGAGGCTAGAAAATTAGCACAAGATTATCCCAATTGGAAGAATGACAGGAGTGCATGTTAAGATTGATAGAGTACAAAGCACAATATATTTTGAAGTAATTGAGATAGTGGATGGTGGAAAACCTTATCCAAATTTTCTTGGACACAATTGGGATTTTGATAACTATCCCATTATTGATATGAAAAAGAGACAAATTATCTTCGAAGTAGCATACTTGAAAGTTATTGCGCCATTGGATCCCACAAAAGGAAGAAAATATGTGGAACCAGCAAGGGGAAAAGAACTCGATAACCTTTATAGTATGACCATGCGTATGGATGACTATATTAATCCTAATGATGAATATGTACTCAGTTGGCGAAGTATCAGTTCATGCGCGTTGTATTTAGAAGAAGCATTGGAACATTGGCAACATGGGTTACATGAGGTATCTACAAGGATATACGCTTGTATTACCCACACAATGCGTTGGATTAGAGTTGAGCTATGTGATCCCTCGAAGTATGATGCGCTAACATATGTACATATTTTTGTAAGAGAATTCGAATTGCAAATACCATATCAACATGGATTGCTAGCTCTATATATTACGCTGAAAGAGACTCCTACAAGATGGTGGGTTGTGCATAAGGATAGAATATATAATTGGAAACAATGTAGAAGGTTGTTATAGGTCAGGTTTGGAACAAAAACTGAATATTCTGTGCATAAGTATACCAAGTTGAGTTTTCCAATAGATCATCTTACACAGTGCACCGCGACATGGAGCTCAGTACCTAAGTAGGAATGGATGTACTTGTTTGTACACACTTTAGATATGATCCCAAAGAACTGGTACTTAGAATTGGAAGTACACATACAAACAACAAACTAGGAATACTTTACTCGCAACTTTAAGGTAACTTTCAAGTTTGAATACGATACCCCTTCAATAGACACAACTTTGCAGATTATCAAGACGAATATATTTACACTAGAAGATTCGAAGATACCAACAGCCTTATGTAGTGCGCCTAGATATTATGTGACTATTCAAGAGGTTTTGGAATTCTATTACTTTGTTGGAGAAGACCAGGAGGATCAAGACCCAAGAAATTTGAAAATACTAGAAACTGAAGGAAAGTGCACAGTAGAGGGTCCTGAACTTGAATATGTCAATTATGCAAAGCCATTGAGAATGCACAAAGTGAATATTGGTATGAAGGATAACCCCAAGTTCGAAAACATTGGAGATTACTGGAATGAAGAAACAGTTGAGAATATTGTTGATTTACTGCCTGAATACTAGGACGTTTTTTTACTAAATTCTCAGAGATGAAAGGGATTTTTGGGGAGCTAGGAGAGATGAATATTCCTTTGAAGCCGAATGCCAAGCCAGGAAGAAGAGACTGTATCGATTGAACCCAATATATAAGCAGAAAGTGAAAGAAGAAATAGATAGGATATTGGAATCTAGGATTATCGAACCTGTCATAGAGTCAGGATAGATCAGTCTGATGGTGATTCAGGACAAGAAAACAAGAGGAATCAAAATTTGTGTGGATCTGTAGAAATTAAATGATGCTTTCTTACATGACCCATTTTCTACCCCGTTTAAAGATGAAGTTTTGGAGAATGTAGGAGAACATGAAGCTTATTCATTTACTGATGGGTTCTCATGATATCACCAGATTAAGATTTCACAGGAATATAGGCATAAGAAAATATTTGTGACAGAATGGGGATGTCATCAGTATACAATCACGCCTTTTGGGTTGAAAATGCACCAATAGTATTTTCCCAAGTTGTTGTCACAAATTTTAAATAATTTATTCATAAGTTCCTAGAAGTCTATTTAGATGATTGGATGGTGTTCAGTTTGTTAAAAGACCATGTTGAAACTGTGTGCTTGATTTTGGACAGATGTATATAGTTCCATATTTCTTTGAACTCGAAGAAGTGCATTTTTTGTGCATGATTTGGAATCTTGTTGCATCATGTAGTATGTAAACAAGGACTTTTTGTTGATCCTATGAAGATTGTTGTTATTGTTGATTTGCCACCACCTATTTCCATAAGACAACTATGAGAAACAATGGATCATACAGGGTAACACAAAATTTTTATTAAGGGATACATGCATATCACAACCCTGCTGGAAAATTTTCCGAAGAAAGAGGTTAAGTTTCAATGGAATGAAAAATGTCAACAAAGTTTAGATACCTTGAAGCTAAAACTGGTCACTGCATCGATTTTAGTATTTCCAGATGGAAAGAAGGAATTCCATGTCCATATAGATGCATCCTCTATAGTGTTAGGTGCAATTCTAGATTAGCCAGGGTAAGGAGGTTTGGATCATCCCATTGCATTTTCTAGCAGAAATTTGTCAACTAGTGAACAAAATTATACTACTATAGAGCAGGAAGGACCAGCAATGGTGTATGCACTACATAAGTTTAGGCATTATCTACTAGGATCACATTTTAAGATGTATAAGGATCCTTCTATGTTGATCTACTTAGTCAATAAGCCAGTGTTGGGCGGGAAGATATGCATAGGGATATTACTATTTCAGGAGTTGACTTTGAAGTGATTGTGAAACCAGGGAAATTGAACTCAGGACCTGATCATTTGTCGTGCATACTAATAGGGGAAGATCTAGAAAATTTGGATGATAGTCTACCAGAAACACACTTGTTCATAGTACATATGGTCAATAATTAATTCACATATATTGTCCAGTTCCTGAGCACATGAGTAGCCCCACCCAATTTTACAACTGCGTAGAAGAAACAATTAGTAGTAAAGGAAAACAATTCTTAGCTTATAGAGGGGAATTTGTATAACTTAGGTGTAGACGATATTCTTTGATGATGTGTATTGGAGCATGAAAGGCCTATTATATTATCAAAGGAACATTAAGGATTCATGGGAGGCCACTATGCAGGGAAAGTGATGACTCAAAATATTTTGTGCATAGGACTTTGGTGGCCCACCCTTTATAAGGGTGCTAAGGAGTTTTTTCATACCTATGATATATGTCAGAGAGTTGGAAATCCATCCAGAAGAGACAATATTCCTTTAGTACCACAAGTTACATTGCATGATTTTGATAAATGGGTAGTTAATTTCATTGGACCGATCAACCCACCAGCAAAAAGTTCAAGAGTAAGATATATAATCACTACGACAATTATTTGACCCGATGGGATGAAGAAGAACTTGTCAGAGATTGCAGTGTGGAGACTACAGTGTGATTTTTCTTTGAGAATTTTTTTAAGAGTTTGAAATGTCCGATAATCCTTATGAGTGATTAGGGGACTCATTTATTGAATAAAACAATTATTTATTTGACAGAATAATTTCATATTCATCACCAGAAGAGCACACCTTATCATCCTTAGGAAAACAGAACAGTGGAAGCATTTAACAAGATCTTGGAGCATTTGATGACGAATATATGTAATGTAAATCGAGATGAATGGGAATTGAGGATTCATGTAGTACTATGGGAATATAGGACCACATATAATAATTTGACAGAAAAGACACCATTTTGATTATTATATGGAAAGGAAGCAGTTATTCCCATGGAGTTCATTGTGTCAAGTTTGCATATCGTTGCATTGAAAAAGCTCACTAATTTTGGCACAATATAGAAACGAATGTCAGATTTAGTGGAACTGGAGCAAGACTGTTTTTTCACAGGTTTTTATCAGTAGGTGTATAAAGTGTGCAAAAAGGCATGGCATGACAAACATATTAAACATAAGAAGTTCCAGATAGGAGATCTGGTTTTTCTCTATGAAAACAAATTTTTGCAGCACTCTAAAAAGTTCCAAATGCACTAGTTGGGTCTATATGTCATAAGATTTGTAACAAAAGTAGGTGTTGTTCAGTTGGATAAATTGAATGGGGATTCTAGAAGGGCTCGTCAATGGTAGTTGTCTAAAACTGTATAGGGACATCTGTTCTTTTGTGCACTAGTCTGAGTGTGCAATATGTGTACCATAGTATTTGTATTATATTGTATTGTAGAGAAAAAGAAAAAGAAAAAAAGATATTGAGGCAAGTTGTAATAAACATTTGAAGAGAAAAGAGAATTGAAGTTCTGAGTTAGGCATTGTTCAAAGAATCAAAGATGAATAAGAAAATGTTGCTAAAAGGAAGGAGAATGAAAATGTGTGCAGAAATGCGAATTGAAGAACCAGGATAAACACTTGCACAGAAGATGAGAAAAGCATTAAAGAACAAACATAATGGAAAATACGATGGAAAACATAATGGAAAAGACATGTGCAGAAGATGGAAAACACATTAAAGATAAAACATCATGGAAATACGAAGGGAACATGTAGTCATAAATGAAAAGAGGTGACGAAGATCTTGACGGGATGACAAATCTAGAACATGATTTGTTGAAATATACAAATTTAATGCAGAATATGGAAGGATTTGAATGTGAATACAATCAGATGGGGCTAATAATTTGGGTGCAAATATGAATATAAAAATGGGAAACAACCTATAAAATCATAATAGGAGGCGATGAGTAAAGGTTTTTATTGCGTGAACATTTGAAGAGAACAGAGATCCAGAGGAGAACCAGAGCTTATGAAAGAGAGAGACGAGTGTGTTGGAGACCAAATTGAAGTAAAGAGAGCTAAGGCACCACCAAAGGCAGGAGCATCCACATAAGGAACAAAGAAGTTGCATAGTAAGTAGACATCAACACTGATGCAAGACAAAACGTGGAGAGCAGATACATCAAATCCGGTAAACTTTACCAGGGCATATATTCCACCTAGAAATCCTACAACCAAGCAAGTTAGATTGCATAAATAGGTGAAGTACGACTTGGTTACACCAGTGATTCCACCTAGGGTCACTATCAAAGGAGATATGTTGGGCATCATAGGAATCCTAAGGTTTTCAAACCACAACATTTCATATTTGAAGAAATTTCCTAAGTTAGCACTAGAGAATTACTTGCACACATCATTCAAACTAGATTCACATATAATCAAAATCGAGCCGCAAGAATGGTCCATGGGGCTGCAAAGAACATGAATAATGAACATGTTGGAGATCCTAAATTTTGGTAGAAGCGCAAAGATCAACATCTATGTCAAGCTATTGTTAAGTTGTGTCCATGGAGGATTTCTATGGTTGGACAGGGAAGTGTTGAATGATACACAATTGATCGTGAAGATTATTGGATTTCCATTAGCAAGGGAATACCCTCTACCATTGTTCATAGAAAATTCACAGGAAAAAGCATTAGCAGAAAGAATGAAGAAAAAATATGGCACGCACAGAGGAGCGCGCAGACTAGACATCACAAGCATCAATGATGATACAGTAATATTTGTGACACAATTGATGTATTGCAAATTACTTATGAAATGTCGCAAAGATAAGGTGCCAACCAGAGTTATATAAACAACAGAGAAAGTGTGTAGAAGGAGTAATGATGAACTGGGAAACATTTATCGTGAATAATTTTTTAGCCAATTGCAAGAAGGCACGTGAGAAAGGAACAAAGTTCCATTATTTGTGGTTATTAATTTTGATAGCATTGGTTGCATGGAGGGAACCATAAGAGATGTAGTTCCTGGAGGGTATGCAAAAACCATGCATGCCATCAAGGTATGTTTCATTGTGGCATACCGCACATAAGAATAGACAAATGGACAAAAAAAATACCTTATATGTCTACAAGGAGACAATCCAACAATACATTGAGGATACACCATGCATTCAAAAGTAGATAGTGGAATCATACAAATATATAGTGCAATTCAAGGTAGGACTACACCATATGTATATTCAAGCAAAGAGTTATCTGGATCAATAGTGGTTGTTGACTCACTACAGGTTGATAGAAAAAGACATCGACCATATTGTAAATGACTAGGAAGATGAGTGGAAAATCCCAAAGACAGAAACAACACAGAAGGAGATAAAATAACCAGAAAAGGATCAAGAAGAACAAGAACAATAAAAAGAACAAGGAGAACATGTAAATGGTGAAGGTGACACACAAGACACAACATCGCCCATTGGAGAAAAGAGAAAAGATCATCCGAAGGAGCGATCATCACATAAGCATAAGAAGAGTAAAGCCTTCAAGGAAGTAGTGATCCAAGCTTTGAATGATCCAGATTTATGCAGGAACACAATGAAATATAGAAATACACATAAAAGCAGAGATGCAGCGGAAATAAAACTTCATATCATTAACAACAAATGAATGAAATATGCTTACAGATAGAATGGAAATAAAATAGCTAGGGCACAGGTAGCTTGTCTTTAAGAAGAGATGTGGCGGCTACTGGCCTATGAACTCTATGTTAAAATGAGGCTTGAAGGCCTATATATTAGTGAGAAACAATGTAAAACCCTAAAAATCTAAAAACGTAACCCTAGGAGATGAAACGCCAGAATATGGGCCCCGTCGGGGTAAATTGGTACATCAATTTCCCGGGGTTGTAACTTTGGCATACAATCTTTGTTTGACGCACATGATACATCATTCAAATATCTATCTACGGATTACACTGCTGATAGTGAATATCAAGTCCGGAATGGACTCATATTCGTCGGAGCATTTGATGCCAAAAAACATCGTTTAGGGCCTCAAAACAGCTCTGGAAGTTCAGGACTCGAAAAACTGCTAAAAATAGTAAATTGTGCTACAATTAAGGAAACTGAAAAACTGAAAGAAACAATGGTGTGGGTCCAAGTGGAATAGGCGGGTGGCCACCAATATCCATCTGGATCATTCCTCCCCCCTTAGGAAGCAATGGTCCCCATTGCGTTGAGTTCCTACATGAGATGAGAAAACTTCTGTTGAACTTGGTCCTTGGTGAGCCACTTGCCCTAGTGAAGGAGTTGGCCTGATTTGACAACTCAATATAGTTAGATCCTCTATTGGCAGGTGTTATTGATCTGTGTGTCCATTTCGATTAGTTGTGGCTTGTTCCATGCAATTTGGGTTTAACTCTGTTGGTGTGAGTTGTTCTGCCATGTCGGATGTGTCCAATAGAGGTGGAAAGTAGGGCCGAAGGTAGTCCACATTGAACACTGGGTGTAGACCAAGGAATGGTGGAATACTAAGCTCAAAGGAACTGTCCCCTAAAACCTTGGTGATGGTGTATGGCCCATATTGGAGCAGCCGAATCTTGCGGTAGGGTCCAGTGAGGCGCTCCTTTTGCAAATGTAGCCATACTTTGTCACCCACCTAGAAGTTGTGTGGCACCCGATGTTGATCATGTCGTTGCTTGTACCTAGTATTGGCTCTGTCCAAGATGTCATGAACTTGTTGGAGGATGTGTTGAATGTGCTCAATGAAGTTATTTTCCTTGTCAGCCTCAGACTGGACATGCGCTGAATCTGCCTGAGTAGCCACAAATGGCATGGCTACGTCAATGGGACATAGTGGCTGGAATCCCAAGCCCAACTGAAAGGGGTTGTGGATGGTTGATCTATGGAGAGCCCAGTTGTAGCAGTGTTGTACATAGTGGAGGCTCTCATACCATGTGTGTGGATGCTTTGAGTTGTACATGCGTAGAATGTGTGCGATCATCCGGTTGACGACCTTTGTCTAGCCATTAGTTTGTGGATGGAAAGTTGTGGACTTGATGAGCTTGGTGTCCAGCATCGACTAGAGGATGGACCAAAATGTACTGAGGAACCTGCTGTCCCGATATGATTTGATAGACTATGGGATCCCAAAGTGTACCCACACTCGTTCAAAGAAGAGTTTAGCAGTGGCTTCTGCTATGATATTATTCTTTCAGACCATCATAATGGACATCTTCGAGAATCTTTAGACGACCACAAAAACACAGTCATTGTCGTGCTTAGTAGAAGGAAGGCCTGACATGTAATCCATGGAGATGGATTCCCAAGGTCGACTAGGGGTAGGCAGCGGAGTATAAAGGCCTTGCTTCTTGATGGTCAGTTTGGAAATGGTGCAAGCTGTACAGGACTTGATGTACTTCCTGGCATCCTATCGAAGGTCCGACCAATAGAAATACTTTTTCAGTACTACCATCATTTTCTCAACCCCAAAATGTCGAGTGACCCAACTGTAGTGCACCTCCCAAATCATCTTGGCATGCTCACTTGAAGGAACAAAAAGGTGTCCCAGGTGACATAGCAGGGCATCCTAGAGGTGAAAATTAGGAACTTTCTTACCCTCCAAGAGCGTATTTTATGTGTAGATGAATTATGGATCACGTTTGTAGAGAAGCATCCAATCAAAAGTCTCGTGCCCACAAGAGTTGAGAACCGTGGTTAGATCCATGATAGGTGGTCGGTTGAGGCAGTCTACAACATTATTGGTGCTTGTTTTCTTGTACTTAATGTTCAAATGAAACCGTTGCATGTATGTGGACCACTTCTGATGGTGATCGTTCTGCAACATCCATTGTGTCTGTATGAACTGCAAGGGTCAGTGGTCTGTGGATGACCATTTTCTTTCCCAAAATGTAATGCTTCCATTGTCGGAAAGCCTGCATAATGGAATACATCTCTTTGTCATAAGTGGGATACTTCCAAACTGTGTCAGAAAGTGTCTCACTGTGATATTCCACTAGATGTCCCTTTTGAGTAAGGAATTCCCCAATAGCATAGTCGGAGGCATCTATCTTGATCTCAAATGGTTGTTGCAAGTCTGGTAATGTGAGAACTGGTGTAGAGCAGAGGCAATGTTTCAACTCTTAGAAAGACTTTTGTTGAGATTCAGACAAAAATAATTTTTCTTTCACTCCTCCCTTGGTGACTTGACTCAAGGGCCAAGTGATATGAGAGAATCCCAACATGAACCTGCAATAGAAATTGGCAAGACCCAAAAAGTTGTGGAGCTCTGTTAGGGTGGTTGGGGCTAGCCAATCCCGAATTACTTGGATCTTGGCTGGATCCACATGCACCCCCTTCTCATCAATAATGTATCCTAGATACTGAACCTGGGTCATGCCAAAAGTGCACTTCTCCAAATTGGCACACAACTTGTGTTGCCGCAGATTTGGAGGACCTGTCAAATGATGTGGAGGTGCTCTTCCCAAGTCTGGTTGAATATCAAAATGTCATCCAATCACACCACTACAAATGAGTTGGTGAATGGTAGCAATATGTCTTCCATTAACCTCATGAGGGTTGCAGGGGCATTCGTCAACCAGAAAGGCATGAACAACCATTTGAAAAGGCCCTCCTTGGATTTGAAGGCAGTCTTCCACACATCAAAGGGTTCGATTGGTACCTGGTGATACCCAAAATTCAAGTAGATCTTTCTGAAACATTTCCCCCCCTTGATTTGGTCGAGAAGGTCATCAATCCATGGAATAAGGTACTTATTCCGGACATTGATCTTGTTCGGCGCCCGATAGTCAATGTAGAGTCTCCATGTCCCATCCTTCTTCTACACCAGCATGATCAGGCTCCCACAGGGTGATGAACTAGGTCAGATGTGACCTTTCTGCAATAGCTTCTGAATCTTCCTCTTGATTTCATCATTCTCCATAACAAAGAAACGATAGATTGTTCCATTGGGCACTGACGCACCTGGGGTCAGATCAATGGGTTGCTTAACCTAGCAGCGTAGTGGCACCCCTGCAGGGGAGGTGAATATGTCCTCGTACTCCTCCATGACCTTATCCATCTATTGTTGTCATGCAGAGGGGCCCCGTCTGGAGGCCGTGGCCACAGTCTTCTTCTTTCCCTGAGGGTGGATCATCAGGAAAAAAAATTTACTGGTTTTGGCAATGAGCTTACTGCATTGTTTTGCAATAACCAAAGAGATGGATGTAGGCAGTACTATTTTCAGTATCCTGTACAACTTATTTCCCAAAGTAATAATAACAACACGAGGCCTAGACTCATACAAAACATGTTGCTTCCACAAGTATGGTTGGCCTAATAATACATCGGAAACATCGAGAGGAGAAATGTCACATAATACCTAATCCGTGAAGGGCTTGATGTTGTAGGGAAGGAGACATTATTGGCTGACGTGGAGGTCTCGTCCTTAGTGAATCCACCCGATGGTGTATGGTTGTGGGTGTGTTATGGTCATCAAGCCCAATCATTTAATGACCTCTACTGAGATGAGTTTCTTTTGTCTCCCACTGTCAATAGTGAACTACAACAAAGAACACTTTACCCACATCTGGGAATGGAAGAGGCACTCCACCTCTTCTGGATCTTCTGGTTCCTTCTTCCGGATCTTCATGGTGTAAACAGTGGCATTGGGATCCGCATTGATAATCTTCTTCCCCCTTTCATTCCCCTTGTCGGGTTCTATTTCATAGTCGAAGCCTGCATCTGATTCATAAGCCTTCAACTTGGCTACTAGTGATTGCTTGGTCCGACACTCACTTGTGTTGTGAGTGGAGCTCTTATGGAACTCACACCACTTCCCCATGTCCTTTTTTTGGCTTCGTGGTGTTTTTCTTTGCTTGCAGCCTTGGTGAGTTGTCCTGGGCCACCCTGCTTTGGCTTGGTCCCTTTTTCAGCATCTTGGGGGTACCTTTCCCTTGCTTCTGATTCGCAGACCCAAAGTCTCGCTTCTTCTATTTGAACATCTGCTCAATATTGGTAGCACACCGGTATGCCGCACCAAGAGAGGATATGTCAAGGAACTCCATTTCCTCCTGAATGTATCTATGCAGACAATTGCGGTACTTTAACACCAAATGTTTCTCTGAATCTTTGATACCCAACTTTGTGCGTAGGGTATGAAATAGATTCGTCATCTCATGCACATCTTGGTCCCTTTGTTGCCACAACGTAGTCCATTGTATGTATTTGTCCTCATATCTCCCCACGGGGTAATATTGTTCCTTGATGGCATCTCAGAAAGAATTCCAAGTGGGTGCGACCAAGAACAGAGAGGGTTCCCCCTCACTCTTTTTCTCCCAGTAGGTTTCCCACCAGTGCTTGACATGGGGGGCAGCTTTAACGAGTGAAAAAATAATACTTTCTCGGTTGGAAATGTCATGAACCTAGAAATATCCTTCTAACAGATTCAACAATCTATCTACGACATATGCATCTATTTGTCCCTCAAATATGGGAATGTCAAAGTTTACTTGTACCTTAAAAGGAGTGGTGCCTCCAGAGTAGCTGTTGGATGTAGATGCCTTTCCAATGGGCAGTCGTTGAAGGATCTGGGAAACGTTGTCCATCATCGCGTTCCTTTTTTTCTCGAGGCCCTCCTCGAGCAATAATTTGATAGGATATCCTACTCCCTCATCTTTATTTTCTTCCCCCATGGATGGCCGTCGGGGTTTATGAGGCTGATCTTGCAATGGTTCAACCAGATCAATCCCTAACTCCTTATACCTCGACCTCGTTGGGGACATGCAAAGAAGGATCGAGAATGAGCAGACTGCTCTAATACCATTGATATGTATTTATGCAAGAACACAATGAAATACATAAATACACATAAACGCAGAGATGCAATGGAAATGAAACTTCATTTCATTAACAACAAATGACTAAAATATGCTTACAGACAGAATGGAAATAAAATAGCTAGGGCATTGGTAGCTTATCTCTGAAAAGAGATGTGGCGGTTACTAGCCTCTAAAATATATGTTACAATGAGGCGTGAAGGCCTACATATTATTAAGAAATAATGGAAAACCCTAAACATCCAAAAACCTAACCCTAGGAGATAAAACGCCAGAATATGGGCCCCGTCGGGGTAAATTGGTACATCAATTTCCCGAGGTCGTAACTTTGGCATACTATCTCCGTTTGACGCACATGATACATCGTTACAAAGATATATCTGAGGAATACATTGCTGACAGTGAATATCAAGTTTGTAACAAAGTCTAATTCACTGAAGCATTTGACGCCAAAAAACGTTGTTTAGGGCCTCAAAACGGCTCTGGAAGTTCAGGACCCGAAAAACTGCTAAAAATAGTAAATTGTGCTACAATTAAGGAAACTGAAAAAATGAAAGAAACAATGGTGTGGGTCCAAGTGGAATAGGCAGGAGGCCACCAATACACACCTAGATCATTGACTGAGAAGGACTTAGAGAATATTGAAGATCAAGTGAAGGAAGTAACGAAAGAAATATTTTTGCAAGTTACGTAGAAGGAGTAGATGCACACGAATGTGAAAGCATAAATAACCACACAATGTAATATTTTTGAGTCAACTCGGATAGTGCTAGTCCGAACAAAAGAAGAGGAATAGACTGAGAGTACATCAAATATGATTGAGTCACAACCGACAACATCATAATTACCATCAACATTAGCATAGTAATGGATAATGAAGATATCAACATGGGCTATAGGGTTCCCCGTGACAGAGATGTAGGAGCAATTGCAAGAATTAAGTCATATTGTCTTAGTTTTGTCTTAGTTACCCATGAATGTGTTACACAACATGCATTCAAGTTTTACACAGGAAATTTATTTGTTCACAGAGTCAAATTCTATGGAGTTGGAGAAAGTGAATTCAGACAATGGAACATTGCATGAAAAATACAACAAAATAGTGAATAGAGACAAGTGAGGTTTCACCAGGCGGTGCAGGAAGTATATAGCAACATACTGGAAGTACACATGTAATAAAATGGCCCATGGAATAACAAGTGACGAATATCAATGAAGCTATTCATGGATTCCACACGAATATTGTTGACTTAGAAGCTCACACTAAACCAAGTACACTACTAGAAGAAAGAGAGAAATGGGAGAAAATAGTCATGAATACCATGGAGAACAATAGAATTTTGGATGAATACTGTGAAAATATTTATGAATAAATCACACAAGTATGGACTTGGCTTCTGGACAATGTAGAATTACAAGCGTTGGAACAAAGGTTACAAACTACACAAGAGAAGTTGTAGAAGACAAAAGATACAATGAACACTCTGCCACCAACGACACAGATGAATACAATAATTGAGAATAGGTAGTTGAACCAAGAGATATACCAAATCAGAGTTGAACAATAGAATCTTGTGCATAAGTGTGAGCCACTGCAAGAGGAAGTGTTCAAGGTGATATAAGAACTTGTAGTAGCGCAAGGCATGGTAAAACAAGAAATGCAAGATAGTGAAGAAAAGTTGAAGACCCTTATTACTGCACAAATGACAGATGAGATTGTGGCGCAAGAAGTACAAGCAAAGGATAAGATCACAACCGAAAAGGAGACTTTTGAGAAGCTCGTTGCAACATTGAAGGGAGCGCAACAAAAGGCCTTAGTGTCTCGAGATAAGCTAAAGGAGTGTTGGGGGCCTATTGGGATAGGAATTTTTGGGACCAGTTTTGGGAACTACACAACACGCGCAAAAAAAGGAAAGGAAGTTGGCACACTTTCAGGATTTAGTGTGCGTGAAAGGAGGAAAATAGTTGTAATCAGTTAGGAATTTTGGTCGATCAAAAAGGGATAATCCCTAATGTAATAGTATAAATATGTAAGGGTTGGAATAGATAAGGAGAGGAAGAACTTAGAAACTAGTCAAGAGTAAATGAGAGTAAGAAGAGCTAAGTGTGCATTGTATGTGTGAATGCAAGAGTAAAGAGAAACAAATAGAAGGATATGAGAATGAAAAAACGCATAATGTATGAGCGCACTGCACAGATTTTATAAGGGATGATTCTGAATAATAATATAATAAGTTGGTCATTGTGGATGTATGCCATCTTGGGTGAACCATGTTAAAATATGGTGTCTATGTGTGATGATGTGTTTGTTCTGTGTATTGTGTGCATATGATTTACTTTCTATTATTATGAATATGTTATTTTTTGTTATGTTTTTGCGCACATGATAAATGGTATAATGAACTAATGCTAATTATAATGGTTATGATGAATGCCTCCCATCCCTTCATGACTGCCAAAACCTGGTTCCTACAGTCCCCATAGATACCTTGAGTGAGACTTCACCTGTTTGCGGGTGATGCTGAAAGGGTCGGTACCTTAAGGTTTTAATGGTGAATTAATGTTGAACCTCGGGTGTGCCCACTATGTTCCAACACCATTTCATTCCTTTCCTTTTCGTGACTTGCCATGCCATGCCTTTCACTACCATGCCTTTCCTTTCCATGTCTTTCCTTTCCTTTCCATGCCATTCCATGACTTGCATTTTATTTTCTTTCCTTGCATTTCCATTCTATGCCATGCAATGAATTTCCATTCCATGCCTTTCCTTTCCATGCCTTTCCTTTCCTTACCATGCTTTGCATTTCCTTTCTTTCCTTGCTATACCTAGACATAGACCTAGACCTTGCCTTTCCATGCCTTTCCTTTCCTTTCCATGCTTTGCATTGCCTTTCTTTCCTTTCTATACCTAGACATAGACCTAGACCTAGACCTTTCCTTTCCATGCCTTGCCTTACCTTTCCTTGACTTTCCATGCCATGCCTTTCCTTTCCATGCCTTTCCTTGATTTTCCATTCATTTCCTTGCGTTGCCATGCCTTTCCTTGCATGTTGCATGTTGAATGTGTAATTTATATATGATGATTACAATGTCGTGCATTGGTAAATGAATGAATGTTAAGTGGGAAAATGTAGCGCATTGAATATATTGAGTGTGAAGTAACTGTTGACTAATGGAAACTGTTAACATGAGTATCCGGTTAGTAAAGATATGTTCAATAACTCAATTCCCCTCATCACTACAAAAAATTGGTTCATGAATCCCCTCTAGATGCCTTGGGTGAGACTTCACTTGATCTGCAAGTGATGCCGAAAGGGATGATGTCTAAGGGTTTTGTTGGTATATTGATGATTAACCCAGAGTCTTCCCATTTTAAGCCAACAAATGGTTATGTTGTTGGAACCAAGAGAAGATCATTGAATGGATAGAAAGGAAGAAATGAGAATTTTCCAGAGAATAGAATAGGGACCCATGACTCAGTGATGAACATTGGTTGGAAAGGTATGTGTTCATAGATATTTATGAAATTTTCTTTGGTGAATTTATGATAATTTTGATTGAATGGATAGAAAGGATAGTGGAGAACATTGGGAGATATCGAGTTGAAGCTCTGAGAAACTGGACTCCTGAATTGATCAGACAATTGAATATAGTAATTAATAAGGTTTCTCGCATGGTTGATTTCTAGTTGAATAGTATACTAGGGGGTTACATTACAAATTTCAAAATAGATTTTACCTAGTCTTATATTGTCATAGAGAGGGAATTTTTCAAGGGTTCGCGCGGAAAATATTTGAGTGCACTGTCTACCTAGATAAAAATGTTATTGTGCGACAAGAATTTCATGAAGATGGAGTCTGATTGCTAGGTGCCTTTGTGCACATAGGGGGACTTGGGGATGACCATAGGATGGTTTGAGAGTGGAAAGGATGAGTAAGGATCAGATGGAATGAGGATTCCAAGAGTGGAAAACACTGACTTAGACAGATATATTAGAGTATTGTGTTGTGGGAAAAGGTTTAGGTATAGTAAGAAGGATATTGTGGTTGAGAGAAGAGAGGCACAAAGTGTTTGAGAAAAGACACCCCTTCGCAGTACTTCAGATCACACCATACAGAGAAAGGAATGACAAAGAAAAGGATCCTTAGTACAATCCAATAGAAGAAGGAAGTCCATCTCAGATCGAAATCTGTGTCAAACCCATGACCCCATATGCGTCACCTAGAATCTGAAGTAGAAACTGAAACATTATCGAGAGCGATTGTAGTTAGTGGAGGAAGTCAGAAAAATAGTTAGAATAGTGGAAGTAGCATAGTGAACCAAAGTCATTTAGCATCACTGAGGGTAAGTACTAGACATAACACAATGGAAGGAATAGATCATACACTAAGCATGCCTGAATTTTATGGAGTGGAGTCGGAGGACCCTGAGCAACATCTATTTTTGTGCAACATGATATGGAGTGTGAAGAATGTCCACGACGAGGCTACGAAGATCATGCAGTTAGCCACAACATTCAGAGGTCATGAACTACCATGGTATATGAAATATATGACAACTACATCAGCAAGACAATCAAGAAATTTGGCAAAGATTGGACAAGTGTTGTTAAAGTAATTTCAGAAGCTGAAATCTGAATCTCAGTATATCACCGAGCTAAAAGAGATTAATCAAGTACAAATGAGACAATTGGGATTACGACCAGAGATTTCAAAATGTGATGGGTATATTAACCTTTCATATTCCTGATGAACAACATAGAGAATGGTTTATTTCATGCCTATTGCCACACATTCATTGTCCGTTGACATAGCATAAGCTCATGTCATGTCCCGAAGTCTTATAAATCATGATGAAGTTGGAAGCATATCATGTAGGATATGATGCAGGTGTGTCATTGGTACAGTCACATTTTGTTGCGTTGAGAATTCATTTGTCAGAGATAATGAAGGAAAAGGAAAAAAATGAACAAGTTTGGTGCATTGAATGTAAGATAGAAGGCCATCAAACGGAAGAATGTCGAGTATTTGCACAGTATATGGATACAGGAGCAACAAACCCATTGGCAGGAGGAGTAGGGTATTGTTAGATATGTAAGACATGGGGACATCATCCGACTTATTTTCCTTTACTATAGAAGTACTAGAGTACACCTAGGAATTTGTTTTGTAATTTTTGCAAATATGTAGGACACGATGAAAAAGATTGACATGCATTCGACTTAGTGAGAGAGCGCACTTTAGATGCATACAAAATTCAAGAAGAAAATGTCGCAGTAGAAGGAGGGGTTCCACAGTACAATACCCTGAGAGGCTTTAATAATGGTGGAAGAGGAGGATTAGACAGAGTTTAAGGACATGGGGGATTTGGTCGAGGAGGCAGAGGACCAATAATTTGTTATAACTACAATCAACTAGAACATTTAGAGAGAGATTTTTTGAATCCTTGAACGACGTGTACGTATTGCTGAGAATTGGACCATGTGACAAAAGACTATCCTCAAATGATAGTGAAATGGTAGGAAAGAGGGAATCATAACCAAAATCAAAATTGGAACCTATAAATGAGAGCATTCGAGGAGTATGACAATCAGCCCAGAGTAGTAGTTGTTATGCATGAAGGAACGAGAATTGGACCAGATGCAATGA
Source organism: Picea engelmannii (assembly GCA_009831015.1). Lineage (NCBI taxonomy): Eukaryota > Viridiplantae > Streptophyta > Pinopsida > Pinales > Pinaceae > Picea > Picea engelmannii. The sequence continues at coordinate 379,695 of ML777763.1, read as the reverse complement.
AAAAGGGAAAGAGAGTTGAATAATGGATAAGGAAAGAAGTTAATCCCATGCTAGAATTTAATCCACATCAAGAGAAAGAGACATATCAGTAGGAAAATAAGGATATATTAGGACCAGAATGGATAGTATCCATGTCAAAGACACCACCGTTATATGATATGTCGTCATTTTATGATCGCACTATTCTAGAAAGGCCAGTCGAAAAGGTAAGTAATTTGAAAGACTTTATAAAGAGTTGTTTAGAATTGATGAAGGAAGAAACTGCATTGAATTCATTTCATGGGATGATCGATCAATATACCTAAGACAAAGATGTACCTATGATGCAGAGAGCACTAAACTAGGTATTGCACAAGAAGGGGACAAATAAAAAGTTCATATTAAGTGTGCAGATAGGAGAATATGGCATGGATAATGTCATCCTGGACTTAGGGTTGGATGAAAATGTTCTTCCAAGACATATGTGGGAGATGATGGGGAAATTGAATCTAGTTTGTTCAACTATTCAATTGAGGTTGGACAACCAACATAAGATAATATCGATGAGGAGACTAGTGGGAGTACCTATTAATGTAGATGGAGTTCCCAGTGTAGCTGACTTTGAGGTCATTGAGAATGTGGATAATAGTCAGTCATATCCAACATTGCTCGGATTAGATTGGGCCTTTAAAAATAAGGTGATTATTAACTTGAAGAAAAGAGAAGTGATTTTTGAAAGAAGAGGCTTAAAGGTCATTGCACCGTTAGACCCCACGAAGAAAAACGATATGTGGATCCCATGAGAAAGGAAATTGATAACTTGTATAATATGAAAACACGCATGGATGACTACATCAATCCCACTTTAGATGGTTCTCTTAGTTGGAGAATAATTAGCTCATGCACATCAGACTCGAAAGAGGGACTTGAACACTGGCAACACAAGTTGCACGAAGTATCGACCCGAAGATGTGCTCGCATTACTCGCTCTTTGCACAGGATCATAACATAGGTACATGATACACCCAAGTTCGATGGATTAACTGAGGTAAGTTCCTTTGTCAATCACTTTGAGTTGTAAATTCACAAACAAAAAATATTATTATCATAATATGTTCCATTGAGAGAAACTCCAACAAGATGGTGGGCTACACACAAGGAAGGGATAGAGGATGGGCAACACTGTTAAAGGATGATGCAGGTCATATTTGGAATAGAAGAAATTATGTGCAAGTATACAGGGATTAGCAGTATGATGTAGCATATTACACAGTGTATAACAACTTGGAGATAGGTTATAAAGAAGGAATGGACATGTAGGTTCATACATACGCTGGAGACAGCTCCCGGGAACTGGTACCTAGAGCTAGAAGTGCATAGAGGGACGGGAGAATGGGAATATATCATCCGAAATTTTCAAGTAACATTTAGTTTTGAAGCTGAGTCACCTTTAGTAGATGCATCTTTGCAAGTTATTAGAAGTAAAAATATTTAAGGAAGAAGTTCAGATAGAAATAGTACCTACATATAGTGTGCACAGAGAGTCTATGACAATCCATGAACTATTAGAATGTTATAATGTTACTGAGGAATATCAATAAGAAGAAGACCCAATAAATGTACAAGTACCAAATAATGAAGGGGAACGTGACGTAGTAGGTTTATAACTTAAATTCAACACATATGTGAAGCCATTAAGAGTGCACAAAGTGAACATTGGCAGATAAGAGAAACCAAAGTTCACAAATATTGGTGATTATTGGAACGATGAGACTATGGAAAAGATTGTAAACCTATTTCGCAAGTATCAAGATCTATTTCCAGCAACCTTTTCATAGATGAAGGGAATAGTTGGGGAATTGGGTGAAATGAAGATCTCGTTAAAACCAAACGCTAATCCAATAAGACAGATACCTTACAGATTGAATCTGAAATACATGGACAAAGTGAAAGTAGAGCTTGATAGAATGATAGAAGCTAGTATCATTGAGCCCGTTGAAGAGTTTGAATGGATAAGTCAAATGGTTGTTCAATATAAGAAAACAGGGGGTATTAGAATTTGTGTATACCTAAGGAATTTGAACGATGCTTGTTTACATGACCCTTTTTGGCCCCCTTTATAGATGATGTTCTAGAAAACGTAGGAGGGAAGTAAGCCAACTTGTTCACTGATGGCTTTTCAGGATACCATCAGATAAAGATTGTGCTTGAAGGTAGACATAAGATGACATTTGTGATAGAATGAGGAAGCTTCCAGTATATAGTGATGTCGTTTGGGTGAAAGAATGCACCTGATGTGTTTTCTATAGTAGTTGTTGCAACCTTTAAAGAGTTTATTCATAAGTTTCTTGAAATGTACTTAGATGATTGGATTGTATTTATTTTATTGAAAGATCACATACAAAATATAAGGTTAATTCTTGATAGATGTAAACAATATCAAATATCATTAAATTTGAAGAAATGTATTTTTTGCACACCATTTGGGATATCATTAGTTCATGTGGTATGCAAGTAGGGTTTGTTGGTTGATCCTGCCAAGATCATGGTAATTGTTAATTTTCCACCACCTGAATCAGTGAGATAGTTGAGAACAATGTTGGGTCATACATGATATTACTATTAAAGGATATGCATAGATTACAACTCCAATGGATAAGTTATTGAAGAAAGAAGCTAAGTTTCAGTGGAATGAAGACTGTCAGTAGGGTCTGGATGTATTGAAGAAAAATTTAGTAATTGTTCCCATTCTGGTGTTCTGTTAAGGTCCTAACCCGCACATAGGTAGATCAATGTATTCGGATGTAATAAAGGTCAATATTAATAAGACCTTTCAATAAAATAGAATAAGGC
>ML777763.1:318275-371196 GCA_009831015.1 Picea engelmannii | reverse complement strand
TTGGAGGTTGCCCCCTCGAAGAGGCCTGTGAACATTGCTATCTGATTCAAAGTGCTATTTCTGTTGCTATTTCGTGAATCATTTCTATGTATTGTGAAGATTATGATGGATATTTTACTGTTATTCTGTTATTTCTAGCATTTTGTTTATGTTCTGCATATTTTATATATCTGGTATCTTGCATATTCCCATATTGGTAGAAATCATTTCTTGTGGATGCATCATCATTAATGCTCGATGCAGTATTATCCTAGCCAGGAGAGGGAGAGTTATACCATCCAATTTCTTTTTCTAGTAGGAATTTGTCGACTGTTGAGAAGAATTACATGACAACATAAAGGGAGGGGATGGAAATGGTTCATGCCTTGCATAATTTTAGACACTACTTGTTGGCATACCATTTCAAGATGTATACAAACCACTCTGCACTTAGATACTTAGTGAACAAGCCAATGTTGGGGGGAAGAATCTATAGATGGTCATTATTGTTCCAGGAGTATGATTTTGATGTTGTTGTGAATCCAGGGAAACTAAATCAGGACCATACCATTTTTCGTGAATACTGATAGGAGAAGATGTACAGAACCTAGATTATAGTTTACCATATGCACATTTATTCTCTGTTCAAATGGTAGACGACCACTTCATAGAAATTGTCCAATATTTGAGCATGGGAGTGGCTCCATCCGATATGATAGTAGTACAAAAGAAGCAGTTAGTGGTTAAAGCAGTGGATTATCAGTTGATCACAAGGAATTTATACAATTTGAGTGTAGATGGGATATTGCGATGTTGTGTTATAGAACATGAGATACCAATGATCCTAGCATAGGCGTATGATGGAATTGTAGGAGGTAATTATGTAGGGAAGGAGAAAACGCAAAAGATATTGCATGTATGGATTTGGTGGCCCATCCTCCATAAGTATGCGAAGGAATATTGTTAGAGTTGCAATGTTTTCCATAGGGTATGAAGGCCATCGTGAAGGGATCATATTCCTTTGAATCCAAAAGTTACCTTGTAGGCGTTTGAAAAATGGGCAGTGGATTTTTTCGGACCAATTAATCCACCAGTGAGGAGATCGAGAGTTAGGTACATAATTACAAAGACATACTACTTGACAATATGGGAAGAGGCAGAACCAGTTACATATTACAACACGGAGATAGTTGTGCGATTCTTATTTGAGAATGTATTCACAAGGTTTGGGTGTCCTATAGTAATTATGAGCGACTGGGGGACTCACTTTTTGAACAAGACAATTGCCGCATTGATAGAATAGTTCCATATTCAGCATCGAAAGAGAATTTCATGTCACTCGTAAGTTAATGGAACTGTGCAGGCCTTCAATAAGATATTGGAGAATTCACTAACAAAGGTTTGTAATGTAAGACGATATGGTTGGGACATAAGGATTCTCGCAGTGCTTTGGGGTTATAGAACTACATAAAAGAATATGATAGGTCAAAAAACCTTTAATTAGCATATGGTCAGGAAACAATCATGCCCATGGAATTTCTGGTACCAAGTCTGCGCATTATTACAACTTACAAATTCCGGTATAGTAGAAGAAAGACTATCCCAGTTACTAATATTAGGGTAAGACCGATTTGTTGCATGGTTCCATCATCAAGTACAGAAGGAACGAGAAAAGAATGGCACAATAGACACATCAAGCAGAATAAGTTCCATACATGAGATATAGTACTGCTCTATGAAAGTAAGTTTTGATAGCATCCTGAGAAGTTTCATATACACTGGATAGGGCCATACATGATCAAATCTGTAATAGATGCAGGTGTTGTTCAACTAGAATAGCTAGATGGACAAGTCATGGAAGGAATAGTGAATGGGAGTTGACTAAAACTGTACAGAGACAATCGTCCTTCCACACACTATGAGAGTTGCACAGACTAGCTTGTATCATAGTGTACTATAGAAAGAAAAGGCATAAAAAGAAAGAAAAATAAAGTAAAACAGGAAAAAGAAAAAAAAATAGTTCAGGGAAGAAGTCGAAGATTGAAGAGTCCAAGAAGTTAAGGAAAAGTTGGTAATTTTTTTATTAATTGGGTTGGTTGTCATTGATTTCAACCCTTGAATGAATTCCGGTAGAAACTTCCATATCTAAGCAAGTTCGGTAGAAACTTCCATAGCTCCAACAATATGGTTAAGGGACTTAATTTTGGTTGATGTATAATGGTATGAAGGTTATTATATTTATAGGTAAGTCTATTCTATATGGATAGTACATGTCATGCCATTTCTGGTGATATGTGGAACGTCACATAACTCCTCACGATTAGAGAATTATGGCCTTGTGAAGTTGGAGAACCCTCATGAGTTATCTAGAAGGTCAAAGAAGTCAAATTATTCTAGAAGCTCCTAGAAGAAGTTGACTAGTCAAGTGGGTGAAATTAGGAGTTAATCATGGGTTAAGTTGTTGCAATAAGAAAATAATTAAAAATAAATTAGCTGCAACTAGAAGTGGAGAGTTTACTATTTGTGGATAAAGTGGTTATAAGTGGACAAGTGGTTAGAAATGGGTTATCCCTAAAAGAAGGATATTAGGTTAAGTTGGTTAGAAGGTAACCCCTTAAGGAAGCTACATGGAAGTATAAATAAGAGAGAAAGGCTCTCCTATTAGACTCTATTGAGCACATTGAATATCTATTATTTTGTAAGTTTTATTGCAAGTACTCACCGATACATCTGAAGTTACGCAATTTTGAGGTAGCATGAAGGGTTGACAGAGAAAGTTTCAAAACTGCAGAAAATACTTAAAAAACCCTAGTTTTTTAGGTGTACGCGGGATGCAGTGGAGAAGGGCACGTATGTACATGGGATGTAAGTATAAAATGTTGTGAATAGTTGGTAAAAGCCATGAAAACTTGAGGAGATGAAGATGTCAGGTCTCTAGAGTCTGAAAGAAAGATCCCAGGAAGGTCTATAGTGATCAGGTACAACAGATCTATCTACAGGTTCAAAAGGTATCTCTTATTTCTATGAGTAGTTGGATTTTGTTTTCTACATGAGAAATGGTTATGGGGGTTTAAGTATTTTCCCTAGAGAGGATATTGGATGTATGGAACTTACTGTATAATTCATATCTACAGAAATACAGAATTGATATATTTGATATCTATCATTGGTACATCTTGTTAGTGTTGTGGCACATCTTGTATTTCTTGTCATATGGTTAAGGGTTTTTGTGTTACATGGTTGAGATATTGTATTTGTGAAGTTGTTGTGAAGTGGTTGATGTATTAATAGGTTGTATATCAATAAGGGTTTGATGTCTAGTCCATGAGAGGGTTATTATACTTGTTCATGATTATAGACACTTGTATGGTGCATGATTAGAGAGATATAGATACACTTGGTTAAGGGATATGTATGAGGATGTATTCCTAGGGAACAACTATAGTTTGGACACAATGTCAAGTTGCAAGTTGATGTGACAAATGCAAAAAAGGGTCAGAGTTTTTCAGGAAGGTGAAAACCCTACTTTTCAGAAGGAGTACGTAGGTTGCAGTACAGACAGGCTGCGTACATACATAAGTTGTAGTACAGATAGGTCACATACATATACAAGATGTAGCACAGACAGGTCATGTACCTATGTGTTTTTGTTGGTACAAGAAGGTTACAGGTACATGTTGATCACAAGTTATTGGTATAGGTTGGTTACAAGTTGTTGGCATAGATTGGTACAGGATTACAGTGGTATATCTCATAGTGACAATGTGGCATCGGTTTCATAATTTAACTTATATTTAAGGGCGGTAGGACAAGCCAAGGATAGGTGGTTGTAGCCACCTTCCAGTTGTATTTAGAGAACATAAGGGGTTGTAGCCTAAAAATATAGGGGGTCGAAGCCTCCTTCCAATTGCAGCTAGAGAAAAAAGGAAGTTGGTGCTTCCAATGAATGTAATTATTAAATACATATAAAAAAAGTTATATGGTTTTCTCCTGCATTGGGTTTCCACGTAAAAATACTAGTGTACTGTGTATGTGTATGATTGTTCATTTTTCATGGCTTATTTACTCCACTTATTGGATGATAATGTTATATTAATCATAAAGATAAATAAGTCTTACATACTATGGTTAAAAGGATTAAAAATATCTATTATTGATTGACCCCCCTCTCAGTAATCCAACATTTGGTATGAGAGTGGGTTCCTTCAGAAATTGGTTTAACTACTGAAAGGTAGATCATGGAGAACAATAGTATGTATAAAAATGGAATAACACAGTTTGATGGACAAAACTATGTATTTTGGAGAAGAAGGATGAAAACATATTTGCAAGCACAAGGATTTGAGGTTTGGAAATCAGTTTTAGATGGATATAAAGAACCAATAGTTTCTCCAACAAATGACAATGGAAGGAATCTCGGTCCAAACAATTCAAAATCCAAAAATGCACTTCTGAATGGTATAAGTGATTCAATATATAGAAAAGTTATGTGTTGTGGATCCACTAAAGAGATTTGGGACAAACTTCATAATATTTATGAAGGAGATGCAAAAGTCAAGGAAGAAAAGATTCAAACTTACAAAGGTCAATTTGAACAACTAAAAATGAAGGAAGATGAGAATATTGAGACTTGGTTCTTACGATTTGATGAAACAATGAATGCAATTAGAGTATTGGAAGAATACATTGATGAATCTATAATTGTTCAAAAGGTACTAAAATCGCTTCCAATGAGATTTGATCCTAAGGTCTCAGCACTAGAAGAAATAACATATTTTGATTCAATAAGAATGAATGAACTACATGTAATTTTCACATCCTATGAAATGATAACCGAACAGGAGAATCCAGGTATAAAAGAAGCAAAATTCAAAGAATCCAAGAATTCAAAGAAAAAGGGAAAGAAAAAGGAAAAAGAATACAACAACAAGAGTGACATGTCGGAAGACCATGAAGAAGTATCCAACTTCGTCAGAAGACTGAAAAGGGGAACCAATGACAGATATAGGGATAAGCTTCCATTGATTTGTTTTAATTGTGATGGTATTGGTCATTTTGATAACAAATGTCCTCTTAAGAAAAATAAAATAAATGAATAAGATGATTAAAATATCAAACAAACATATAAAGGAAAAGGAACCAAAAATAAAGTCTTCAAGAAAATTTTATGCACCAAAGAAGACAACTCCTCATCAGACGAAGATGAAGTCAGTGAAAGTGAGACAGAAAGAGTTATATGCATGGAAGTAGAAGAATCTTATAAAGAAGACACAGAAGAAGAATATCAAGAGGCATAACTTGACTACAAAGAATAATTTTTAAGTGCCATAGATGTTATAAAAAGGGAAAAGAAGAAAAACAAATCACTACAGGTAGAACTCAAAAGAAAAGAGGAAAAAAAAATTCCAACTGTGAAGAATTGGAGAAGAAGTTCTCTAATTTAAAAATTCAAGTTGAAGAAGACAAAATAATCAAAGAATCACTTAAGGAATAGTTGGAAGAAAAGGACAGGATCATTGGAAATTTGGAATCAGATATTTTCACATTGAGAAAAGACCTTCAACAGAAAAACATGCAGAATAGATCAAAGGTTTTGGATAAAATTATCAACAGTCAGAGGCCACATCATGAAAAGTTTGGGATAGGATAAAATCAGACAGAAAGAGGCTCAAGCTCCAAAAATACAGATCAAGAAACACAACCAAGAATATATGTAGAGGAAACAAGAATTTTTACAAGGAATATCACAGGGACACTCTTCCACCTAGAAGATTAAGATTTCAAAATCAGCAACAATCAGAAACAAGTAGGCTTCAGGAAGAAAAAGGATTCAGAAGAGTAACTCCTTTCAAAAGATCTTCAACTCTCATGTATCAACCTATATTTTTGGTTTATTTTATGCATGTAATAATTTTGTAAAGAAAGATGTAAATTGCAGATCTAATAGCAAGAACATAAACAACTTTGAAAGTCATGCACAAAATGTTTATCTAAGAAGGCCTAGTGAAACACAGAGAAGAAGCTACAATAGGTTTGAATCATTGATCTCTAAAGTGGAATGTTGCAAATGAAACAACTTTGGACATGTGGCCAAATATTGTAGAATGACAGTCCCTCCTAGAGAATCACAACAGAAGAACAACAATCACAGAGAAGAACCTCAATAGAGAATATGGATAAGAAAGCAAATTTAGTATAACAATGAAGAATGCACACTCACTCTACAAGATAAACACAATAAACATGGTTGGTATGTTGATAGTGGATGCTCAAAGCACATGACAGGTGATAAGGATAGGTTTCTGACATTAAGAAAGGAAAGAGATGGATCAATCTCCTTTGGAAACGATGACTCGACTAGAATCATTGGAAAGGGAACAGTTAGAATTGGAAACAAAAATACCAAGGCAAAAAATGTTCTACTAGTAGAATATATGAAACACAATCTTCTAAGTTTAATTCAAATGTGTGACCATGGTCACACACTTATGTTTGATTCACAAAAGTGAATGATAATAATAAAAAGTTCAGGAAAATTGGTTGCAACATTTTTAAGAAATTCAATAAACATATATGTATTAAGTGAAATTGCAAATAAAAAGTGTTGTCTAGGAAAGGAAGATGAAGTTTGTCTATGGCACATAAGAGTGTGTCACATAAAATTCGACAACCTCATCAAAGTCAGAAAAAAGGAAGCATTCAGATAAATTCTTGGGATCACGAAGCCAACCAACACATTATGCAAGCATTGTCAAAAAGGAAAGCAAACAAAGACTAGGTTCAAATCAAAGGAATACTCCACAACAAGACCACTAGAAACTGCATATACTAATCTAGTTGGAACAACTACAACAAAGGGTTTCAAAGGTGAGAAATATTTTATGTTATTGGTTGATGATTATACAAGGATGAATGTAGTTTGTTTTCTTAGGAAGAAATCAGAAGCATTTGAAAACTTCAAGGTATACAAGGAAATGGTTGAAAATGAAATGGATTCAAAAAGAAAATGTTTGAGATCGGAAAATGGAGGAGAGTTTACTTCAAAGGAATTTATGGATTTCTGCAGAAAGCATGGAATAAAAAGGAAATTCTCCATTGTTAGGACACCTCAACAGAATGGAGTTGTCGAAATAAAGAACATGATTGTAAAGGAAATGGCTAGAACAATGTTAATGGATTCTAAGTTTACAGATGTTTTTTGGACACATGCAGTTCATACAAAATTTCACATTCAAAACAAAGTAATGCTCATAAACAACAGTGACAAAACTCCCTACAATCTATGAAAAGGAAGACCAAGAAATGTGAAGCACTTCAGAGTATTTTGAAGCAAATGCTACATCAAAAGAGAAGATGACAGAACGAGAAATTTTGATTCTCATCAAGGATGATTTTAATGATGGATATTTGTTTTAAAATGTAGAAACCTTGGCGAAACTTACTAATCCTTCATATGCCAACTATAAATGTTTGGCGATATTTTTGTAAAAAGATTCAAATTTATAAGGATTTTATATAGTTTTTATGCAATTTTGGCGATTTTTAAGGTAAAATAATTTTATTCTATAGAATTTGGGCGAATCATTTTTAAAATAGCGAATCTTGTTTTTGGAAAAAACATGGAAAATTAACCCATGAGCGAAATTTAGCCCCTAAAATCATCCATGATTCTCATGTGGAAAAAAGAATACTTGTTGGTTACTAGAGTACAAGGAAAGCATAAAAATGTTACAATTTAAGGCTCGACAGAGTTGTGGAAATCATCAATGTAACGGTTGATGAGATAGGTGGAAGGAAATTAAAGGAAGAAGAAAAGGAGTCAATGGAACAGGTTTACGAAGAAGAAGTAGAGGATGAAGAATCAACAGAAGGGGAAGATGAAGAAGATCAAATAGAAGTAGAAGAGAAAGAACAATAAGTACCTCCAAAGACACCTAGCAAACGAATACAGAAGAATCATCCTTCAAATCATATTATCGAGAACAAAGATGCATGAATTGAGACTAGAAGAATAATTCGTTCACCAGAACAACTACACCTATCACTATTATCTTTGATTGAACCAGACAGTTTTGAAGAAGCCAGCAAGGATGAATTCTGGAAAAAGGCCATGGAAGAATATTTGGATCAAATAGAGAAAAATGACACTTGGGAATTGGTTCCAATACCAAGGTACAATAATGTGAGCGGCACAAAGTCGGTCTTCAGAAATAAATTGAATGAAGATGGATAGGTTACCAGGAACAAAGCTAGATTGGTATGTAAAGGATATGCACAGGTTGAAGGTATCGAATTTGAAGAGACTTTTTCCCTAGTCTCCAAAATGGAAGCAATCAGATTGATCTTAGCTTATGCATGCTCCAAGAATATTAAAGTGTATAGGATGGACATGAAATTAGCCTTTGTGAATGGGGAACTTCAAGAAGAAGTCTACATTGAGCAACCGAAAGGATTTCAGTTGTCAGAAAATGAAGATTATGTGTGCAGGTTGAAGAAGGCCTTGTATGGTCTAAAACAGGTCCCCAACGTATGGTATTCTAGACTTGATAGATATCTACATCAACAAGGGTTCAGAAAAGGAAATGTAGACAAAAAACTCTACATCAATGTAACTCAAGATAGTATTTTATTAATTGAATTTTATGTTGATGATATTATTTTTGGAAGTGATGATGACATGTTAAGTCATAAATTTGCAAAGGATATGAAAAATGAATTTGAAATGTCATTACTTGGAGAACTATCATTCTTTCTAGGTCTTGAGATATGTCAAAGAAGCCAAGGATTTTTTTTTCTCAAACTAAGTATATCAGAGAAATGCTAAAGAGTTTCGGAATGGAATGTTTCAAACCAATCAATACTCCTATGAAAACCAGTTGAAAGTTAAGTAAATATGGTGATTCAAAGTCTATAGATCAGAGGCAGTACAGGTCAATGATTGACAGCTTACCTTATGTGACAACATTTGGACCAGATGTAATGTAGGAAGTTAGACAGGTGGAATGATTTCAAGCGACACCAAATGAATCACATGTTCTAGAAAGAAAGAGGATATTCATATATCTCAAGGGTACATAAGAGTTTGGATTATGGTATCCAAAAGGAAAGGGTTTATCACTTATTTCCTACACAAATGCAGATTGGGTAGGTTGCATTAATGATCAAAGAAGCACAAGTGGAGCAGTGTTCTACTTGGGCGAGTATTTGGTATCTTGACTAAGCAAGAAACAGTGGTAAATATCATTTTCTACAGCCGAAGAAGAGTATATTGTAGCAACAACATTTTGTACACGGGTTCTATGGATGAAACAAACTATGACAAATATACAGGTTGAGTATTTTGAGCTCATTCCAATATATTGTGATAATACAAGCTCCATCAGTATCTCAAAGAATCTAGTGATGCACTCAAAGATGAATCACATTCCAATCAAGTATCACTTTCTACTAGAACAACTTGTAGAGAAGAATATCAGATTTGAATATGTGGGAACAAAATAATAGGTTGCATATGTCTTTACAAAACCTCTTCCAAGGGAAGACTTTGAGTATCTTTTCCAGAGACTCAAAGTAATTTCTACTCCAAAATGAATTCTTTTGAATGATTATCTTATATGTCTTAGATTTACATGAAGAAGCACCATAAAGAAGAAATTTTAGTTGGGGGAGCAGTTTCAGGAATATTTCAGTCAGGGGGAGCAGCCCTAAGGATAGTTCATCTAGGGAAGTTACATTTTCCATTAATGTCAAAGGGGGAGAGATTCATCAGATGCAGGATAGAGAGTTATATGTTTGGAGAGAGAGAACATAGGCATGTTTCCATGGGGAGCATGAGTGAGATGACTTCAGTAATGCATCAGAGTGATGACATCAATTCCAAAGGGGGGAATTGTTGATTAATTGGGTTGGTTGTCATTGATGTCAACTCTTGAAGAAAGTCTGGTAGAAACTTCGGTAGATAAGAAAGTTCAGTAGAAAATTTTGTATCTCCAATAGTATGGTTAAGGGATTTAAGTTTAGTTGTTGTATAATGGTATGAAGGTTAGTATATTTACATGTAAGACTATTCTAATGGATAGTACATGTCATGCCATTTCTGATGATATGTGGAACATCACATAACTCCACACAGTTAGAGAGTTATGGCCTTGTGAAGTTGGAGAAACCTCATGAGTTATCTAGAAGGTCAAAGAAGTCAAATTATTATAGTGGCTCCTAGAAGAACCTGACTAGTCAAGTGGGTGAAACTAGGAGTTAATCATGGGTTAAGTTGTTGCAATAAGAAAATAATTAAAAATAAATTAGTTACAACTAGAAGTGGAGAGTTTTCTATTTGTGGATAAAGTGGTTATAAGTGGACAAGTGGTTAGAAATAGGCTATCCTTAAAGGAATGAAATTGGGTTAAGTTGGTTAGAAGGTAACCCCTTGAGGAAGCTACATGGAAGTATAAATAAGAAAGCAAGGCTCTCTTATTAGACTCTATTGAGCACATTGAATATATATTATTGTGTAAGTTTTATTGCAAGCACTCATTGATACATCTGAACTTACGCAAGTCTGAGGTAGCATGAAGGGTTGATGACAAAAGTTTCAAAATTGCAGAAAATACTTAAAAAAAACTAGTTTTTGAGGTGTACATGGGCTGCAGTGGAGAAGGACACGTACACACGCGGGATGGTAGTATAACAGGGCACGTACAATTGGTAAAATCCATGAAAACTTGAGGAGATGAAGATGTCAGGTATATGGAGTCTAAAAGAAAGCTCCTAGGAAGGTCTACAATGATCAGGTACAACATATCTATCTACAGGTTCAAAAGGTATGTCTTATTTCTATGAGTAGTTGCATTTTGTTGTCTACATTTGAAATGGTTATGGGGGTTTGAGGATTTTCCATACAGAGGTTATTGGCTATATGGAACTTAATGTATAAGTCAAATCTACAGAAATATAGTGCTAATATATTTGATATCTATAATTGGTACATCTTGTTAGTGTTGAGGCACATCTTGTATTTCTTGGCATATGGTTAAGGGTTTTTGTGGTACATGGTTGACAGCTTGTATTTGGGAAGTTTTTGTGAAGTGTTTGATGTATTAAGAGGTTGTATATCAATAAGCGTTTGATGTCTAGTCCATGTGAGGTTTATTATACTTGTTCATGATTATACACGCTTGTATGGCACATGAATAGAAAGATATAGATGCACTTGGTTAAGGGATATATATGAGGATGTATGCATAGTGAACAACTATAGTTTGGACACAGGGTCAGGTTACAGGTTGATGTGACAGAGGCAACAAAGGGTCAAAGTGTTTTAGGAAGGTGAAAACCATAGTTTTCATAAGGCATATGTAGGTTGCAGTATAGATAGACCATGTACATATGTAGGCTACAGTACAGATAGGTCGCGTACATACATGAGCTATTGCACATACAGGTCACGTACCTATGGGTTTTTGTTGTTACAGGAAGGTTACAGGTACAGGTTGATAACAGGATATTGTTATAGGTTGGTTACAAGTTGTTGGCACAAATTGGTACAGATTTACAATGGTATATCTCAAAATGACAGTGTGGAAGTGGTTTAATCATTTCACTTATATTTTAGGGCAGAAGTATGGGGAAAGGATAAGTGTTTTTATCCACCTTTTGGTTATATCCAGATAACATAGGGGGTTGTAGCCTCCTTCTAGTTGTATCTAGATAATTTGGGAGTTGGAGGTTCCCTTAGGTTGTAGCCTGAAAATATAGGGGGTCAGAGCCTCCTTCCAGCTACAGCTGGAGAACAATGGAATTTTGTGCTTCCAATGAACGTAATTCTTAAATGCATATAAGAAAAATAATTATGTGGTTTTTTGCTGCATTGGGTTTCCACGTAAAAATATAGGTGTACTGTGTATGTGTATGATTGTTCATTGTTCATGATTTATTTACTCTACACTTATTGGATGGAAATTTTATATTAATCATAAAGATAAATAACTCTTACAAACTATGGTTAAAAGGATTAAAAATATCTATTACTGATTCACCACCCTCTCAGTAATCCAACATAAGTGTCGTGGAAGAGAAATAAGTAGACAGAAGAGTGCACATACAAAGGAAGGAAGTTCACATAGAGAGAAGAGATCACGTAGAGAAGAGGAATTGTACATATGACATATTAGAGCATTTAAGACAGTTCATGAAAGGACATGCAATAAAGAGATACCATGATAGAAAATTAGTGGTGTCGTGTAGAAATAAAATATTTTGACAATATTGCAGAATCGAACGAATAATTCTCCGAAGATACAGAGTTTTTGGAGCATTAAAGAAGGTGATGAATTCAAAGCACTAGCAGATTAAATAGGAATTTTAGTAATGAAGGGAACTAAAAACTGGCGATGAAGTATAAAATAAAGAATAGGGTCGATTGGGGGAGTTTATTTTGATTTGTAATTCATATAGAGATCTGAGTTACAGAGAAAAATTTATAGAGATGAAGTTACAGAGTCAAAGTTTTAGAATCATTTGGAATAAGAGACCATTTGTAGAGGGAGATGGCACCACCTAAGGTAGTTGTATCTTTAGCATCAGTATTGAATAAACCACACAGTCAACCAATAAATACACCTATAATGGAAGAGACAGAGGAGGAATCATCCTCAACATCAAGATTCCCCAAGGATTATATCCCGTCGAGAAATCCATCTACAAAACGGGTCAATTTACATAAGGACGCATACCTGCATTAAAGTATGTCGACCATGACATCATTAATGAGAAGAAATTTTCAAAGTTAGTTCCCACCAAGTTCCTAAATAAGTAAATTAGCTTTGAGACCCATATGATATTCATAGAACCACAGGTGTGGGCTACGAGAATGGAGAAAGAAAGAATTTTGAACCTCTTTGATATACCCCATTTTGGAAGCATCCAAAAGATTAATTCTTGTGTGAAGATGCTACTAAGTTTTGTGCATGGGGAATACATGTGGCTCGATAGGCTAGTTTCCATCGATACATATTTGATCGCATGTATTACCGGTCTTCCCTTGTAGGAGGAGGGCCCATCCTTGTTTTTTTTTTATAAGAAGAATGAGAAATCTATCGTTGGGTTATGTTATTCCTGGTTAATAATTTTAATCACATTATTAGCTTGGAGAGAGCGAGATGACACACATTTTTTTGGATTCATGGAGAATCCTTGTTTAGTCATGTGGTATCAAAACCTATGGTATACTACACACAAGGCACGACAAATGGATAGTAATGTCACTTTTTATATTTACAAGGAAACTATTAGGGACAACATTGAGAGGAAATTGTGCATACCACCCTAGGTGGTCAAGGCATATAAGGTAGTGGCATGATTTAATGCAAGGTGTCACCACATGTATGTACAAGCAAAGAAGGACCTAGATCAACAATGGTTGTCGACACAATACAAGTTTACTGAAGATGAGATGGGCCACATTATGGTCGATTGGGACAATGAGTGGAATATTCCACCAACATAAGTAGGGCCATCAGAGAAACAAAAACCTCAAATACAAAAGATCAATGATGATGAAGAAGAAGGAGACACACAGGAAAAAGTAAATGGTACCAAAACAAAAAACACAATAGACAACGTCGTGCATAGAGAGGAAGAGGAAAGGACCAAAGATAGGGATATTTGTGCCACAGTGAACAAAGTGAAAGGTCATCAAAGAAGTGGCTATCGAATATTTGATAGAGGAATATTTGGATAAGGTAAGCGATCAAGTGAAAGAAGTAATAGATGATGTGTTTCAGTGCACAACACAACAATGGGAAGTGATGAACAGATGCATGCAGGAGAAGATGGTCAAGTTGTGACAACTACTAGAAGAAACAAACATCATGTTAGGGTAATAGAAAGAGGAGGAACCAGCAACAAGAACTATAAAGACTAGGGAGGAAGGGATAGAAATATCTCAGTCCTTAGCATTCAAAGGTGAACGAAGATTGATCAAATTAACAATAGGGGAAGTAGAGTTCCCCGTGACATAGATGCAATAATAGGCAAGGGAACTAGGTCACATTGAATTAGTGCTATCACAACTTCCAATACATGTATTGCATTAATTACAGATGAGTGCAACGCAAGACTTGAATGTGTACACAGAGAAGACCTTGAGTGAATTGGTGAAGGTTATGATAGAAAATGTCGCATCGGAGATGGAATTCAACAAAGTTAAGAAAGAGTGTGATGAGATCGTGCGGAAGGTTGAAAGAATGCAACATGAATTTGAAAAGGTATATCAAGAACTCCCATAATATCAAAGAGAGAAGGAGGCCTTGATCGAATACCAAGTAAAAATGATAAGTGAAGCCACTCAGGGATTTTGCACACGAATAGTCAACCTGGAAGCACGTATGACACCACACACTCCACCTGAAGAGGGGAAGAAAAGGGAGAAAATTGTGACAACAATGGTGGAAAGTATAAAGAATTTGGAAGTATAATGTTCTCGGCTTTATACAAAAAATATGGTAGTTTGGACACAACTAAGTGAATATAAGGAGCAACAAGAGATCATTCAGAAGACCCAAGATGTGTAGGAAAAGGAATAGAAGTTCAAAATAGTGTTGGGAACATTATCGCCAGCAAAGGTGGTAATAATAATGAATGATAACATAAAGTAGTATTAAGAAATGAATCAACTAAGGGTGGAGTAGCAGGCTCATGCACAACAAATAGAAGTACTACATAACAAAGCATATAGAGTGACATCGGCCTTAGTAGCAGTTCAAGGCATAATCAAACAGGAAGTTGATGAAAGTGTTGAGAAAATCCATGCTTGGATCACTACATAAATAGTTGACCAAATGACATTGAAGGATACCTTCGCAAAATTCATACCGCACTAGAAGAAGGCCTGAGTGGCCCGGAATGAGCCACAAGCGAGTGTTGGGGGGCTGTCAGATAGGAATTTTGGATCCATTTTGGGATCTTGGCCAGAATAAGTCAAATAAGAAAAGGTAGTTAGAAGATGGACTAGAGCATGTGACAGGATTTGACTTTAAGGAGTCAAAGTGCGCAACAGGAGGAAGCACGATGAAGCGGTGCACAAAAGGAGGAAAATGGTTATAGACCGTTCGGATTTTGTGAAATTTTGTCCACTTTGTAATGGGCTTAGCCCTATTTTGATGTATAAATATGTAATGGTATTTTCGATAGAGAGGTCTCAAAGTTTCGAGGGTTTGACATGTGAGAAGTTCTTAGTTATTTTTGGGTAAGTTGAGTCAAACGTTGGAAGAAATTTTGAGGTATGAATGAAGAGCGAAGCTCACACTATAGCAGAATAGCTAGGCAGGTTTGGGTAATTTTATTGTTGCATATTTTGTAGCATAGTGCAGAGCTGTAAATATATTATCAATGACTAATATAAGAATCCAGTCATTGTGGACGTAGCCCATGTTGGGTGAACCACGCTAAACCTATGTGTTGTTATGTGTTGTGTTTGCATGTTATGATGCTTACTATTATGGTGCAATGATGATAAATGTTTAAGTATGTTGAATGTGTTATTTATATATGATGATTATAATGTCGTGCACTGATAAATGAATGAATGTTAAGTGGGAGAATGTCGCGTATGGAATATATTGAGTGTTAAGTAATTGTTGACTAATGGAAGTTGTGCACATGAGTATTTGGTTAGTAAAGATAAGTTGAATTCTTCACTTCCCCTCGTCACTACAGAACCTTGGTTCCTACATCCTCTCTAGATGCCTCAGGTGATAAATCACTTTCTTTGCAGGTGATTCCGAAAAGGATGATGTCTATGGGTTTTATTGGTATATTGATGATTAACTTCGGGTATGCCCACTGTAAGCCAACACTTGCCTTTACCTACCATACCTAGACCTATACCTAGACCTAGAACTTGCCTTTACATGTCTTTCCTTTCCTTTGTTTTCCATGTCTAGCATTACCTAGACTTTCCATGTCATTCCTTACCTTTCCCTACCATGCCGTGTCTTTCCATGCCATGTCTTTCCTTTCCTTTCCATGCCTCATATTTCCTTGCATGGCCTTTCCTTTCCTTTCCTTTCCTTGTCTTGAATTTGCATGCCATGGCTTCCCTTTCCATGCCTTTACTTTCCTTTCCACGCCTTGAATTTCCTTGACATGCATTTCCTTACCTTACCACTCGTTTTGGATTTTATGCCCCTGGACGAAATTGTGAACATGTCCCTAAATGGCTTGAGGAGGATTTGCAACTCATGATAAAAATATAACTAGGCCTCAGATGGAATAACCGTCGGTTGCATTGGATTTGAGGCACTGGGTTTCATCTAGGGGGACCCCTCTGCTATCATTTTGTTTCCCAGAAAAGTGTTTGTTGGAGGATATCCAAAACTAAGGTTTTTCTAAGTGAGGCATAATGCAATTTCTAAACAAGTGGTCAATTTTGAAGAACATTGTGTTGGGTGATTGTGGTTAGCGTGATTGCATGGGCCTTGGCCAAATATATGTGTGGGAACTTATGAAACTCTATTATGCCTCTTAGTTTTCATTTTACGCCCCTAGACCAAATTGCTAACATGTCCCTAAATGGCTCGAGGAGGCAAGTTGCAACTCGCAATAAAAATTTAACCAAGCCTCATATGGATGAACCGTTAGTTGCATTGGATTTGGGGTGTTAGAACTCTATAAAATTGTTTTGGTTGAGAAAACAAATGACAAAGGTAACCTACAGACTGACTTTAAGACTAGAAACTAGCCTTTCCAATCTAGAGAGGGCTCTCTCTGAGACCTAGTCTCTAATAGATAATGACTTTAGATTATCGGCTAGATTTATGTGTTTGGGAAATGTTTCTGGTTTCGTTGGCAAGGAAATAAATAACTTTGGGCTATGGAGTCAACCTCATGAAAGTGAGAGAAATCAATGACTAGTAAAGGAAACTTTGAGAGGATAAAGGCTAAATAGGCAATGGTCTTTCAGTTTAAATGCCGTCATGTATGGTGGAAGAATGAGTACATAAAGAAAATCAGAGCACCATTAAAGATGAATTCTAACTTACTTAGAAGAAAACACATAGTTTAAATGGTTGAGTCTAAGGCACTGCGCAATGAATTTTAAACTCATCAGACGTTCCAATTTAAAGAAAGAGAAAGTACATACATAGATAGGATCACAATATATCAAACCACCACCATTAGAATATTTTCGTCAAAGCTTCGGGACTGCTACATTTTTATTTCTATTCAGATTCAAAGATTACATTCAAGAGTCCTTTGTCTACACTACTTTTCCAACCCGACTTACATTGAAAAATATACAATATATAGAAAAACCATGCCCTCTCGGGATGTTCTGCCTCCAACTACTTCTCCTGGAATTTCAGATTTGGTTACTTCCTCCCAGATGACCTTTTGAAAAGACTTTACTAAAAAAGGAAACCCATTTGCACCCATTCATATCATAACCAACACCTTCGTCTCAATCATTCAGTCATGAGTAAGATTCAGACATCAGGTTGTGATAAATTGACGTATTATTTTACGAGGTGCCCGAGTAATCGAGCACACTATTGGAAACTCTATCACCTTGTATAATGGGCTCAGTTTGTTGTTGCAAGATCATTGGTTGTAACATGCATGTGGCGAGTTGGTGTAGCGGGCATCTGTTTGTGGTCGCTCATGCAACTCTAGG
Organism: Picea engelmannii; assembly: GCA_009831015.1. NCBI lineage: Eukaryota > Viridiplantae > Streptophyta > Pinopsida > Pinales > Pinaceae > Picea > Picea engelmannii. The sequence goes on along the minus strand of ML777763.1, from coordinate 353,546 downwards.
TGGCAACGACAGTTGGGAGACCACACATCTCTTCCAAAACTGGCATGCTTTTCGTTTACACATGTCCTCCTCAACAGGTAAGTTTACAGCATCCATGTGATGAATATTTACCATGTGGGTATCGTGTCATACTTCTTGTGACCCACAGGAAACAGGACACGTGGGGAGAAATATTCCATGCCTCGATCAAAAAGGACAAAATGGGGTTGTCTCACTCATGCCTCTGGACTCACCTGCAACCTTAAAATTCTGAGTCTTTTCCTAAGAGACCAGTTTTGTTTGTTCAAATTCTTCACTTGTCTCCACAAGACCGCATTTCCTTTCATATTTTCTTGAGCGTTGGAGAGAGCCACGCGGGCGTTATCCATGGTCGGTCTACATTCCTTGAAATACTCTACGATGCTTTCTTCTGACACCCTTTGTTCCTCCCACAACTGAATGATTACATCTTGCACCTCTTTGAGTTGTTGTTTGAGACAATTTGCATTCCCTTCTCGACTCTGCGACCCTGGTGTTTCAATGGTCCTTTCTTCCATCTATCTTCTTAATTCTCTGTTTTCTTGATACAATTCAGCGATAACAATTTGTGTTTTCTGTAGATAATACGACGACTCCTAAGCATCCACGTTTTCATCGCTTGACCTCCTCCATCTTTCACCAATTCCCCTGCTTTAACCTTCAATAGGTTCTACCCGAACAACCCGCATGAGTAATCTCTCAGCAGTAGACTGGGTGCATGGTTCACTGGGAGCTTGGATATCCTTGGGTTTCTAAATCAACCTTGGCCTACCTCTTTTCCAGAGTGTGGGATGGTGGTTTGATGAATATTCTAGTGCCTTTCCCTTTCCCGTGACATCTTCCCTTCTTTCCCCTATGTTGTGGAATTTTGTTTCCCTCACAAACAGAGGCATGTCTCATTTGGAGTCTCTCGGGATGTCAGCCGAAATCATAAATGAATTCCAGTCTTTGTTCAACTATCTTAATTCGTCGACCACCAACAACTTGATCAATGACAAATGGGATAAAGTTTTCCCTGGTTGGTTGGCCGCGTCCTGGACGTTGTTTGTTGTTGGCACAGGGACAGCCCCATGGTTCACTCTAACAGTGCACCAACAAAACCTAACTACTATCCCTTTCAGAAACACCTATGAATCATATGAAGTCTCACATGAAGTAGAAATAGGGGGGTTGCAGGACACATGTGTCTACAACCAGAGGAAGTGCAATATGTTCTAGAACAACGACGCAAAGTAACCTAGAGATTTTTTAACAGTCTTACACCTAGCTTCGCGTAGTTAGAGTATACCTCTTATCTCTAGTAGGGAAACAATAACAATGCATAACAATATAACCATATAGAAAATAACACAACATCACCCACAAAGAAAAACACAATTTACGTGGTTCACCCTCTCCCTAGGGCTACATCCGCAAAACTGTGTTTCTTGATACAATAGATGAAAACATACAGTTCTATCTACACACTTAGTTGGATATCCTTCTCTCTCATCCTCTTTATCTCCCCTCCCTGCACACCCAGCTGCAGGGTTGATCTTCGTACCCAACTGAAGATCCAAAATATAGAATGTTCTTACAAAAAAACACTTCTATCTCTCACTATTTCTATCACAAACAATAATGAAAACCAACAACCAACCCTCTCAACTCTTCTATACCTTTATTTATACATTTCATGATTATTAGACAACCTTAGACTAAATCCTAAGTGTCAAAACCCTAGGTCCAAAACCCTAGGTGCAAAAACCATAGATTCCAAAACCCTGGGTCCACATGACCTGCATTTTAAGGGCTTTTCCAACCTTTCCTTCCTTCTTCTCCATGAGGTGCTCCAAAGAACCTATTAGTGTCTTCTTTCGCTTGCTGACTTGTCCACGATTCATCTTCCTTGTTGCTTTTTCTTCCTTGATCTTCTCCTTTAACGACTCGCTTTTCCTTTACTTCGCTCCTTATTTTATTCTTCTTTAACCACTTCAACCCCTCCTCTATTTGTGTTCCTTTAGTGCACTTTGTACTTTTTCTTTCTTCCTTAATATATTTCCAAGGGCCAGTATGCCCACAAAACTCACATGTGACTCATCCTGAGTCACTCTAGGGTTGAACCTTCTGTATTTCTTCGACTGCAGACTGCACAGAGCAGGTTTTGCTTTCTGATCTATCCCTCTTTATTGTGTGCAGACTGTCTTTTTTGTGTCTGGTACCCAATTTAAACTACACCTGGTACCTAGACCCTTCTTCCTGTGCTTTTACTAAGAGTTGTGTGGCAGTTGGTTGTCACAATACAGCTTCAACCGACTCACATTAACTAAACCATCCTTCCATTCTACATGAAGAGTCTTCAACTGCGTGACTCCACATTTTTTTGAATCAACAACCTCGAATGGCCCAAGCCAATGTGTCTTGAACTTTCCTGGATGCTTCATGAACTTATTGTCATATAAAAGCACAAAATCTCCTTTCTTAAATGCTTTGTTCTTGATATGTCTATCATGGTAAGCCTGCTCGCATTCTTTTTTTACCTGTTGATGAAATCCTGCAATAAACCTGTCTTCCTCTAATTCTACCAACTATGTGAGCCTGTCTTGAACAACGTCGGTGTCATACATACCTGTAAATGTTGCAGTTCTTAAAATAGGAACCAAATATTCCATAGGTACTACTGTTTCCTGGACATAAACTAACTTAAAGGGAGTCTCCATTGTTAACTTTTTGCAAGTAGTTATATAAGCCCATAACACTGTTGGAATCCTCAAATCCCAATCATCTATGTTAACACTGCAAATCTTAGTCAACGTTGTCTCAAAGATCTTATTGAAGGCTTTGACTATACCATTCGCCTGTGGGTGGTATGGAGTGCTTCTATGATGGTGAACTTCGAACTCCTAAGTCAAGGCTTCAATACTTTTGTTGATGAAGTGTGTGCCTTGATCACTCATAATGATCTTTGGGCATCCAAATCTGGTTATGATATCATTAAAGATAAACCGCGCAGTTGTAGTTGCACTACAGTCCTTAACTGCTCTTGCTTCTTTCCATCTGGTCAAATATTTTGTAGTAGTGATAATGTATCGAGCTCCTGTGTGCTTTCCTAGTGGGTTGATAGGTCCCACAAAGTCAATATCCCATTTCTCAAATGCTTGTAATGTTAATTGAGGTACTAAAGGCATCTCATCCCTTATGGAAGGCTTCCCTATCCTTTGGCATACATTGTAGGTTTTGTAGTATTCCTTATCATTCTTATGTAAAGTGGGCCACCAGAGGCCGGCTCTGAGAACCTTTTGCGTTGTTTCTTTCCCTACATAATGTCCTCCTGTAATGCCTTCATGTGCTTCTGCAAGAATCAATGGTATTTTTTCCTTCATAACACATCTCCTCAATATCTCATCTGGTCCCATCTTGTATAATTGTCCAGCTATAAGTTGAAAATATGCAGTGCGTACTACCAACTGTTTCTTCTGAATAATTGTATATTAGTGAGGTTCCATTCCTGTGGATAGGAACTAGACTATCTCGACAAATTGATCATCAAATTTCCTGATGGACAACAACTGTGCATTCGATAGTGTGTCATCCAAACTACTGGGTTCCTCTCCATGTTCTAACCTGGATAAGTAGTCAGGTCCTTTATTCATTCTTCCTGGATTGACCACGATATCAAATTCATACTCCTGGAATAATAGTATCCATATGCATATTCTTTCCCCCAACACTAGCTTGTTGACTAAGTACTTTAATGAAGAATGATCAGTGAACATCTTAAAATGTCCTCCCATCAAGTAGTGCCTAAACTTTTGCACTGCATACACCATAGCTAAGCCTTCTCTTTCAGTGGTAGTATAATTCCTTTCAGATGTAGAAAGCTTCCTGCTAGCAAAGTCTATAGGGTGGTCAATCTCTCCTACTCCTCATTGTGCTAAGACTGCTCCTAATGCAATGGATGAAGCATCAACATGAACATTGAACTCCTTGCTCCAGTCTGGAAAAACCAAGATAGGCGGAGTGACCATTTTCTGCTATAGTGTGTCAAAGCTCTGTTGGCACTCCTTTGTCCATTGAAACTTACTATCCTTCTTTAATATCTTCTCCATAGGTGGTGTTATCTGTGAATAGCCCTGAATAAATGTTCTATAATATCCAGTGTGTCCTAATGCAGTGCCCAGTTGCCTAACTGAAGTAGGAGGAGGTATATCAACAATGATAGCAATCTTGGAAGGATCTACCAACAACCCATGCTTACACACAATCTGTCCTAAAAACACTCCAAAATGTGAAAATAAAATACACTTCTTCAAATTCATGGCAACCTGACATTGCCTACACTTATCTAACATTAATATCAAGCATTCAATATGATCTTTCAGCAAGCTAAAAATGGTCCAATCATCAAAGTATGCCACCAAAAACTTGTGTAAAAACTCCTTAAATGCTTCGACCACCACCCTGGAAAATATGGTTGGTGCGTTCTTCAACCCAAAAGGAATCACAGTGTACTAAAAAGAACCCCATTATGTTGCAAATGTAGTCTTATGTATGTCTTCCTTAGCAATTTTGATCTAGTGATAGCCTGAAAATCCATCTATGAATGAATAAACCTCTTGTCCTCCTACATTATCGAGAATCTCATCAGTAAAAGGTGTAGGAAATGGATCATGTAAACATGCATCATTCAATTTCCTTAGATCCACACATATCCTGAATTCTCTTGACTTCTTATCTTGGACCACCATAGGGTTGATCCATTCATATTCTTCAACTGGTTCTATGATTCTTTCTTTCATCATTCTATCTAATTCAATATTAATTTTCTGCTTGTACTTGGGATTCAGTATGTAAGATATTTGTTGGATAGACCTTGCATTTGGTCTCAAAGGGATCTTCATTTCTCCCATGGGCCCTTTTATTCCTTTCATGTCTGTGAACTTTGTTGGAAACAAGTCCTGATACTCATGCAATAGTTTTGTAATCTTACTAATAGTAGCATCATCCCAATAGTCTCCAACATTAGCCAACTTAGGTGCTTGCTCTCTTCCAATACTAACCTTCTTAATTTTAATAGGCTTCCCAACAAAAGGTAATTCAATCCCTAGCCCTTCTATGTCTCTCTGTCCTTCAGTTTTTGCAATGTTTACATCCCTAGGGTCATCATCTTCATCCGCATTAATATTATAACAATATTGTAACTGTTGAAGGGGCGCAGTCCATTCATCTTCTTCTTGTTCAAAACGGGGGTTAGATTCTTCCTCAAAGACCTTTTGTCTTGTAATTTGTAAATCCTGATCTATTGTGGGGTACTGAATTTCAAATAGGAATGTAGCTATAAAGTTATGGCTCATACCATACCAATATGTAGTGTCTAATCACAGTTCTTCTTGAAGATACCAGTTGATAGGCATAGTATCTAAGGTGTTAATGAACTTATGTACCCATTGTTCCTTGGGAATGTTGATCCATGCCTCTTCACAGCTTCACATATGGTCCTTAGGAAAACTCTGACCTATGTATCGAACTTCGCATCCTTTAGCTTGGTCTGAAAAGCGTACTGTCAATAAGGTGCAACATTGCACCTAGTCTGTGATGTTCTTCTTGTGTGTTCCCCACCATCTAGATGGTGTTTCTTTCAAGGCTTCATCTAGTGCCAACATCTTCTATTGTACCAGGACAATTCTCTCAAATTCAACTAAAAATGTCTCTAAATGATTCAATCCATCAAATGTAGGAAGATTACTTACTTATGTGCCAATCCAGTGAATTGCCTTGGTCAATCTGGCACACCTCCGCGTAGAGACTTCATACATTATGTTATGCCAATTTTAAAATGCTTCTTCTGAGTCTGATGAGCATGCACTTTCACTTCACCAACTTAGATTTCTATCTGTTGTAGGATTAATATAATCATTCTATCCCGATGTCAATGGTATTCTTCTCTTATAGGTTCTATGTATCTACGACCTTCATCAGAATCAAGAGGTGCAATGACCTTAAGGCCATTACCCTCGAATTTCATTCTTCTCTATTTTAGGTCAACAACAGTCAGATTATTGAAAGCCCAATCAATACTTAACAACGTAGGGTAAGGGAAACTATCATCAACAATCTCAATCACTTCAAAGTCTGCAAATGTTCTTACCCCGTCGACATGGATGATTTTAGGGGCTAAATTTCGCTCATGGGCTAATTTTCCATGGTTTTTCCAAAAATGAGAGTCATTGTTTTCAAAATGATTCTCCCAAATTTTATAGGACAAAATTATTTTGCCTTAAAAATCGCCAAAAAAATTATAAGAACTATATAAAATCCTTAGAAATTTGAATATTTTTACAAAAATATTGCCAAACATTTATAGTTGGAATATTAAGGATAAGTAAGATTCGCCAAGGTTTCTACATTTTAAGATAAATTTCCATTCTTAAAATCATCCCTGCCCGTCGATGTCCACAAAGACATGATCTAGTCTTCTAAAGAGGCTCACTTCTTGTTGGTTAGCCATCCTGAGCCTAATAGGAGATTAAATCAACTTAGGTTTTCCCATCAATTCCCAAGTCTACTTCGTCATAACATTTACTTCTGATCCCAGGTCAATTACCACATAGTCCATGTCATAGTCTCCAATTTGAGCACTAAGGTATAGTTCCTTGTTTTTTCTCCTTTTCCTAGATACTTGATTCACAGCTCTACTCAACAGAGGAGATATTCTCCCAATTTCATATTGTCTTATTAGGTGTTGTAGTTCCTACACATATTTTTTATCTTTAATCAAATTGATACAAGTATACAAGAAGTCCACTAGTTTGCTTACCTCTTTTCCTTTCCTAGACTGATCAAATGTTGGAGGCATTTCGCATTCCTTTACTTCTGTTTGTGCCCTAGATGAAGAAGCATGTTCTCCTACAAATTCTCTCCTTGCTTCTTCAAAAGTATTCTTTTCTCTCCTTGGATCAAACAATTGTGCCTTCTCTATAACTCTTCTGATTCCTGATCCATCTTTAGTCTTTTCTGGAGTCACCCTATCTTCTCCTATGAAAGTACCTCCTCTAGTGATGACAATGACTTTGGGATCCTCACTGCGAGGCTCAGCTAATATTAGTTGGACTTGCTGGTTTCCACCTTGTCTTTCCTGAAGTTTATTTAACAATATTAGGAAATCTTCAATGACATGATCAAATGAATTACAGTGGTTTCAAGTAGTACAATGGTTCTGATAATCCCTTGCCAAATGACCTTGTTGGGTGTAGTCATAGCAAATAATCTGACCTCAACCTCAACCCATACCTCCTCCTTGTCCTCTTCCTATGAATCCACCATGAGGGTTGAAGTTTCCTCTTTGTAGGGAATTGAACTGCACATTATTTCCTTCTGACTGTAATTCTCCTTGAATTCTATATGTATCCATTGACCTTTCATGCATGAGGTCATAAGCCCTACAATTCTTCTCATCATGCCCCACATATTTGCAGAATCTACAATAAATATTGGTAGGTGTCTGGACATATTTCTGCATATAATAACATTCACCAAGGCGATGTCTGGTTCTGCATACCTCGCACCATGGTATAGTAGCCCGCTTCAAGGGGTTAGGGGCTCCATAGGCCAAGTATTCATTAAATAAGGAACAATGCTCTTTGTCATGGCCCTCTGATTTACATCTGATACACTATATGTCTTCTCTTTTCTCTTTCCCTTTATCTTTATTCATGTCTTCAACTTGTAAAGATAAACTAGTTAATTGATTCAAAATTTGACTCATACCTAGGCTTGATTCTCCTACATGGGTCGCTTCTAGTTTCATAGCAATATATAATGCTTCAGCCTACGAAGCGACCTTCTGTTGCATCAGAGGAAATCTAATGTGTGGCAGGAGGGAAGCGATGAACTATTCCTTATGATGTTCATCTGGGATCTGAAAACTTAAATGGCATGTCAAGGTCTTAAACCTCTGATCAAATTCCCAAACAGGTTCAGTTACCTTATGTTTGATCTCCTTTAACTCTATAATTCACTGTGACTCCGAATTAGGTTTCTTTAACTCCTCACTCAATGAAGTTTTAATGTCATTCAGTGGCTTGGGTTGTACAGATCCTGAAGAAAATTTCATATACCAGCTCAGGGTGCGGTCCCTCAAGGTATTACTAAACTGATCTCTCTTAACATATTCATTGGTGACTTTCTTAATGCTCCATACATCTTCGCATAAAAAATAGTGTTGTTCAGGATCCTCAGATCCATCTCCTCTAAAAATAGGTAACCTCATTTCATCTGCCATGGACCTTCCTTGGTTTCCCAACTGAGTATGTACTAAATTGTTTGTAATAGTGCTCTGAGTGCTATGATTACTCTGATTACTCTTATTACTCTTATTACTTAGTGTTTCTAAAATAAGAGGAGGAGTAATAATACTTACTTAGACAGTAGCCACGGTTCCTGAAGTTTTAGGCTCTACTCGACAAAGTTCCTTAGCCTTTGCTTCCTCTTCCCTTGTGAACTCTGAATATTCTTTGTCTGATCTCCCTGCTTCTCCCCCACTGTAGAAATATTTTTCTTGTGCCAATGGTTCGTAACTCTTTTTAAACAGATTCACAAGAGTAACCTCTCTGAATGATCTCCCATTGCGCGTGTGTCCAGCCTTTGCGTTGTTTTCATTGTTTGAATTCTTGAACATTTTCTTTAAAATCCAACTGATTACTGTATCTTCAAGATATTATTCTCATGCAATAGAATCTTAATCTTCAGCTTCAAAAAGTGTAGAAACTTCCCTCTAGGTCACTTAAAGAAATACCTCTATGCTTGGCTATATGATTCCACTCTATCAATATCAAACTCAGTAATATACCCTCTAATAGTGCTATCAAACCAGAGATCCAATGCTCTAGACACAACATTATCGACTCTCTTGACTTTCTTGATCAACACCGGTGTCCAAACCATAGGTGGTCTAGATATAATCTCAAACTGGGTGTTTGCTAATCTAGCTAACCACTTGTATAACTCCTTATGAACTCCAACAAAGAAAATCTCGTGTACGTCAGTAAAGATGTATCTCCCCAACCATTCTACTGTACTAATGCTAGGGTTCTTGTTCTAAGCTTCGACAAAGTCCCTTTCTTGTTATTTTATCCACTTCTGAATCCAAGTCTTCGATGGAAACCACCTTGACATTCCCTCAAGAAGATCCTGGTCCCAGCAACAGAACCATTTCTTGGCACAGGGGCAGACGGCCCAGGGTACACTCTAATAGCGCACCAACAAACCCTAACTACTAGCCCTTTTGGCAACACCTGTGAAGAAGATGAAGTCTCAGCCAAAGTAGTAATTGGGGGGTTGCAGGACACAGGTGTCTACAACCAGAGGAAGTGCAAGATGAATCCATAACAACAACGCAAATTAACCTAGATATTCTTTAACAGTCTTACACCTAGCTTCGTGTAGTTATCTTATACCTCCTATCTCTAATAGGGAAACAATAAAAATGCATAATAGTATAACCAGATAGAAAATAACACAGCAACACCCACAAAGAACAACAAGATTTACGTGGTTCACCCTCTCCCTAGGGATACATCCACATAACTGTGTTTCTTGATATAATAGATGAAAACATATAGTTCTATCTGCGCACTTAGCTACAGATCCTTCTCTCTCGTCCTCTTTATCTCCCCTCCCTGGGCACCCAGCTGCAGGGTTGATCTTCGCACCCAGCTGAAGATCCAGAATACCAAATGTTCTTACAACAAAACACTTCTATCTCTCACTATTGCTATCACAAACAAAAATGACAACCAACAACCAACCCTCTTAACTATTCTAGACCTTTATTTGTACATTTCAATATTCTTAGACAACCTTAGACCGAAGCCTAGGTGTCAAAACCCTAGGTGCCAAAAACCTATATTCCAAAACCCTAGGTCCACATGACCTACATTTTAAGGGATTATCCAACCTATCCTTCCTTCTCCTCCGCGAGGTGCTCCAAAGCACCTATTAGTGTCTTCTTCTTCTTGTTGACCTGTCCATGATTCATCTTCCTTGCTACTTTGTCTTCCTTGATCTTCTCCTTTAATGGCTCACTTTTCCTTTGATTCACTCCTTCTTTTCTTCTTCTTTAACCACTTCGATCCCTCCTTAGTTTGTGTGCCTTCCGTGCACTTAGTACTTTGTCTTTATTCCTTAATGCATGTCCAAGAGCCAACATCTGCCATCCTTTCCAAGATTTGATGAAAGAAGAAAGGTAGATTCAAAGGGTTTTTCCCTTTGAAGTGCATCAACAACTTGATGTGATATGGGTACACTCTGTCAAGCCTTTCTTCATAGGTGAAATACCTTCTGATTACCTTTAGGATATTTTGGAAAGGCTCCCAGAGGTACTGTCTTGGAACCCTTGCTCTGATTTTCCCATTGAGGCAGTTGGGCTTGATAAATTCTTTGTAGCACAAAATTACTAAAGGCATGCCTTTAAACTACTTTTCACCACGCGAAGGGATCTCCATCATAGCTGATAGAGTTTCATTCGTCACTCGGAAAGTGATTACCACAATGGTCGCGTGGAACCCATTAAACTTGAGGGTGAACTGTTCATCCAGCTTTGCATTGTACCCTTTGATATTTTCACAAAAGCGCATACATCCAACCTGTTCAAAAGATGTGTTAATTTCTGGATCTTCATTTATTAATGCCAGGTCTTGAGGCTCAGACCTCACAGCCTCGCCACTTCTCTCCTTCTTTCTTATGCTTTGGGATGTTGTCATGATGCCAGTGTATATTTGTTTCACACACACGGTAATGAACGTTAACACCTTTTCTACACAACAAATAAGAATGGCATACTTTGAAGAGGTTGTCGAAAAGGTAGTGACATAAGCTTTGCATGATAAGAAAAATCAGCCATAGGAGTCCATGGCGTGGTAGTAAGGCGTGATGGAAAATTCCGGTGCAGTAGGAGATAAGCGTGGTGGAAAAAAGTAACGGGAGGCTTGTCGTGGTAGGGAAACATGACAGAAAATTCCGACGTGGTAGCAAAATACTAGGAGACTTGTCGTGAGACAAATAATTTAGGCATGAAAAGAAATTCAGTGCGACTGGAAGAAATTCCAAAGAAGAAAGGATGACCACGAGAAGAAATATCGTCCAACACGCTAGTTTGCAGCGAACTCCAATAGGATTTAGACAATGACTGAAAACAATGAAGGAGTCATGGAAACTTGAATGAACAGACTCACAATACAAACGATGGTAATCATCTTTCCCACAACGAAAGGCTCCCAAGCTTGTAGAAAAAACCATAGAAAACGCACAAATCTAGAAAATAAAGGAGAGGAATGCAGGTTGACCAGTATTTATATTTGAACGGACAAGTAATGGAATCATGGAAGAGGACGATAAATCCATGGCGACATGAAGTTTAGAAGTAGGTTGAATATTTGCGTAGCAAACTAGTGTGACGAGTACACTTTGAAGTGTGCAAAGTACAGATGATAAGAGTGGAAAAGTATGCATGATATGAGAATCATGATTTTTTACCTTTCTGAATTCATAATTAGGTGGTGATGTTCGTTATATCCATCGACATGACCTTTATCCCAACAACTTGTCTCGTTCTCTGGCACGTAAATTCCCCTTTTCTGACAAGACTTGATCTTTCAGGAAAGGGACCTTTACAAGTCACACATGACTATTCATTACGCCCTTTCCCGACTCCAAGGACCAGACCCACTACTTGTTGATTTTGACTCATTCGTTATTCGGTTCCTGACCTCACACTCTTTGACACACGCACTACAACTCATCTAGGACTATCTCTAACTGTAAAAATTACAGTGCTAACAACTGGCTCCAATGGGGATGCTATCCTCCCAGTGAGACGGCAAAGAACAGTAGACCAGGTGCCTGACCATTGGGTTTTATTTGACCTACAGACTCTAAAATGACGAAAAATATGCATCCCAAACCTCCTTGAAACAATTATGACCAGAATCAGCATAAACTTAGGGCCTTCACTTCGGGCTTCAATTTTCTGTTGACTACTTACTCGAAACACTTTCTTTGAAAATAAAAATGGTTATTTAAAATGACATGAAGTATTGGAAAACTCACTAAAACAAATAATGTTTGAGGAACTTGCCATTCACAGGCCCCCCACCAGTGAGCTCTCCACTAAGCTCTTGTAGAAAATAGGCATTGTTCCTGTGATACGCAACAATCCTAAATGGCACCATCCAAAGATGATCAAACTTTCCATGCCTCCCTTTGTATTCATTCCTCGTGTCCCACTTCAATACTAGATCATTCACCTTGAAATCCTCCTCCTTAGTGTGTCTATCGAAAATTATTTTCATTTTGTCTTGGTGAAACTGTGACTTGTTGAAGACATGTTCTCTTATTTGCTACTCATGGACCAATTGGTTTATCCTCCTTTGAGTGTCGTTTGGTTCGGCTTATTTCTCTTGCAGTAGTCTCCTTACTGACAATCCCAATGAGGTGTGAAAAATTGTCTCTACACCATATACAATTTGGAAAGGTGATGTGGAGATGGACTTTTTAGTGGTGATTTTGTTGGCCCATAATGCATGGATAAGATTTGTGTCCCACGCTTTTTTGTTTTCTTGTAGAAGCTTCTTAATAATCCTGTTTAAAAATTTGTTAGATAACTCTGCCAATCCATTACCCTGGGGGTAATAAGCTGTGGAATGTCCCAGATTTATGTTGTAATCACTACAAAAATTCGCCATCTTCTTAGACTTGAACGTCTCTTCATTATCACTGATGATATTGACTGGGAAACTGAATCTAGACAAGATATTAGTCTCTAAAATCTGAATGATAACTGTTTAGATATCTTGCCTTGTGGGGACCACTTCAATCCACTTGGTGAAGTAGTTTGTGGCTGTCAATATCCATCTATGTTGAGCTAAATATGGCGGATGAATTTGTCCTATAAAATCGAGACCCCATTGCATAAACGGTTCTTCGACAAAGATAGGTTTTAAAGGCAAGGGTTGCATCTTTCCTTTCCCATCGAATATATGGCATTTGTGACAACTGGAAACTTCCTTGTATACATCCGCAAAAATACTGGGCCAATAGAACCCCGCCCTCAAGATTCTGTGTGCAGTGGTATTCCAATAATGATTCCCCCCGCAGTCTCCTTCGTGAAACTCCTTAATATCCCTTTCTATATCTTCCTCCAACAAACAATTTAGTAAGATCCCACCTAGATCCTTCCAATACAGAGAATTGTCTAGAATGCAAAAATTAACTGCTTTCAACTTCAAAAATTTGTCTTTGGTTTTTCTCAACCCTGGAGGAGCTTGAAAATTTATTAACACGTAAATAATGTCATCATACCAAGGAGAATAAATGAACTTATGAGATACCTACGGGACCATTTCTTCTTGTGGATTCTCCGACAGATCAGCAATAAAATTGATTCCCAAAACATCACAATTCGACTGCGCCATTAATTTTTCGAGCCCTTGACCCTTAATCAGCTTTGTAGGCTTGATTTCGAGGTCATATTCCAACATTATTGCGATCCATTTGCCCCTTATTCCTTTAGGATAAGGCTGAGTCAAGATATCCTTAACGAAATTTCTAGGCACATAAGCAATGACACGGGAATGCAATATATAAGTTCTAAATTCCTTTAGGGCCTTCACCAAGGAATATGCTTGTTTTTCCATGATGTCATACCTTAGTGGGGAGTCTCTCAATGTCCTGTTGAAATAATCTATGGGATTTTCAAAGTTTTTCTCATCCTTTTGTAACAAAACGCCAGCGATGGTGTGTTCTGAGGCAAAGGAAAATAAAATAAATTCCTTCGCAAAATCTGGATTGGCTAAAACTGGATCTTTCGTCAGTGCCACCTTAATATCTTCGAATGAATTCCTAGCCTCAGGATTCCATCTTATGTCATTACCTTTCCTGATCATATTTGTGATGTGCTTTATAATCTCAGCCAAGTTGGGATTGAACCTTCTCAGAAAATTTACCTTTCCTAGGAAAGACTACACCTCTTTCTTACTCCTGGGAGTGTCGATATTCAAAATTCCTTCCACTCTGTTGGGGTCTATTTTTATGCCTTCCTTTTAAATGATGTGTCCAAGAAATTTTCCTTCTTGCATCCCAAAGTTTGATTTTTTCAGATTCAAAGAGATGCCAAACTTTCTGCATTTCTGGAAAACCTTCCTTAGATGTTCGAGATGTTGATCATCCGAATCCGAAAACACAGTGATATCATTCAAGTAAATCACGATGAACTTTTATTTCTCATCAGAAAAGTATATATCCATGGCCCTTTGGAAAGTATCTCCATCGTTCATAAGCCCAAAAGGCATTTTGCGTACATGAAAGTACCCCAAGGTGTTGTAAAGGTTGTCTTCTCTCGGTCATCTAGGTGCACCATGATCTGGTTGTATCCAAAAAATCCGTCAAGCATCGACATTTTCTGAGATCCAACCACGTTTTGTAGGATGTAATCCATCTTAGGAAGTGGATAGTTTTCTTTGAGAGACACCCTATTTAGATTCTGAAAGTCCACACACAATCTTATCTCACCACTTTTCTTTCTGACAGGCACAAGGTTAGCCACCCACTTGGAAAATATTAAGGACACAATAATATTGACATCAAATAGTTTCCTTACCTCCTTTTCAATCAGTGGCAGCAGTAGATGGTTGATTCGTCTCAACATTTTCTTGAAAGGTTTTTTATCCTCCTAATGGGAATTACATGTTGAATTACTCCAGTGTCATAGACCTTCAAGTCATCATAACTCCAGGAAAAAACATTAGGGAAGTATTTCATGAGGCTGATATAGATCTATTTGATTTCTATACTACGAATTTTTTATAGTCTGATGATCTTAAGATTTTCTTGAGTACCGAAGTTGCAATCCTCTATATCCTCGTCGTTCACAGTCATTTTAGGATTTCTGGCTACATCATTTTCATCAAAAATATTTTCTAATGGGACCAAGCCTTTGGGAATAATGTTTTTTTTCAACTGCACTATATCCCTTCCATATATATGATTCTAAAAGGGGTCTGTGTTGATGAATGCAACAACGTATTCATCTCCTTCACAACAACACTCATCATCAATATTCACATTATCGAATTCATCACTCCTTTGGAGGAATCTCTCCACTTGTTTATCATCTTCAAACACTTGCCAATATTTAATGATATCGGGTATTGTGGGCCTATGTTTGACTTCAATTTCATACTTCTTATTTGGAAAAAATGGAATTTTGAACATCGAAGCCGAAGTAGCCAAAGCATATGCAATTTGATTTCCCCCCCTAGGAATCACTGACAAATTGTACACTGAAAACTCTTCCAGGAGATCCATCACTAAATTTGTGTATACTCTCGATCTAGGATTCTTGGAATAATATATGCCTTTTACTTGATTAATGATGAGCTAGGAATCTCCATGTACAACTATCCTTCTAGCACCCAATTCCTTTAAAGTCCTCAAACCCAAAATTGGCGCCTCATATTCAGCCATATTATTTGTACAATCAAAAGAGAGCTTGTAAGAACATATTTTTGTACCCACTTTGGGAGGGTTAATCCACACACCAACTCTATCTCCCTCCCTGCTGACAACTCCATCAAAGATCATATTCCACATTTCATTTTCCATGTTTTTTCTCTAATCTGTAATTTCCTCTGTTCAATGCTCGACTTTGTCTTCGACAGTCATGATAGTTGTTGTCTTCCCCTCTTCAAAACTTAAGTTATTATAAAAAATAGAGGAGCGAACTTCGGTGTCGACAAAGTAAATGGGATGATTATTTGGTTGGGTTTTTCTACTCACCATGTACATGAGAAAAACTTCTTTGTACAGTCTCCTTTCTTGGCCAAAAACAAGGATAGTAGCATACAACATGTCCATTTTCAAAGTTCCCTTTAATTTTGCAGCCTAGGATCTAGATAACAGCATGCCAAATTTTGGGGGAATGTAGACAACCACCACGTCCATGACCAGATTTTTCGATGAGATTTGAGACAATTATACAAAAAAATCTTTGATCAAACCCAACAATTTCACCTTTCTTGAGTCAAAAGAGAAAATATCTTTATAAGGTCTTGTGACGTACAAGCCTAACTCATCCATGACCACCTTGGGCATGAGGTTATGCGATGCACCTGAATCTAACATGGAAATATGTAAGGTAATGTCATGAATCTTAAGGCTGACATAGAAAGGGGGAGCATCATCAACATCACCACTTTCTTCTACACATGGGCCAAACAAGATGGCATGGTGGTCATCTTGGATTTTCAAGGTGTCAGGAGCTTCTTCCATATTTAACATTTTAATGATCTGATTTATATACTCTCCCTTATTGATTAGCTCATTAAACAGAACAAAGATTTTGATTTTATCCATTTCACTTTCAAAATTAAAATGAGGGGGAGATTTTTCTACCTATTTAACGATCATTTCCTTTCTTTCCTCAAGTGATTTATTTAGGGATTCTTCCTTTGATTTTCCTTTCTCCATTGCATCGCTTGTTGAATTATCTTTCTTCGTTTCACTTGAAGAAGGAGTATTCACTTGGGGTTACTTTGTGGGATTTTCCTTCGAAAGTTCTGCAGGTGCCTTTTTACTTATGAGGTTATATTGCTTCTAAAATTGCATAATAGAATTGTGGTATCCTTTCCTAAACTCCTATGTTTCCGATGACAACATATCATCATTCTCCAACATAAACTCATCATTTGCATCCATAAATTGATCGTTCTCTCCTTTTGTTAAGAACACGTATGTTTATGTATCGTTGAAACAATGCATCCAGTCTTGGATTATTTGATCAAAATCTCCATTTGCATAGTTTTTTTGGAAAGGAGGTCTTATCTATTGATCACCTTGATCTCTCTAGTCTCTTTTCATGATCTGTGTCACTGGAGCTCTTTTAAAATTTTGATTTCTAGGCTGGAAATCATTTTTCTCCCTTGTAGAAGGCTTGTTTTCCACGAACATTATTTCCATGAGCCTTTCCATAGTCTTCATCATCAAGTCGGATTTTTTGTTTGAAAATCAAGACGTAGAGGGTTTCGTGTCCCCTTGGGTATTCTTCCCATTTCTGTCAAAATGTTGTTTGATCTTCCCCGATGCCATTAGATTTACTTCAACTTCAATCGTGCCGCTCATCATAGAACCTAATGTATTAGATATTCTCTCTCTTAATAGAAAGGAAAATTTGTTGTCAAAGGAATCAGTGTATCGAAGTTGGGCATCTCTGGGAGGAGGTTTGACTTCTGTGGGAATTGAATTATAAATTATCATGAATTTGGCCGAGAACTCTTGCACTATTTCCTTTGGTGATATTTCTATATTGTTTTACTAAGTTAGTAACTGCATAGGATTCTTTTTATTGCCCTATATGGAAAGAAACAACGTTTCAAAAGATGCAAAATCAGGCATGCTTGCTACTTGAAGGGCCTTGAACCATTTTATGACCTCCCTTAAGAGACTATGTGCAAACAATCTCATTTTTGCATCCTCGTGATCTACCTATTCTAGGTCAAAAAAATCATTAAACCAATCCAAGTGTTTTTGGGCAGAATAATTTCCTTCGGCATCATATAATTTGGTCCTCTGATTATAATTCTGAGGAAGATCATGTAATTGGGTCGGCAAGGCGAGGGGGGCGAACCTGGAGGCCATGACTCTAGGAGGGATTTGAACTAGCTGGATGGTCTGAGTGGGGATTATGTCAGATCGCGGGGGGTTAGTTGGTATCAAAGATTGGAACTTTTTCTCATCGAAAATGATTTCATTCAAATAGGATTGTGATCTAGACCTGAACAGAGTTTGTTCGAATAGCAAATCGAAGTCAAGGTCATCAATGTTTTTTACTCCGTGTTTGGGTAAAGATGGGTTCCTTTCCAGGTAATATAAAGGGTCTGGTATCCTTTATTTTCCTTTGTGCAAAATTTTTTCGGGATCAAAGACAGATGCTATAGGCTCTAGATCAGGGTTCGCTCTAGTGTAAACTTTCTTAGGAGCCAGGATTTATGATTCTAACTACTCTATGCTATTGATCGTATTTACTGAAGTCACTAGGGTAAAATAAGTTTCAGTCAATATATGTTTCTGACCCATTGTTACCCCCAGGGGTCAAGACTACAACTTTAGTCGTTTTCCCAAGGAAATTCTTTCAATTCCGTCCTTGAAAACGAAGCCAAGATGTTAGCACTCCGTAAATTTGTTTTCGCTAAGAAAAAGAATGAAAAAGTTAACCTAAAGACTGACTTTAAGACTGGAAATGAGCCTTTCCAATCTAGAGAGGGCTCTCTCTGAGACCTAATCTCAGATAGATAATGACTTTCGATTATTGGCTAGATTTATGTGTTTGGGAAATATTTCTGGTTTTGCTGGCAAGGAAATACAGAACTTTGGGCTATGGAGTCAACCTCGTGAAAGCGAGAGAAATCAATGATTGGTAAAGGAAACTTTGAGAGGATAAAGGATAAATAGGAAATCGTCTTTCAATTTAAATTTCGTAGGGTATGGTGGAAGAAAGAGTACACAAAGCAAATCAGAGAACCATTAGAGATGAATTCTAACTTACTTAGAAGAAAACATAGAGTTTAAATGGTTGAGTCTAAAGCATCGCGCGATGAATTTTAAAATCCTCAGACGTTCCAATTTAAAAAAAGAAAATAGACATGAATTTACAGGAAACATGAAGTACATACATAGATAGTGTTAGCATTGAGAGTCACCCTTAGATTGCGGGAGGATAAGCCCAATACCCATCAGAGTTTTTGGTGGATGTTGGTTTTATATGAGTGGAGTTCAATGGACAAAACTCAATATATGAATGATTTTCAACACGAAATTGGACAAGAAATGCATAGGGAAGTGAGGGCCACATTAACTTCAGTTAGTGAATTGATTTTAAGTGTGAGCAGAGGGAAGAATTAGTGATAAAGGTGAACAAGAATGCTATGAGCATTAGGCTTTCAAGTAGCTTGGAGAAGAAAAACTCAAACTCAAGATCACTCTTGAGCTCAAGCTTCATACACTGAAATATGTCCAAACAACACAGTCACAACAACACAATGATCAAACCTACATCACAATGTAGATACAACAACTCGACTGGATCCTCCATGCTCGACCCATTCAGTGTAAGAGGGAGAAATATAACAAGGGAGCTGACTAAAGTTGGTCAAGATACCACTGTAATCAAACCTACATTACAATAGCATAACAACCCTCGACTGGATCCTCCATGCCCGAGTGTTTTAGCACAATTTTTACAGAGAGATGAAAAGAAGTTGTCTTCTATTAACATCAAAGTCTCAAATTTGATACATAACAAAAGAACAGTTATGGCATCAAAACATTACAAAATAGGGAGCTCTGCTCAACCAGCTGACGACCTTAACAAAATATCAAAACTATCTATTTATACTCAGAACAATTCGCCACCACCAAGAGTGTGACCTGGCCACTACAATCAAATCTTTGTGTCGACGATTTCTTCTGTAAGACCGAACGTGCACCCCTCTGCCAGATGCAAGCTCAGATAAGCAATATTCTGCATGGAAATATACTCGCAGGGGTACCACGGGATGATGGTTCAGTCCCCATGGCTAGACTTTCCATACCTTCTATTTATGGGGTGAGACGAGGTTTAGTTCACCAAACCTACCTTTCATTTACTGCTTTTTCCTCGGAGACTGAATGAGACTTAATGCTCAGGGGAGGCCATGTGATTCTCTCGGACAAGATGCCATATAAACATGTGATTGTGGGGCCGCTCAAAGGTGGTTTAGGTTCATACCTATTTTGGGCCCGCAATATTCCATATTTCGCCACGTAGCACTTTCTCCTTACCACGGTTTCAATTGCGGGACCGCTCAAGAAAATTATCGCCTGAGTATGTTGTGCCCCCACAATGGACCATGGTCATAGATATGGATGCTATCTGCAATTTGGGAACACCTGTCGGATTTGGCACCACTGCCAAGCTTAACCGCTCGCCATCTTTAGAATCTGCCAAACCGTGCCCTTGGGGGGGGATGCTACTTTTGATGTTGAACCATAATACCTCTCAGAGGATGATTGAAAATGGTGGCGTGACATCACCATGTTGATGTGTCATGAAAGAGAATTGATACATGTCACTAAGAAAGAAGAAAATGATATGCCCACGGCTGCCTGGACTGAGTGCCATGTGTCATTGTCGAATAGGTGCCAGGTGTCACGACTGACGAGTGCGTCAGATTTCCATATTGATGACTTCCACGTATCCTCTTAAATACGTTGATGATTTTAGGGGCTAAATTTTTCTCATGGGCTAATTTTCCATGGTGTTTCCAAAAATATGATTCGCTATTTTAAACATGATTCGCCCAAATTTTATAGGAAAAAATTATTTTACCTTAAAAATCGCCAAAATTTTATAAAAACTATATAAAATACTTAGAAATTTGAATATTTTTACAAAAATATCGCCAAACATTTATAGTTGACATATGAAGGGTTAGTAAGATTCGCCAAGGTTTCTACATTTTAAAATAAATTTCCATCCTTAAAATCATCCCTACTTAAATAGATGGCTGAGATCTCCTTCGGGTCTCTGGGCTCCAGGAAAATCAAATCTCAAACCTCATCCTCTTCCATGCACTTTTACTCGGACCTCTAGATCTGGCACCGCGTGGCTCTTGGATCAATGGCTAAGATCCCTTTGAGTCTCCGGGCTCTGAGAAAATTAAAACTCAAATCTCACTTTTTCCCCTTTGCTTTCCTTCGGAGCTCTAGATCTGGTGTCGTGTGTCCATTTGAATCGGACAGCTGAGACTTACTTCGGGCCTTAGGGCTTCGGGTGTTTTGAAAGTGAAACATGAAAAACCTTGCAAATGAAAAACCCCCAAAGCGAAGGATATGTTGCCACGTGTCATGCCTGATGAGAGTGACATGTGCTTTGGCACTTCGAAACTTCATCACTTTTCTCATTTCAAAATTCTCGGAGTGACAGATCTGATGACGTGTGGAAGTCTAGATTTGGATAGCCGAGATCTACTTCGGGACTTCGGGCCTTCAATACTTCAGCGCTTTTCATGGCACTATACTTCATGCAATTCTGAAACTTTGAATACCTAGGGGTCGGTAATCTGATCCTCACAGGGGATCTCCACCATTGCAAAACTAAACCCGCTTGTTTGTATTTTAAGCCCGAAATGAGTTGCTTTGCATGTTGTGCTTGGACGCTTCCTGTGCAGACCATGAACTTGGATGACCTGCTACCCTTGAAATTTATATGTGATAACATTTGGCTCCACAGGGGATGGCATGCTCCCTGCGAGCTGCTAAGAACAAGTAGTTCCAGTCGCCTTCTATATTGGGCTATGGAGTCATTCTCAAAAAACATCTTGCTGAGGATTAAAGGTCGGCAAGCACACTATCCTAAAAATGAAAGAAAAATACATGGGCTCGAGGAGGAGATTATTTATGTACATTCCTGGGATAATTTATTTTTACAAATCACTAGGTGAAAGAAAACTTCCACCATAGCCATTCAAGAAACTCCCTAGCTGCAAACTTGTTTACTCTGTCACTGATCAAATAAAAACAATGCAACTGTGACAACAAAATGATTACGCTTTTCATCTCTCCTCCCAGTGCTGAAATCAGGATAAAGTTGAACGGCTCCAAGACATGAAGGAAATGCAACTCCATGTACTCCCTTATAGGTTCATAGAGAAAATGACAAAATCCATTGGACTAGTGACAGAAAACATGCTATGTCTTACAGTTGCTCACACATGGTTGACTGTCTCTAGCAAGCATGGGTGAGTGAATGGATGATGTAGTTTGATTGATCCCAGGTGATGGTTTCTCATTTGCAGGCTCTAGGCAAGATATGAACTGCACATTTGATTCTCCCTCTTCTTATTCATGACTCTCCCAAGGATCATAATCATAATCATCATAAACAGGAACCATGGGAAAGCTCTTCTCTTTGTCTTATGTAGGCACAGAATGGAGGATTTCCACACAATGTTTTTCCTCAATGTATAAAGGAAAAGGAGCTGTGGTATGCTCTTAGAAATCCCCAAAATCTAAAACATACGATTCCATGTATATAGCCATAGGATCATAAATCGCGTGACAGAATCATGGCTGCTTTAGAAGACTAGGCTGCTCCTCTGTAAATGCCTCCCTATTTGCAAATAAAAAACCTCCCTGCTCCTTCGAAAACAAATCTCGATCATCAAAATCTATAGTCTCTTTTCCTTTTTGTTGTTCCAGCTTTGATTCATAATCACTATCTTCTTGCTCGGAATCTGAAACATACTGACAGTCTTCTTTCTCAAAATCTAAAACATACTGATAGTCGTCTTGCTCATAATCTGAAACATACTGACAGTCTTCTTGCTTATGTACATGAAATTTTTCATGATATGCTTGTGTACAAACTCCCTTGCTATCCTTGATGTTCTCTTCGAACTCTTCAACATCTTCAAACAAGTGTCTTAAAGATTAAGATTTCCTTTCTCTCAGGAAAAGGACAAGATCTGAATGTTGAGCCATGACATAGTACATCATGGCAACAGTCTCTGTGGGTCTGATCTCCACAGGCATACTATGATAAACACTGTAAAAAATCTTGTTGAAGATAGACAGGGCTTCCTCTTCCCCTCTCCTCAATTCATTGAAATCAAACCAGTATTGATCAAGGGACTTGATCTCACCCCAACACTTTAAAAAATCTTTGCATTGCTCGATCCAAGAACCAATAGAACCGTCTCCCAAACATTTAAACAACACAGCAACATCTCCAGTCAAAGACTGTGAGAACAAACTCATGGTAACATCCTCATGAACAATATCAAACTGATCAATAAAGTTCGCAAAGGCCTCCAAGTGCCTCTCAGATGTAACATGATCCTCCCCAGAAAATCAAGGAATATACTCAAAGGAATCAAGAGGATAAGGGTTAAGGTGATATGGCAGCCTCAGAGGTTTAAACAACTTATTTCTGATTTTAATTTGAAAAGCAGTGGGTTGATCATGAGTATTAACAAGTTGATGGCAAGGCTTAGTGAGAATAACGGAGGGTAACGATATTTGAGAAGACTGTGAATTATTTTCAACCTCCTCAGGGCTACAAGGGTGATCAATTTCAAGAGGATATGAAACACAAATCTCTCTTTTATGAATAGGTAGAGGTGAAGACACGAGATCGATATCTACAACACAAGAAGAGGGCATGTTTTCTTCTTCCAAGGATGGAAAAATAAAGGAAGCCCTATTATCATATGAATAGACAAAGCAGAGGATAATCCTCTTTATATGTGAAGGGAAAGAGAGAAATGAGCTGATAAACAAGAACATGATTTCATGAATAAAGCTCATAAATTGATACCTGGTCTTCCCCTTCAGTATGGTCATCTTTTTGTCAACAGGATCCTCCCTAGTGGAGTCTTCGATTGTGGAGTTTCTAGGTGCAAGTTGAAATCTTAAATGGTTTTGATGTCTAATGCACCTTCAGAATCAGAATCTTGTTGTCGTTCAATCCTAGGGAAAAGTCTTCAATTTGTTCCCTGAAAATGGCGCCAAGCATGTTAGCACTGAGAGTCACCCTCAGATTGCGGGAGGATAAGCCCAGTACCCATCAAAGTTTTTGGTGGATGTTGGTTTTATATGAGTGGAGGTCAATGGAAAAAACTCAATATATGAATGATGTTCAACACGAAACTGGACAAGAAATGAACAGGGAAGTGAGGGCCATATTAACTTTAGTCAGTGAATTGATTTTAAGTGTGAGCAGAGGGAAGTGTTAGTGAGAAAGGTGAATCGGACTACTATGAGCATCAGACTTTCAAGCATCTTGGAGAAGAAAAACTCAGACTCAAGATCACTCTTGAGATCAAGATTCAGACATTGAAATATGTCCAAACAACACAGTCACAACAACACAATGATCAAACCAACATCACAATGCAGCTACAACAACTCGATTGGATCCTCCATGCCCGAGCCATTCAGTGTAAGAGGGAGAAAGATAATAAGGGAGATGACTAAAGTTGGTCACAATACCACTGTAATCAAACCAACATTACAACAGCATAAGAACCCTCGACTGGATCCTCCATGCCTGAGTAATTTAGCATAGTTTTTATAGAGAGATGAAAAGAAGATGACTTATATTAACATGAAAGTCTCAAATTTGATACATAACCAGAGAACAATTCTGCCATCAAAACATTAAAAAGTAGGGAGCTCTTCTCAACCAATTGATGACCTTAACAAAATATTAAAACTGTCTATTTATACTCAGAACAATTTTCCACCACCAAGAGTGTGACCTGGCCACTACAGTCAAAGCTTTGTGTTGGTGATTTCTTCTGTCAGACTGAACATGCACCCATATGTCAGACGTGAGATTAGATCGGCATGGGTCTGTAGGGAAATCTTCTCGTAGGGGTACCATGGGATGACGGTTCAGTCCCCACGGCTAGACTTTCCATACCTTCCATTTATGGGGTGAGACAAGGTTTCAACCACCAAACCTACCTTTCATTTACTGTTTTTTCCTCGGAGACTGAACGAGACTTAATTCTCAGGGGGTGGCCATGTGATGATCTTGGATAGGATTCCATATAAACATGTGATTATCGGGCCACTCAGAGGTGGTTTAGGTTCAGACCACTTTTGGACCCACAATCCTCCATCTTTTGCCGCGTAGTACTTTCGCCTTAACACAGTTTCAATTGTGGGACCTCTCAAGAAAATTATCACCTGAGTATGTTGTGCCCCCGCAATGGACTATGGTTGTATATATAGACTCTATCTGCGATCTGGGTGCACCTTCCATATTTGGCACCACCTCCAAGCTGAACTTCCCTCCATCTTTAGAATCCGCCAAATTGTGCCCTAGGGGGGGATTATACTTTTGACATTGAACAATAATACCTCCCGAAGGATGATCAGGCATGGTGGCCTGACGTCACCATGTTGATGTGTCATAAAAGAGAACTGACATGTGTCACTAAGAAAGAAGTGAATTATATTCCCACAGCTGCCTGGACTGAGTGCTATGTTTCATTGTTGAATAGGTGCCAAGTGTCACGACCGATGAGTTCTCCAGATGTCCATACTGATGACTGCCACTTATCCTCTTAAATCTACGGTTGATATCTCCTTCGGTTCTCTGGGCTCCGGAAAAATAAAATCTCAAACCTCATCCTCTTCCATGTGATTTTACCCGGAGCTCTAGATTTGGCATCATGTGGCTCCTGGATCAACGGCTAATATCCCTTCGGGTCTCCGAGCTCCAGGAAAATCAAAACTCAAATATCAATTTTTCCCCTTCACTTTCTTTCAGAGCTCTAGATCTGGCACCATATTTCCATTTGAATCGAATAGATGACACTTACTCCGGGCCTTTGGGCTTCAGGTTTTTTGAAAGTGAAACATGAAAAACCCCACGGAGGAAAAACCCCCGAAGAGAAGGATTTGTTGCCATGTGTCATGCCTGATGAGAGTGCCATGTGCTTCGGCGCTTTTCTCATTTCAAAAATCTCAAATTAAAACTCCCGGAGTGATATAACTGATGATGCATGTCAGTCTGGATTCAGATGGTCGAGATCTACTTCGAGACTTCGACGCTTTTCATGGTGCTATACTTCATGAAATTATGAAAATATGAATACCCGGGGGCTGTTAATATGATCCTCACAGGGGATCTCCACCATCACAAAATTGAGCCCACCTGTTTGTATTTTAATCCTGAAATGAGATTCTCTACATGTTGTGCTCGGATGCTTCCTGTGCAGACCACGAACTTGGATGACCTGCTGCCCTTGACAACTATATGTGATAATAGATAGGATCACAATACATCAAACCACCACCATTAGAATATTTTCATCAAAGATTCGGGACTCCTACATTGTTATTTCTATTCATATTCAAATATTACATTCAAGAGTCCTCTGTCTACACTACTTTTCCAACCCGGCTTACATTGAAAAAATACAATATATAGAAAAATCATGCCCTCTCGGGCTTATATGCATCAAACTACTTCTCCTAGAATTTTGGATTTGGTTACTTCCTCCCATATGACCTTTTGAATAGAGTTTACTAAAAAAGGAAACCTGACTGCACCTAATCATATCATAACCGACACCTTCATCTCAATCATTCAGTCGTGAGTAAGATTCAGACATCAGGTTGTGATAAATCGGTGTTTTCTTTTACGGGGTGCCCAAGTAATCGAGCGCACTGTTGGAAACTCTGTCACCTTGTGTAATGGGATACGGTTGTTTCTCCGTGATCATTGGTTGTAGAATGCACCTGGTGAGATGGTGTAGCGGACGTTTTTTTGCGGTCACTCGTGCAACTCCAATTTTTCAGCATCCGCACGACAAATATTCACCGCGTGGGTGTCATGTCAGACTTCTTTTTACCGACAGAAAATAGGACACGCGGGGAGAAATATTCCATGCCCTGATCAAAAAGGAAAAAATGGGTTTATCTCACTCATGCCTCTGGCCTCACCTACAACCTTAAAACTCTGAGTGTTTTCCTAAGAGACTAGTTCTATTTGTTCAGATTCTTCACTTGTCTCCATAAGACCGCATTTCCTTTCATCTTTGCTTGAGCATTGGTCAGATCTGTGTGGGTGTTATCCATGGTCGGTATGCATTCCTTGAAATTATATGTGATTCTTTCTTCTAAAACCCTATGTTCCTCCCATAACTGAATGAGTACGCCTTGCACCTCTCTGAGTTGTCTTTTGAGCCAATTTCATTTCCCTACTCGACTTTAAGACGCTAGTGTTTCAATAGTCCTTTTTGCCAGTTGTATTCTTAATTATCTATTTTCTTGATACAATTCGGCGATAGCGAGCTACACTTACTTCAGCTTTTGCGATGACTCCTGAGCATATAGGTTTTCATCTCCTTACCTCCTTCGTCTTTCACCAATTCCCCTGCTTGAACCATCAAGAGGTTCTATCCAAACAACGCGCATGAGTAATCTCTCGGTAGTAGAATAGGTGCATGGTTCACTAGGAGCTTGGATCTCCTCGGGTTTCTTTATCAACCTTGGCCTACCTCTTTTTTTCAGTTGATGGCTGGTGGATTGAAGAATATTCTATTTCCTTTCCTTTTCTTGTGACATCTTCCCTTCTCACCCCTGCACTGCGGAATGTTGTTTCCCTTGTAGATAGATGCATGTCTCCTTTGGGGTCTCTGGGGATGTCGGCAAAAATCAGAAATGAATTCCAGTATTTGTTCAACCATCTCAATTCTTCGACCTCCAACAACTTGATCAATGACAAATGGAATAAATTTTTCCCTAGTTGGTCAGCCTCGGCTTGGATGTTGTCTACCATCCTCTCCAAGCTTCGATGCAAGAAGAAAGTTAGATTCAAATATTTTTTCCCTGTGAAGTGCATCAACAACTTGATGTGATATGGGTACACTTTGTCAAACCTTCCTTCACAGGTGAAATACCTGTTGATTTCCTTTAGGATATTTTGGAAAGGCTCCTGGAGGTACTGGCTTGGAATGCCTGCTCCGATTTTCCCATTTAGGCAGTTGGGCTTGATAAAGTATTCATAGCACAAAATGTATAAAGGCATGCCTTTAAACCACTTTTCACTGTGCGGAGGGATCTTCATCGCAGCTGATAGATTTTCCTCTGTCACTCGGAAGGTGATTCCTGCAATGGTCGCATAGAACCCATTAAACTTGAGGGAGAACTACTCATCCAGCCTCGCATTGTACCCTTTGATATTTCCACAAAATCGCATACATCCGACATGTTCAAAAGATGCCCTAATTTTTGGATCTTCGTTTATTAATGCCAGGTCTTGAGGCTCAGACCTCACGGCCCTGCCTCTTCTCACCTTCTTTCTTATGCTTTGGGATGTTTTCATGATTCCAGTGTATATTTGTTTCGAGCATGCGGTAATGAACGATTACACCTTCTCTGCATGGAAAATAAGAATGGCGTACTTTGCAGAGACTGTACGAAAGGTAGTGACAAAAAAATTGCACGACAAGCAAAATCAGCCACAGGAGTCCATGTTGTGGAAGTAAGGCGCAATGGAAAATTTCGACGCGGTGGAAAAAAGCAATGGGAGGATTTTCGTGGTAGGGAAACGCGACAGAAAATTCCAACGCGGTAGCAAAATACTAGGAGAATTTTCATGAGATAGAGAATTTAGGTGCGACAAGAAGAAATTTCAAAGAAGAAAATATGACCGCGAGAATAAATATCGTCCAACACGCTAGTTTGCAGTGAAATCCAACATGGTTTAAACAATGACTGAAAACGATGAAGGAGACGTGGAAAATTGAATGAACAGACTCACAATACGAATAATGGCAATAATCTTTCCCACAAAGAAAGGCTCCAGGGCTTGCAAAAAAAACCACAGACAACGCACAAATCCGGGAGGTAAAGGAGAGGCATGCAGGGTGACCAATATTTATATTTGAACGGGCAAGGAATGGAATCATGGAAGAGGACGAAAAATCCATGGTGACGAGAAGTTTGGAAGTAGGTTGAATATTTGCGCAGAAAAATCGTGCGATGGGTACACTTTGAAGTTTGCAAAGTACAAACGATAAAAGCGATAGAGCATACATGATATGAGCTCCATGATGTTTTACCTTTTTGATTTCATAATTAGGTGATGATGTTCGTTATATCCATTGACGTGACCTTTATCCCAACAACTTGTCTCGATCTCTGGCACGTAAATTCCCCTTTTCTAACATGAATCGATCTTTCGGGAAAGGGACCTTTACAAGTCACACATGACTAATCATTACATCCTTTCCAGAATCCAAGCTCCAGACCCGCTACTTAATGATTTCAACCCATTCGTTATTTGGTTCTTGACCTCACACGCACTACAACTCACCTAGGACTAAATCTAACTGTAAAAATTATGGTGCTAACACGGGGCACCCAATTTCAGCTATGGGGCCCCTCCACTATCATTCCATTTCCCAAAAAAGATTTTGTTGGAGGATCTACGGAACTAGGGTTTTTCTTAGTGAGGCATAGTGAAATTTCTAAACAAGTGGTCATTTTTGAATAAAAATATGTTGTGTGATTGTGTTAGGATATTTAGACACTTAGGAGTTATTTAAGGTCTCCTTGGTTTATTGTGTCGTTAGATAAAAGTGTGTTTTCTAGTGTGTTTCTTTAGTATGCATTAGTATGCATTTGTAGTTAGGAAATCTGACGGTCACGATATGTTCCCGACATAGAGTGATCTGACAGTTCATACTCTCCTCGATCTTAACAGCCATTGATTTGTGGCTTAACACCCGATTGGTCCATGATCTCTATTTAAATAGCATGTAGGGTCATTTTTCGATGATCGATTGTGAGAATCTCTCTTGTAAAATCTCTCTGTAATCTTTTTCTTTTCATTAATAAACTGCTCCAAGTGGCCGCGTTGGCTAGGGTTGTGGATGTTTCCCCATAGGGGTTTTACCACGTGAAAAAATCGATGCGTTGATATTTGATCTATTTATGTGAGTGGTTATTGAAGGTGTTCGTCCTTTGTTTGAATACCTGTGTTGTCGAACATGTTATCAGAGCATGTTTGAAGACCTGCTCCTGTTGTAGATCGAGATCATGAAGCTGAGTTTCCTCATCTCCATTCTGTCATTTTCGTACATTTCTAGGCTGAGAAGACTCTTCCATTGTGTCCAGAGCACTCGTTTCATTCAGGAACACTTTTCGTTTCACTCGAAAAGGTTTATGTTTTCCCAAGATACGACCATTACAGTCAGATTCGGAGGTATAAAGCCTGAATACACATTTTTTAAATTTCTGCAAAGTTTTATTTTGGTTTTATTTCGGTTTGTACTTTTTTATTTTCGGGTTGCTACTCTTTTATATATGTGTATTCTCTTTGACCTACACCCTATACGATCTCGGCAAATCAGAAACAGATAGGAAAAGGTGCATCTTCCGAGTAAGCTAACCGAGATCTAACCCTTTTTGTCATCGAGAAAATAAATTTTTTTCTTTCTTGAAAAGAGTCTTTTTTTAGCACGCTCTCCAAGGAAGTCTTCCACAACACCCCCAATCCTCCTTCTGAACATTACAATATGTTTTTCTAGACCATTTAGTTAAAAATTGTCTTATTAAGTAAGAGGTCTTGAGTTCAAGTCTCTCTTTTGTTACTTTTTTTAAAAAGTTCATGCTAAAATTGTAAAGTGTATTTCACTTCAAGTATAAAAGTGAATCACTATAAGTAGCTTTAATATTTTATTTTAGAGTTATTTGTTTTGCATGCAGCTTTCCTGTTATAAAGTAACTTCATTGTAAAAGTGATCCCCACTTCTCTTTATAAAAATGGGTCACTTCATAAAACAACTTACACTATCACATGGTCAGTTGGTTATCGTTTATGCCTTTTTTTAAAAGGGCATAACTCTCACATCGGAAGTCCGTTTTCAGTGCGTTTTTTTTCAAACCACATCACTTTTCAAGATATTTCCATCCAGATCATCAATTTCAGTTTTTAAATCCACATTATCTGCATATTCAATATGGCTTCTATAAGTAATGTCTTTCTTACCAACAACAACTACTTCCAATGGAAATCTCATATGGAAGATTTATTAAGAAGTAAAGGCTTGTACCGGATTACCTTGGGAAAGGAAAAAGAACCCACTGATGATGATAATAAATCCAAATGGGCTAATAGGAGTGATGAAGCACGTGGACTAATCGGAATGTCCATCTCTCCTGATTTAAGATACCACCTCCAAGAAATTGATGACCCCGAAGAAGCTTGGGACAAGATTGAATCTGTGTTTGGTAAACTCAATATTATTCGAGAACAACAGATAGAAAATCAAGTACTGACCTTGATTCCAAGTGTTTTTCTTGCCTTGGAGACTATCTATCTAGGTTTTAAACACTCAGAATTTTATGTGAAGAATGTAAGATAAAAATGGAGGAAGAGCGTTGCATCTATCTTATTCTTTATAAACTAGGTAGTGCATATTCTGTGTTTGTATCTACCTTTTATGCCATGAGAGAGGCTCTAGGGAAAGCTTATGAAAACCCCACTCTTGATTCCTTTTGTGTTTCTTTGATTAGAGAGGAAGATAAACTTGTACAACTTGGAGTGATCAATACTGCAGGTACCTCCAACAAAGCCTTAGTTTCCTAGCAGAAAGATAAACCTAAGAATCCCAAGAAGCAACATCCTCGCCAAAAAAACAAGAAATACAAGGGTCCCAAACCCACTCAGACAGCTTTTTCTCTGAATGGAGACAAAAGATAAAAATATAAAAATAAGAAGACTCACAGACATTGCAATTTTTGTGCTAAAGATGGTCATGATAAGTCCAAATGTTTCAAGAAGATGGCCGCTTTAGAAGCAGCAATGAAGAAGCACAACATCATTATTGATCCTACTTATTCTTCTTCTTCTCATGGACATGCACTTTCTGCTTCTAGCTTCTCCTTTAATACACCTTCTACCTCTACTTATGATAAGTGTCTTATTGATTCTGGAGCATATTATGATATGGCTAAGGATAGAAACATATTTTCTACTCTAAATGAATGTAACACCAAGAAAATATTTGTTGGTGATGATAGATATCTTAGTGTTGAAGGATCTGGAACAGTACAAGTAGAAAATGGCCATTTCAATGATGTATTATGTGTTCCAAGTCCTTCTTGTAACCTTCTATCAGTATATCAAATCACTCATTCAGGTGAAGGTAAAACCGTAGAGTTTTCACCTCACCAAGTTGTAATCAAGGATCTAAAATATCCTAATCATGTTATTGCAACTGGAATTGTTGATGATATTACCAGGTTGTACAAGTTTGACAACTTTGGGTCATCATATTTTTCATTAGTTTTTATTTCTCATGGCAATGACTTGAGCAAACTTTGTCTTGAGCGGTTTTGTCATCTAAACTATCACTCATTGTAGAAACTATGTAATCAACAGATGGTGACTGGTCTTCCTCTTGTTTCATGCAGAGATGGTGTTTTTGTCGGTTGTGTTCTCAGCAAACATCATCGAGATAGTTTTGAAAAACGTGCCTCTTGGCACACCTCGGGTCCTTTGCAACTTGTTCATAGTTATTTGTGTGGTCCACTTTCTTCTCCTTCTTTTTTTGGGTGCAAGTATTTCTTAACTTTCATTGATGACTTTTCCAGACGTACTTGGGTTTACTTCTTAAAACTTAAGAGAGAAGTTTTTGGCCTACAAGGCCCTTGTAGAAAACAAATATGGACATGTTGGAAGCCCTACATATTTTCAACTTTTCAAAGCATCAAATAATAAATTATATAGCTGCCTACCTGGGGTCATATGATTATTGTTCTTCATAAGCAATTTTTGAAACTACAAATGTGATCTTTCGGTTATTCCTAGTGTTTTTGTTTTCATGCTTCATTCATGACTGAAAGCATGAATGAATCGTTAAAACCTATGATTGTATTACCACTTTAATTAAATCTTATGAAAGGTATATGGCTCCACATTTTTTGTTAATAAAGATTTTTGTTTCCTGCTATGAAGCTCATCTTCTTTATTGACTCCTCAAATGTGAAGCATGCTTTGGATTTTTATTTGAATCACCAAGGATCCATTTAATTTAAACCATGATTTATATTTTGTGGCTCTTGGTCATGCTTATCCTTGTCACTACATTTTGGTTTACAAAAATTTTCCTCTCCTGAACTTTAGAAGCCAAACCCACCTTGTTGCGTAATGATAAAGTTTTAATGAACCTGGTCATGGCCTGTACCCTGTGGGAGGTGGCAGTCCGATAACGATAAGACCATCACTTCGAGCTAAGTCTCGAGTTTCATATGTACTCCTCGCATTCATTTCACAAAACACCTATCATTTGGTATTGAGGAACCTCTGTTCATACACGTTAGGGTATTGATGAGTTTTGGGTCTGAAATATCGCTCTGGTCTTCTTCTAGAAACCTTCCATACTCACTGTGTTTTATTTTCTACCTTTCAAATCCCCATGGCCCTGGTCGTCAGGATTGAACCCAATGGATCCTAAACACTGCTCCTATGTGATGATGAAAGGGAGGATATTGAGGGTCAAGGCTGGCTTGTTTTTCTTGAGAAATTCTAGGGTTTTAACTTGCAAACCGCTCAGGAATTTTCCCTTTATTTTGATGGATGTCGAGCCAAGGTAGGAGACATTTAGGTCGATGAAGTTATGTGTGTTGAGAAATACTGAGAGGGGGGGGGGTGAATCAGTATTTTGAGCAATTAATAATTTTCTCTTTTCTTTCACTGAAAACCTTAGGCTACTTTGTAGAGACTAGCTATTGTATAGTCTTAAGAAAACAAGAGTGCATCCAGAGATCTTATTATGAATTTCTTCATTCATCATATGTCTATTAAGAAGTAATTCAGTGCAGTAATAACAAAATAAACCAAGACACATGAGTAAGACACATGAACACCATGATTTAAGGTGGAAACCCAAATCGGGAGAAAACCACCGCTATCATTGTCTTTGTCTTCAATAATTATTATAAAGAAAACGTTTTACAACAATGTACTAGTGCAGACTCATACTAGTACGCAGGATTCTACCTGCAGAAGGCTGCAACCTTCTCTCGTTTACCAGCCTTTCCTGGAAGGGAGCTTCAACCCCCTGAAGATAGCACCAGTTTCTACTGGTAGGATGCTTCTACTGAAGGCTTTAACCCTCAGAATGACTACTAACCGCATTTCATCAATTTTCACACTGGATCAGTAATAATATGTGTTGCTAAGCAGTTCAGATCTATAGTAACTTACCTRGATTCATTGTGGATCTGCCACCCAACTGCTACAATGAGGTTCCTCCCACTTCAAACTTTTGTGCCGCTTGTACAAATGACCTCAGCGACCTATAGATGTGCCTACTGTCAGAAACTGGCCTCCACCTCCTACAAAAAGACCCCTGCAACCAATCAACATCCTTGCTGCACTCCTTGCTTGCAGATCTACAATAGAAAAGGGCATCGACCCCTTCTTAAAACCATGGGTCAAAAACATTCAACACTCCACCTATCCCTATTTCTATGGGTCCATATTTATAGCTCTGTAAAAAATTTGAATTAAACCTACGCGCGCCTTTCGGGTTTTCAGAATTCTTGGTGTAATAGTTTATTTTCCTCTTGATTTCGCGATTTGTCAATCCCCGACTTCCTCCCCCCTCTTGACATGTGCCCCACCAAATGGACGGCTCAGATTTCGCATCGGGGTTTCCTCCCCGATCCTTCGTTCACGGGAATACCGATTTGCCGATCATCCAAATCCCGACGCTCCTTTCATACTGACAGTTGGCCCCCACTGATCGGGGTTTTTCAATACCATGATGCGCCTGTCCACCGATGGTTCCCGGTCTCTTCCTCTCTTGTGATGACAGTTGTTCCCCACTGATCGGGGTTTCGCGGTTCGCGACTTCAAAGTGCACAAACTCCTTGTTACTGGGATCTCTGATATCCTGATGCCGACTACTCCCAGGTTGTTGACACCTGTGCACCACTAGTTCCACCTGTGGCCCACACGACTCTCCTATCGGGATATCGTGTATCGCAATTTCGGGGTTTTCGTTGTCAAGAGATTTTGACATTCCAAAGTCCTGATCCCCGATCCCCGATACTATGCTGATGTCACTCGTGGTTTGACACGTGTTAGATATTGCCACGTGTCACTATGATTCGTGACTTTCATGTGCTTGAATTTTTGAATCTTCCTGACACCTATCATTACCTGGTTGTGCCACGTGTCCCTTACTGACGTGGTCTGTTGTCATGAGTTGGATCGACGGTCTAGATCACATGTTGATCTGACGGTTCAGGTTCAGTCGGGATTTCTTTCATCGCGATTTTGGGGTTTCTGTTGTAATTGATCACGGGACTCGTGAAACTCCAATTCCCGATTCTCCGGTGAGAAAAGCTCCAACGGTGCCCGATCCTTTTCCACCTGTCCTCGTAGATGGACGATCCCTATTCCTCCGGGATTTCTAGACTTTCGATGTCTCGACTCACTTGTCACCAGGATCTCCGATTTCCCGATGGCCAATATCCCGATGCCTCACCAGAATGCTGACGCGTGTCCTGCCCAGATCAACGGCTAGGATTCTCTCTCCAATATCCTGATGACTTGTCCAGGATTTCTCCTCTGCACAGTAGGACTTAACCCCTGCGCGACTCTTACAGATCCAATGGCTGTCGGGTTTTCTTCTCAGATCCTACGGCTCGGAT
>ML777763.1:261282-312875 GCA_009831015.1 Picea engelmannii | reverse complement strand
ACTAGTACGCAGGCTTCTACCTGCAGAAGGCTGCAACCTTCTCTCGTTTACCAGCCTTTCCTGGAAGGGAGCTTCAACCCCCTGAAGATAGCACCAGTTTCTACTGGTAGGATGCTTCTACTGAAGGCTTTAACCCTCAGACTGACTGTTGAACGCGTTTCATCAATTTTCACACTGGATCAGTAATAATATGTGTTGTTGAGCAGTTCAGATCTATAGTAACTTACCTGGATTCATTGTGGATCTGCAACCCAACTGCTACAATGAGGTTCCTCCCACTTCAAACTTTTGTGCCACCTGCACAAATGACCTCAGCGACCTGTAGATGTGCCTACTATTAGAAACTGGCCTCCACCTCCTGCAAAAAGACCCCTGTAACCAATCAACATCCTTGCCGCACTCCTTGCTTGCAGATCTACAGTAGAAAAGGGCATCAACCCCTTCTTAAAACCATGGGTCAAAAACATTCAACACTCCACCTATCCCTATTGCTCTGGGTCCATATTTATAGCTCTGTAAAAAAATTGAATTAAACCTACGCGCGCCTTTCGGGTTTTCGGCATTCTTGGTGTAATAGTTTCTTTGCCTCTTGAGTTCGCGATTTGCTGATCCCCGACTTCCTCCCCGCTCTTGACACACGCCCCACCGAATGGATGGCTCAGATTCTGCATCGGGGTTTCCTCCCCGATCCTTCGTTCACGGGAATACCGATTTGTCGATCGTCCAAATCCCGACGCTCCTTTCATACTGACAGTTGGCCCCCACTGATCGGGGTTTTTCAATACCATGATGTGCCTATCCACCGATGGTTCTCAGTCTCTTCCTCTGTTGTGATGACAGTTGTTCCCCACTGATCGGGGTTTCACGGTTCGCGACTTCAAAGTGCACGAACTCCTTGTTCCCGGGATCTCCGATATCCCGATGCCGACTATTCCCAGGTTGCTGACACCTGTCCACCACTAGTACCACCTGTGGCCCACACGACTCTCCTATCAGGATATCACGTATCACAATTTTGGGGTTTTCGTTGTCAAGAGATTTTGACATTCCAAAGTCCCGATCCCCGATCCCCGATACTATGATGACGTCACACGTGTTAGATATTACCACATGTCACTTTGATTCGTGAATTTCATGTGCTTGAAGTTTTGAATCTGCCTGACACCTGTCATTACCTGGTTGTGCCACGTGTCCCTTACTGACGTGGTCTGTTGTCGTGAGTTGGATCGACGGTCTAGATCACATGTTGATCTGACGGTTCAAGTTCAGTCAGGATTTCTTTCATCATGATTTCAGGGTTTATATTGTAATTGATCACGGGACTCGTGAAACTCCGATTCCCGATTCTCTGGTGAGCAAAGCTCCGACGGTGCCCAATCCTTTGCCACCTATCCTCGCAGATGGACGGTCCCTATTCCTCCGGGATTTCGAGACTTTTGATGTCTCGACTCACTTGTCACCAGGATCCCCGATTTCCCGATGGCCAATATCCCGATGCCTCACCAGAATGCTGACGCGTGTCCTGCCCAGATCAACGGCTAGGATTCTCTCTCCAATATCCCGATGACTTGTCCGAGATTTCTCCTCTGCACAGTAGGACTTAACCCCTACGCGACTCTTACAAATCCGATGGCTGTCGAGTTTTCTTCTCAGATCCTACAGCTCGGATCTGTTCTCCCTCTCTGCGTTCCTCTTGAGGCTTAACCTTCGTGTACCTTCTGCAACTCCGGTGACTGACGGGTATCTTCTTCCAATCTGACGGTTGTCGGTGACCCTCTTCAGCGATCATACGCGCCCATCCAAAACTCAACCATACATTGATTTTCTTACATGAAAACTCTTGTTCTTCCTTTGTCTCATCCTTTGCCATCAATGACAATATTTCCAACAATGTGGATCATGTTCTTCACATCTAGGAAAATCAACTGCTGTGATAAAGGTATGCATGTGTCCTTGTTAAAAACTCGGTGGCATGGTTTGCTAGCAATACTGAGACAATTCGTGACATGTGAGGGTCTCTTTGGTTTTGTTTTCCTATACCACATACATTTGTTGATGAATTTCATCAGGTTTCAGTTAAATATGCCCTATTACGTGTGGAGAAGCCTGTATAAAATGGCGAAAAGGTATAAAAGACAACGTTTGAATTCCAACATGTTTCACCACAGTTTGATAAAGATATTGTTGGTACATCAATTGAAGTTACAAAATGATGATTGGAACGCCTTCCTAACCTGAAATGGTTTCCTTAACTCCAACACTGCAAAGGTTGACAAACCCATGATAGGGGAACCCATAGTCCCTACCAGAGTGATTCTTTCATCTATAGAGGCCTGTGTTACGGCCACCCTCAGTGAGCCTATACCCGACCAAAAATATGTTGAGCATAGCCATGAATAACACGACCATCCTAACGCCTCTGCTAAGAACACAAACAGTCCTACGTGAAAACCATCTAAAGGTGACATTGACTTAGGGTTTAAAAATAAAAGGGAAGGTAGGTTAATCTCAAGGAAACTACAAAATAAACCAAACTCTCATGTCATCTCGATCAAAACGATCAAAATCCATGACAGCTCTGATTCGGAGATCAAGAGATTATTGGCCGAAGAAAACCCTCCTTCCCTCAAACTAGGTCTCGATCAGGCTTACAATTTCATAGATAATTTTCCACCCTGCCCGAAGCACATTCAAGGATTTCCAGGTATCAAGTTTGATAAGAAACCTATAGGAAACAGTGGAGACGTTCCGGCACACGACCGTGGCTATTCTCAAATGGTTGTCATAGATTCACAATGTGAAATTTGTTTGTTCTGGATTGATAAATATTATACAGACATACCCATTTTACAATCATAAATCAAAACCCTTACTGATCAGGTTGACTCACTAATGGATGAAAATCATAGGCTAAAGTCCATTCTTCAGAGACAAGGCAAATTTTTGAAAACGACTGGGAACATAATAGTTAAGAATGTCGAGAGTGTAACAGCAGTGATCAATTCTGAGATCCTGTGAATCGAATTGATTTTCTAGTTAAAGGTAAAGATTTGTTTTTATCTTAAATTGCGTTACATTCTTGTTCATAGAATAAATTAGATTATGTTGCTAAAATAAGACTAGCTACATAATTAGCAGATTTTGTAGCCAGTCTATTCTTATTCAAAATTTGGAAAATATTGGTTAAATGTATATCTGAATTTCTTTATTTCATCTTTTTCTTTCAAGATATCTCGCAGTTTATGGTGACCAAATGATATAAAGCATGTTTTGGCTTATTAGCCATATCCGTGGCTCATTTTTTGTGTAAACAGGAACAAACTCTTTTTAGTTTTTAGAGATTTAGTATGATATGCAGTGGTTATATTCCCCTCTATTTTGGAATCAGTAGATCATTATGGAGATTTAATCTTGTCCCACAAGATAAGACAGTCATCTTTTCTAAACCCTTTAAAAACTCGTATTTTTTGTAATCAAGGCATCTTGGCCTGGGGCTGAAGGTGGACAATTTATTCACAAATTTGGATGGAACATATATTTACATTTCGGCTTTAGCTCTCTGTAAATGTTGTTTTTGTTTATGGTTTGTTTATCCTGATAAATCAATAGTTGTTGATAGCTTTAGTCTTCACAATTTATTATGGCATTCGGACAATTTCTTTAAAATATCGTCCACATTTTGATGCTTCAGATATTGAAAAGAGTGATCATTCGTTCAACCCAAATGATAAGATTTTTCTTTAATTTTGTTGAATGATTAAAAGCATGTTGTTACAATTAGATTTATCTTAAATGTAATTGCTTGCAATCACAAATATCACAACGATTATTTGCATCTCATCATTCTGTCATTAAAATTCAATAGTCAATATATTGTTTTGCATTTATTCTGAATAGTTTCAAGGTTCATTGCAGGTTTATCTCTTGGACAGGCTCGCTGGACATTCTATAATCATACAAATGTTTGGATGCATGCCGATTAACTCATTAATAGGTTAGTTTATTTCTTTTTGTCGTTTGTTTGTCTTCGAAACTCTAATATATGGTTTGGCTTTAACTGTCCACATACTTCTGTTTCATAGTATATTTTGCTATTTAATTTTAGAATAATAAAGAGAAAACAAAAAATATATTATGTGCTTTATTTATCTGCTTTTGTTAAAGCAGCCATCTTCACATTGATTTTCGTGAGTTTGGATTAAAACTTGCAACTTGTATATCATGCACATAAATAAGATAGGCAGATCTGTTGTTTAAATACTATCTACAATAGTTATATATACGTATGTACATATATATATATATATATATATATATATATATATATATATTAAGTGGTTATTTAATAGTTATCTCTTTTATTTCTTTTATTTGTTTCTTCTAGGACTTTTAGATTGGCCAACAGAGCCATTAGACCCGTCAGAACGAGTTATACCAAACGGCTTGGGTTATTTGGACAACCCCGGACCGGACTCGTTCTTCCAATTGACAGACGGTCATTTTCGCCTATCAACAAATGGTGGTAGAAGGAGGGCCTGAACACGATTGATGGCACGTGGAGGTCGCAAGACTCCTCCCCCACACACCCGCTCCCATATAGTAACAATAATTCATTCTAACGATAACGTTACTTCTCAAACAACAACCACCTCAAATGAAAATCCATAGATTACCGTTGAGCCAGTAACATCAAACCCTCCAGAGTCCGACATACAAGAAATTGTTCATTAATCACTTCTGAGGACACACGGTGCTTGGCCCGTATCAGACAACCAAGTCGACCACTGAATCAACCGTTAGATTTCTCTGATATCAAAGAACAACTTGAAGGCATTGGTCTTCTCCTAAATCCTATGGATCCAGATCGCATCCTCACTCCTACAGTCGAAGGATCTGGTATCCCAACTTTGCCACCTCCTTCATCGCCTTCCTCTTCAGGAGAAGAATCATCCAATGAAGGTAGTTCTTCATCTCAGCCTCCAACACCACCTATGCCCATGGAAAATCCAAAAAATCCCACCAGGCCCTGGCTCAATCAAGATGTTGTGGCCATACATGGACCCCAACATCCTTTGCCTAAACATCCAGAGAAATGGCTCCCTAAATTCGATCCATATTCTAAGCAAATCGTTGAGGATCACATAAAAAAATTCATGCTAGCCATTAGATTCTGAAGCGTAGAACATGAAGATGTAGTATGTAGAATTTTTCTGTATACGTTCGAAGCCAATGCCTCTACGTGGTATTTTTCCCAACAACCCCACACCATTGTATCTTGGGATAAGTTTGAGTCTTGTTTCCTCGAGAAATTCAGAGATGACAAATCTCCTGAAGTCTTAGTCATGGAACTCTCCAGCTTAAAGATGAACCCTAAGGAAAAAATAAAATATTTTAATCAAAGGTTTCTCATGTTAAAGAATCGAATCCCCGTTGATTCAATGTATGCTGAAAATCTTATCGTCGCATACTACACCAAAGCTCTACACTAGAATATAGCAATCTGGGTAAAAAGGTCTAACAAGGCAACGTTATTGGAAGCCTTCGAGGAGGCGAGCCAAATTGAGAAAGATATTCTAAGCCTAAAGGATAATATCAATAATGAGGCAGAGATTGCCCCATCTTCCAAGAAGAAAATAGAAATTCTTCCTAGACCTCCCCAAACCAAAACTCAATCAGAGAGTTCAGATATGGAAAGTTTACAAAAGGTCGTTCATAAATTGTCAAATCAAGTCGTAGATTTAAGGAGATCAGCTGAAGAAGCTTCTTCAAGAAAAGGATCTTACAAACCCCCTTTTAGAAAACATTTTCCCTCAAACCGGCCCAACTTAAACTCTGAAGGCCTTAACCTAGAAAGCCTACAATATGCTATACAGACAATCCTTGAAGCACATGATAACTTAGTTCCCCCTGAGATTTCTGAAGACATGGTTGAACAAGAAACAGTGGAAGAGGACGAATCCTCTCCCAACATCTTCGGGCATTTTTCGGACAGTATATTTCAAGCCAATTTTGAAACGGTTCATCCTTATAATACCAGAAGCAAAACCCATAATAAACCCTCTTCTGAAATTGGAACTAATGCACCCAAAAAATAGTTTAAGTAGACTGAAACTAAACAGAATTCAACAACCCCAAGTTTAGAATACGATTTGATTGAAAACCTTAAGAAACTTAGAGCTAATATTTGTGTTTATGAATTGTTGAAATTTCATTTTCTTCTGCAAAAGATGCTTCATAACATTGTGGAAAACAGCAAAAACGATAATCTGAACAGCAGGAAACTGGCAGAAATCAGCCCTAAAACACCTCAAAAGGTCCCTGCTAAAACAATACTAGAACTCTCGGATAGAAGAGACCTTGTTGTAAGAAGTGTAACAAATGTAGATAAAATAATTCCAGGGACTGCGACTAAAAACCAACAAAGTTCTTTTGTCAATACTCATAAAAATGTCCCACCTTTTTTGTTGACCTTCGAAATTTTCAATAGGAATATACATAATTGTATGGTAGATTCTGGCGCATCATCAAATGTAATGCCTTGGTATGTCTGCCAAAAAATCAATGCTAAAGTTCAACCTCCCAGTCTGAAAATTATTCATCTTGACCGAACCAGCGTTAAAGTGATAGGTGAATTAAAAAATGTCCTTATTAGGTTATCCTCTAATCCTAAAGTTCACCAGATTATTGATATCATTGTCGTTGACATTCCTAAAGTATATGGCTTATTTTTAAGCAGTGATTGGTTCGAACAGTTGCATGGATACTTTGCGACAGACTGGTCCCATTTGTGGCTTCCAGAGAATGGAAAGCCTAACAGAATCAATATCAATCGTGAGTGTTACGTCAAGCTCACTGTGACCGATTTAAATGATGCTAATGAATCATTTACTGCTTCCACTAATTCACCCGAAATGCAGGGAATGAACACTTTTTTCGATAACTTCATGGCAGAAACTTCTATCATTACTAACCTGGAACAACATTTGGAACTCATGATATGCACAAAGTTGGCAGTTCTCCCTAATGTGTCACATACGGCTGATGAGGCTCACATATGGTCTCTCTACTTCGATGGATCCAAATCTAAAGAAGGAGTTGATGCAGGATGTGTACTCATTGACCCAGCAGGTAACAAAACATTGATCGCTTGCCGATTAGAATTTGAATGCACAAACAACATGGCTGAATACGAGGAACTTCTGCAAGAACTCAGAAAGGCACTAGATTTGAAAATACAGAATTT
Organism: Picea engelmannii; assembly: GCA_009831015.1. Lineage (NCBI taxonomy): Eukaryota > Viridiplantae > Streptophyta > Pinopsida > Pinales > Pinaceae > Picea > Picea engelmannii. The sequence continues at coordinate 305,632 of ML777763.1, read as the reverse complement.
AATGGTATTCGACAATTAAGAAATTGTGGTCAGGCAGGTAAGAAATTCCATTCATTGCCTATTTCCACACCTGAAAAGTTATCAAGATGAGGTATGGAATCTAATGCACAAATTTTCGCATTTAACATTAAATCCATTCCAAGATTAAATAATTCTGAGGCGGACTTGTTAGCTAATGTTGCTTCCAAACTTTTTCCCGCAGAAGGCCTTTCTCCGAACACATTTTCGATCGAGTTGTTGTTCATACCATCAGTCTCAGATAACATAACTAACTAGAGAGTGTTCGATGATGATCAACAGATCATCAGTTTCTTGCACATGGAAGACACTTTTTGAGGTGCGGTTATCGATGAAGGAACCCATGATGAAGACCTCCACAATTTTACGGTAATATTGGACCCAAGGTCTCTCGAAACGACATCAGATCTGGTAAATTCTATCCCGAAATCTGTGGTAAGATTAGAAAAGTTTTATGATTTGCATGACAAATTCAGAAAATTGGTAAATTGTAAAACGAATAGTTCTTCCTTGACCCATGAAAAGGTAAATCTAAGAACTAAAGATAATCCACAATGCATCAATTTGGGAACGGGATGTTTCGAGCAAGAGAAATCAGTATTTATAAAATTGTTCAAAGAATTTAAGAATGTCTTTGCTTGGACATATGATGATCTAAAAATGTTTGAACCTAACATTATACAACACATCATTCCCATGAAACCCCAGACTCAACCTTTTCAACAGAAGTTAAGAAATATGCACCCAAAACTTGAACCAATGGTCAAGAAGGAACTAAACAAATTGTTGAATGTAAAGATAATTTTCTCAGTAAGGCATACACAATGGGTTTCTAACCTTGTCTCTGTGAGGAAGAAAAGTGGCAAAATTTGACTATGTGTCAATTTCCGAAACTTAAACCGAACATCTGACAAAGACAACTACTTTGTTCCTCTAATGGAACAAATTCTCTAGCATGTATCCAATTCTGAAAGATTGTCGCTACTAGACAATTTTTCAGAGTACAACCAGGTCCTCATGTCTCCTCCAGACTAGCTGAAAACCACTTTCCGTACTCCATGGGGTACCTATGCTTATAGAAATATGCCCTTTGGGCTTATAAATTCCAGTGCCACTTTCCAGAGAGCGATGGATATCGCTTTTCGCGGTCTAATCAATCAATTTGTAGTAGTCTATCTCGATGATGTCACTATTTTTTCCAAGAATAAGGGAGATCATTTAGCCCATCTGAGATCTGTTTTACAATGATGTCGTAAGTACGACATCTCTCTAAATCCTAAAAAATCTGTCTTTGCAGTGGAACAAGGCAAGCTGCTCAGATTCATAGCATCCAATGAAGGGATGATCATTGACCCCGAGAGGACTCAAGTCATTTCAAAACTCACTCCCCCCTCTTCCAAAAAATGCAATCCTTTCTAGGTCAGATAAATTTTGTCAAAAGGTTCGTTCCGAGTTTCTCGGAAATGGTGAGGCCATTACAAAACTTAATAAAAAAGGATGTGCAATACCATTGGGGACCTCAAGAAAGTCAATCTTTTGACTCAATAAAAAAATCCATAGTGGAGGCTCCATCCCTAATGAGCCCTGAATTTTCACGAGATTTCACTCTTTACACGTGTGCCTCCGATCGATCTTATGCAACTGTGCTAACCCAAAAGAATGTTGAAAACAATGAAGTTCCCATTGCCTTTATGAGCTCATCCTTTAAGGGAGAAGATCTTAATTATCCAGCTGTAGATCAGTAGGCTTACTCTATTTTTAAAGCGATAAAACATTTTCGATCATATCTACTGAAATCTAGAACTGAAGTCATTGTTCCTTACCCTGCTGTCAGAAATTTGTTAGTACAGAAAGAACTAGGTGAAAAACGGGCAAACTGGGTGACATCCTTACAAGAGTATGACCTCGAGATCACCCCGGCACAAATTGTTAGAGGCCAAGGTCTATGTAAATTAGTGGTTGATTCAGTTGAAGAACAACGAAGTCAAACTGATGTGTTAATTGAAGATCAACATAATCAAAGTCAAATCTACTGTGTACAAAATCCTACAAATCCTTGGTATGACGACATTAAGTTTTATCTAACACACGGTTTAGCTTCTCATCACCTTGATCCAAAAAAGAGGAGAGCGTTGAGATTAAAGTCTGCACCTTTCCATCTTGTGAATGGTATATTATTTCGCAAAAATTTTGATAAAATCCTTATGCATTGTCTAGCAAGAGATGAAGTAGATAAAGTCTTATTTGAGTTGCATGCAGGAGAAGCTAGTGGGCATTTCGATGGAGACACTATTGCCACAAAGTATTAAGGGCAGGGTATTATTGGCCCATTCTTTTCAAAGATGCCCATACATTATGCCGCAAATGTGTAATCTATGAAAAGGCTTCTAGATGAATACAGAAGGTAGCATTCTCGCTGCAACCTGTCTCAGTGGATTTCCCTTTTCAGCAATGGGGTCTTGATGTGATTGGCCCAATTAAACCCACCTCCCCGCAGCAGCATAAATACATCATTACAGCAACAGACTATTTTACTAGATGGTCTGAGGTTGCACCATTAAAAGTGGTAAACACCAATTAGGTAATATATTTCCTCAATTCAAACATCATTACTCGATTCGGTATTCCTGAATGTCTGGTTTTTTATAATGCTTCATATTTCTCATCCCTCAATATGAATGTCTTTGATTTAGAAAAAGGGATAAAACTGAAATATTCTGCCATTTATTACCCCCAAGGAAATGGTTTAGCAGAATCGACAAACAAAAACCTGATCAAGATCATCAAGAGGACAGTTTCTGAAAACCACAAAAATTGGCACAACACACTTTTCAATGCAATATGGGCTGATAGGGTGACCCCAAAAACTGTTATTGGTAATTCCCCCTTATTTCTTGTTTACGGAAGGGAAGCAATTCTTCCTCTGCGTGTTCTGCTTCCTTCTCTGCAACTATCCCAGAAAGTTCAGGAAGAAGATTGTCCTCCCTTGGAAAGTCAGATTAATTCTTTGCTAAAGTTAGAAGAGGTAAGAACTCAAGCGAAACAAAAACTGGATGAGCATCAACATATTGTCAAAAGATAGTTTGATTCGAGTTTTGCCTCGGACAGGAATTTTGAGGTAGGTGATCTTGTCCTCAAGTGGGATAAACCTCATGAGGGGAAAGGAAAACATACCAAGTTCCAAAACCTGTGGTTGGGACCTTTCTTAATCATCGAAAAACTAGGTCCTAGTTCTTTCCGCCTACAGAATTTAGAGGGACGGACAAACACCTTTCCAGTGAATGGCCAAGCTCTCAAGAGGTATTTCACCTGACAAATCCTAGATACACCTTTTGTACATATTTTTTCTGTTTTGGTTTGTTTTGGTTTTCCTTTTCATTTTTTTATTTTTTTTTGTTTCGGCCTTCTAGGTCAAACATGCTTGTATTACGGTCTAGTTCAAAAGGGAGAAGAGAATGCTTCATCTTTAAACAACTATCAAGGACTGACGGAGAATCAACTGTTGTATTTTCTTTAAAAAAAAACGTAGACTAGTTAAAGATGGTTTTTTTTTTAGAATTGATTTTTTGGTTTCAATTTGCATTTGAGAGCAAACACGACTATCATTAAAATCTCTTTACGTTGTCCCTGCTTTTAAGAAAGAAACTCAAGGATGCCTCCCTGTCCTTGAAAAATTAGTTTCATCAATGAACTATTTTCAGACCATGATGAAGGTTAGCAAGAAAAAATTAAAAGAGTCGGAAAATAACAAATGTGCCAAAGACTGAAATTTTCAGCATCACCCCACTCTTCTGAATATCTATAAATTATATCAATAATTTTCCCGAGAGTTGTGGGAAGTGTTTGTAAACCCACTGGGATACTGAACAGGTCTGCTGGAAGTGGGTAAATGCATGCATGATGGTAAGACAACTTTGTTGGGGTACTGAACGGGGCCACTGGCGGCGAAGCGATGTCAGGTTAGAGAAAATTCTTAGGTAAAAAAAAAAAAAATTTAATCATAAGCATCCTTCATTCTGATTTAAAATTTCTTGGATAGGATAGAGGCGTCATAGTGGGTTAATTGACATCCCTGTCGAGGCTATGGATGCATGCTGGCAGCAGTGGCCCTGTCAACAGCATTGGAGCCATTAACTTAAACATCATGGCTTTCATTTGTGAAGTCTGTCACCAGATTTCATTTTTCAACGAAAGATATCTTAAGATGGACCACATAATGATTATCAAATATTCTCAAACGTCTTTCATTTGTTATTTGATTTGAAATCATTCAAACATTTCTGACCTGAACTCATTAGTGATACAGAGATAACTGCTTCTCCCAGCAAGTCGCCATTGTTGGCAGCCCTACATATTTTCAACTTTTCAAAGCATCAAATAATAAATTATGTAGCTTCCTATAGGCAATAGTGGAGACGTTCCGGCAACAATGGAGACGTTCTGGCACACGACCATGGCTATTCTCAAACGGTTGTCATAGATTCACAATGTGAAATTTGTTTGTTCTGGATTGATAAATATTATACAGACATACCCATTTTACAATCGCAAATCAAAAACCTTATTGATCAGGTCAACTCACTAACGGATGAAAATCATAGGCTAAAGTCCATTGTTCAGAGACAAGGCAAACATTTGAAAATGACTGGGAACATAATAGTTAAGAATGTCGAGAGTGTAATAGTAGTGATCAATTCTGAGATCCTGTGAATCGAATTGTTTTTCCATTTAAAGGTAAAGATTTATTTTTATCTTAAATTGTGTTACATTATTGTTCATAGAATAAATTAGATTCCGTTGCTAAAATAAGACTAGCTACAGAATCAGCAGATTTTGTAGCCAGTATATTCTTATTCAAAATTTGGAAAATATTGGTTAAATGTATATCTGAATTTCTTTATTTCATCTTTTTCTTTCAGGATATGTCGCAGTTTATGGTGACCAAATGATATAAATCGTTTTTTGGCTTATTAGCCATATCCGTGGCTCATTTTTTGTGTAAACAGGAACAAACTCTTTTTAGTTTTTAGATATTTAATGTGATATGGAGTGGTTATATTCCCCTCTATTTTGGAATCAGTAGATCATTGTGGAGAATTAATATTATCCCACAAGATAAGACAGTTAGCTTTTCTAAACCCTTTAAAAACTCATATTTTTTGTAATCAAAGCATCTTGGCCTGGGGCTGAAGGTGGACAATTTATTCACAAATTTGGACGGAACATATATTTACATTTCGGCTTTAGCTCTCTGTAAATGTTGTTTTTGTTTATGGTTTGTTTATCCTGATAAATCAATAGTTGTTGATAGATTTAGTCTTCACAATTTATTATGGCATTGGGATAATTTCTTTAAAATATCGTCCACATTTTGATGCTTCAGATATTGAAAAGAGTGATCATTCGTTCAATCCAAAAGATAAGATTTTTATTTAATTTTGTTGAATGATTAAAAGCATGTTGTTACAGTTAGATTTATCTTAAATGTAATTCTTTTCAATCAAAAATATCACAGCGATTATTTGCATCTCATCGTTCTGTCATTAAAATTCAACAGTCAATATATTGTTTTGCATTTATTCCGAGCAGTTTCAAGGTTCATTGCAGATTTATCTCTTGAACAGGCTGGCTGGACATTCTATAATCATACAGATGTTTGGATGCATGTCGATTAACTCATTAATAGGTTAGTTTATTTCTTTTTGTCGTTTGTTTGTCTTCGAAACTCTAATATATGGTCTGGCTCTGACCGTCCACATACTTCTGTTTCATAGTATATTTTTCTATTTAATTTTAGAATAATAAAGAGAAAACAAAAAATATCTTATGTTCTTTCTTTATCTGCTTTTGTTAAAGTAGCCATCTTCACATTGACTTTCGTGAGTTTGGATTAAAACTTGCAACTTATATATCATGCACATAAACAAGATAGGTAGATATGTTGTTTAAATACTATCTACAATAGTTATATATGTGTATGTACATATATATATATATATATATATATATATATATATATATATATATATATATATATATATATATATATATATTAAGTGGTTATTTAATAGTTAGCTCTTTTATTTCTTTTATTTGTTTCTTCTAGGACTTTTAGATTGGCCAACGGAGCTATTAAACCCGTCAGAACGAGTTATACCAAACAGCTTGGGTTATTTAGACAACCCCGGACCGGACCCGTTCTTCCAATTGACAGACGGTCATTTTCGCCCGTCAACAGGACATCAAATTCAAAGGTTAAGAACAGATAATGGAGGCGAATATGTGAACAATAATTTTACAAATTACTGCACTACACAGGGAATCCAAATGCAACACAATGTTCCATATACACCATAACAAAATGGTGTTGCTGAGAGAAAGAACCACACATTAAAAGAAATGGCTAATTGTATGATCCAATCTAATGGATTAAGTCTAAAGTATTGGGCAGAAGACATCAATTGTGCAAATTACATAGTAAATCGCACTCCCACAAAGGAAAGCATTGCAACCTAAAAGTGAGAAGTGTATATTTGTTGGCTATTCTAAAGATGTCAAAGGTTACAGACTTCTTCAATCACATTGTAATGAACTTATTATTAGAAGAGACGTTAAATTTGATGAAACTTTATTGGCCTACGAGCCTAATTCAGCATTTGTGCCTTCTTTGGCCTATGAGCCTAATTCGATGGTTGTGCCTTCTTCGGCCTATGAGCCATCTTTGGTGTTTATGCCTTCTTCTGGTCTGGTTTATTCTTCAGATGATGACAGTGAGGATGAAAATCCACCTCCGCCTGCTCACCCTCCTCTAGATGAGTCCTTTGAGCCTGAACCAGCACCAGATCCACCGCTTCCTAGATGGGTCTGTTCAACACGAGAAGTAGTTGGTGATCTTGTCGGTGATCCTTCAGATCAACCTTGTTCTTGCCCTTACTGCCTCACATAAATGGGAGGTCCATCAGATGGATGTTAAATATGCCTTCTTGCATGGATATTTGCAAGAAGAAATTTACATGGAACAACCTCCTGGCTATGTCTAGAATGACTCTAGCCTTGTTTGTCACCTTAAGAAATCTCTTTATAGTCTCAAGCAAGCTCCCCGATCTTGGTATGCCAAAATGGACACCTTTCTTATTGCCACTAGATTCTCTAGATGCCATTATAATCCTAATGTCTATACCAAGAAAGTAGGAAGCCATCTCATAATCCTTGTCCTTTATGTTGATGACCTTATCCTTACTGGTAGTGACTCAAAAATTTTAAACCATGTGAAAACAGCCGTAAGAAGAAATTTGAAATGATAGACTTAGGATTTTTGCACTATTTTCTTGGCCTCCAAGTTTTGCAAACCAATGAAGGAATTTTTCTTTCCTAATCTAAGTATGCTTATGACCTTCTTCATCGCTTTCACATGCATGATTGTAAACCAACCCCTTCTCCCTTCTAGTCTGGAGTCAAGCTTACTGCCACCTGTACTTCTCCTGAAGTTGATGCCACCCTATATAGTTAGTTAGTTGGTAGCCTCTTATACTTTACTCATACCCGTCCTGATATTTCCTTTGTTGTTGGTCTTGTTTCCTGGTATATGCAAACGCCCCATGAAATCCATTGGAAAGCAGCTAAAAGGATACTTCACTATGTTCATGGTACAGTTCAGTTCGGGATACATTATAGTTCAGGGGGGGACTCCTTTATTGGTTGGTTTCACTGATTCAGATTGTGTCGGCGACCCTGATGATTGGAAGGCTATTGTAGGTTATGTTTTCAGCCTTGGTTTAGGACCTGTCACTTGGGCCTATAAGAAAAAACAGGCTATTGCACTTTCTTCAGCAAAAGCAGAGTACCGAACAGTGGTAAATGCAAGTTAGGAAGCCCTATGGCTTCGACAGATCCTTTCAGAGTTTGGATACCTTCACCAGCATCCGACCAGCCTTTGGTGTGACAATTAGAGTGCCATCAATCTCACAAAAGACCCAGTTCAACATCGGCATAGAAAACACATCGAGATACACATGCACTTCATCATAAAGTTCATTCATGATCAAGTTATTGAAGTTCTCTTTTTCCCTACAAAAGATCAAGTTGCAGACATTTTCACAAAGTCTCTTACAGAAGCGAAGTTTTCCAAACTTCAATCTATGTTAGGAGTTCAGGAAGTTTTCATTAAGGGGGGATAAGATCTAATTCCTCCTTCCTTCTCCTATTGTTTCACTATTGTAAATCCTTCAATCCTATCCCAAGTTGTTCTTAAGGGGGGATGTTAGGATATTTAGACACTTAGGAGTTAGTTAAGGTCTACTTGGTCTATTGTGTCGTTAGGTAAAAGTGTATTTTCTAGTGTGTTTCTTTAGTATGCATTAGTATGCATTTGTAGTTAGGAAATCCGACGGTCACGATATGTTCCCAACATAGATTGATCCCACGGTTCATACTCTCCTCGATATTAATGGCCATTGATATGTGGCTTAACACCCAATTGGTCCATGATCTCTATTTAAAGAGCATGGAGGGTCATTTGCCGACGATCGATTGTCAGAAACTCTCTTGTAAAATATATTTGTAATCTTTTTCTCTGCATTAATAAACTACTCCAAGTGGTCGCATTGGCTGGGGCCATGGATGTTTTCTCATAAGGGGTTTTACCACGTGAAAACATCGATGTGTTGATCTTTGATCTGGTTATGTGAGTGGTTATTGAAGGTGTTCTTCCTCTGTTGGAATACCTGTGTTGTCGAACAGATTGTGGGTAGTGTGGAAAAAAGTTTGCAAGATATTATGGAACTGTGTTAAGTCACTCGGTTTGGATTGTATTCTCATGGACCAAATTTCCAACATGTCCCTGAATGGATTAGGGAGACGAGTTTCAAATCGCAATAAAACTCTAACTGGACCTCAGATGGAAGTACAATTAGTTGCATTCGATTTGAGGAACCAATTTTTATCTAGGGGGACCCCTCCATTGTCATTTTGTTGCATATAAAAATGTTTGTTGGAGGATATATGAAACTAGGGTTTTTCTTAGTGAGGCACAATGCAATTTATAAAAAAGTTGTTGTTTTGAATAACACTATGTTAGGTGATTTTGGTTAGTTTGGTCATGTGGGCCTTGGACAAAAAGACATGCAAGATCTTACATAAAAATTTTATGTTTCTCGTTTTGGATTTTATGCCCCTAGACCAAATTTCCAAAATGTCCCAGAATGGATTGAGGAGGCAAGTTGCAACTCGCGATAAAACTATAATTGGGCCTCGAATGAAAAAACCATTGATTAAATTAGATTCAGTGCACTAGGTTTTAGCCATAGATACCCCTCCTCTATCATTCCCTTTCTCGAAAAAACACTTGTTGGAGGATATCCAAAACTAGGGCTTTGCTTAGATAGGCACAGTGCAATTTCTTAACAAGTGGTCGATTTTGAAGAACATTGTGCCAGGTGATTGTGGTTAGCATGGTAAAATGGAACTTGGAAAAATAGACATGTGAGAGCTTACAAAAATCTTTTATGATGCTCGGTTTGGATTTTAATCCCCTGAAAAAAATTACCAACATGTCCCTGAATGGATTGAGGAGGAAAGTTGAAAATAGCGATAAAAATCTAACCAAGTCTCGGTTGGATGAACTGTTGATTGCATTTGTAACATCCCCAGTTCTAATCCCCATGAATTATAATGTAATTGTATAAATGTGAATCAGGTTTTTGAGTTCATGTGTTGGGGCAAAGAGCATGTATTGATTTAATGTGGCCATGGGTCAAATTACATGTTATGAACATTGACTAATTAATATAAGTAATAATCATTGGTTGTGATATGAAAGAGATGAAGAATTATAGGGTGATATGATTCCACAAGAGAGATATGGGTCCAAGGGGGGGTTATTCATGGGTATTAATCCAACCCACATTCTTGGAATTATTATCTTTTTGTATAACCTTCTATGAGAAGCCAGTCATTTAACTCATGTAAGAGGGTGGGTGTGAGTGGTCACATCCCATAGTTATTGGAGAGTATGGGATGAATTAAAATCAGCTTGGGGAAGAGTGTAAGTCAAGTCAAGGAAGAAAGAAGAGGAAATTTGTATGCAGAATGGGGACAGTTTTTACATGCATATTTTGGGCAGCAAAAGAGGAGCAAGGGGTTGGGAAGTGTTGGTTGTGGAGCCTGATTATCTTCCTAATTCATAGGTCTTTGTTTTCAGTCATTTTTATACCCCATGAAGACTTTACACCCCATAATAATGTACACTCCTCCATGCGGGGGAGTGCAGAGGGGGGTTACCCCCTCTGCAGGGTTCGGTGGGTCCATCCCCCCAACTAAAGGAAAAATTTTCGTGTAAATGTATATTTTAATTTCATAGTAAATATGGACCGTTCATTATAATTTCGTAGATCTGACAGTTGAAGTTATGTTAGGGATTTTTTCCCTAGAAGGAAACCTTCTTTTATAAGGGAAATGTATTGCGGCTATGTATCATTGTGAATATTGTATCATAAGTGAGGAGACTGTGAGAGAAAGAAGAGGAAGTTATAGCAAGTTTGTTGTAGGTTGTATCCCTTCATTTGTTGGATAGTAAAAAAGGAAGGACCTGGCAATTTCTCTAGTGGACATAGCCCACACTGGGTGAACCACGTATATTTGTGTCTCTATTGTATTGTGTATCTTCTATGTTTTATTTCTGCATTTATTTTATTTTATTGCTCCACGATCCTGTTTTTCTAACAGGAAGAGGGCCAACCATGGTATAGTTGAAGGAATCCATTGTTTTGGCTATGTTTTGTTGTGAAGAAAGAGGCACGTGTGCTTGTAAAATCGTGTTGTAAGCATGTGGTGCAATTTTCTATTGAGGAAATATCTGAAGAGCCTTGTGAAGGATATTGTGAGAACTCCTGAAGTAGTTGAAAGTTTATGGATCCCACTTGAGGAGTTCCTGTCCAACTGAGTGAACTAGGAACCCTGATAAATGAATGATACATTCTGAGGGGCTGTGAGCGGTGAAGGGGGTGCATTCCTTGGGTAGTGCAGTTTGTGGGGAAGAGAAAGCTAGAGGATTAGAATTGTCGTGGGAGTAAAACCTGGGTTTGGGGGATGTTGTGTGTGGAGAGTGGATATCTAGTGGGATAAATATCCTTGTGGACTCTTAGACTTAGCTCAGGCATGGTTTATTAATGAGATAAAATTATCAGCACTGCCTATGGTTGGGACGTTCATCCTGCGTATGTAGCCTATTGGATAGTTGTTAACATATAAGTGGTTTTGTTATGTTATTTATGATTATTCCATTGTGTAAATGATTTATATGAATGTTATGTGTTTTTTGTTGGCTTGAATGGTTTCATTCATGTTTAATATATGATGTTAGATGCATTTAGAGAAGTGGTATCAATCAAATGGTCATATTTGTGTGTGATCTCTAGATGGTAAGCTACATGAATTTGTTTAACAGTAAATATCAATAATTTAATGTGTTTCCCCACGTAATGTTGTTTAGTTGGGCTCTAGGTATGTTACATTATGGTATCATATCCATCAAGTTCAAACATTGGGATTGAATGGGCCAACAATAGGTGTGAATTAAGTAATTTGTTGTTGCAGACTTCGGTCTATGTAAAATTGGGGAAAAATAGAGCAACTATATGAAATCCCCAATTTCATGGGTAATATCCAAGTTTGAATGACTCTAGATGGTTTAATAATGTTAATGGAGTATAGCAGTAAAGTTGTAGAGTCGAATTCAACTTGCAATGGTTGAAATTTGAGTTTTAATCATCGCTTGTGGAGTTACATGTAGTTTGTCAAATTGATGGCCGAGATCACGTTTCATATCAAGATCAATGGTCGAGATTATCCTTGATAAATTTAAAAATCCATAAGTTTCGTAAATTTTGAAAGGTTGATCAAATTGACGGTCGTAATTAATTTTTTGCGGATGAGGAAAAATATCGGATCGACGACCCAGATTCACCTGGAATTTTGTCGACATTTTATAAGTGAAAGGTTCGACAACAGAATCCACCGACAGTCGATGGTCAGATCGATGAGTTTGGTGAAGTGTTGGAAATTATCCAAGAGGAAACGTCGATGGCCAATGGCCGATGAATGGGAATCAATATAATTGGATGGATTTGATACAATCAATGAACATGATCCATTCTGGGGTTTGTAAAACGGTTTAGATCAATAATCTAGATCAATTGGAGAAATATTGAAAATTTTCTAACTATTAAGTTCACCAAAAGAAATCGTTGATGGTCGATGGTTGGGATGACCAAAAGGATGAAGAGTTTGGTTCATCCATAAGACATATTTGACCACTGATGGTCGATGACCAATGGTCAGGTTTCAACTGGATTTGGAGAAGTGTTTTGAATCAATCAACATAAGTTTTTGATGATCGGTGCGTCGATGGTTGGGTGTCGACCGAATTCGGTAAATTGTTTGGGTTTTCCAAGATAATCAATTGATGTTGATGGAGGGAAGACAATGATGACATCATAATCCATGTGTCATGCCACATCAACATCCACATGTCATGCCACATCACCTAATTTGACACCTTAGGATGGCATGTCATTCCATATTAGCATCCATGTGTTGTGCCACATCAACCCAGAAGTGGTCGATGGTAGATGGTCAGGTCGTCTGATTTGAGGAAGTGTCTTCAACAATCATCAGAAATCATTGATGGTCGATGGGCCAATGGTTGGGAATTGACCAATTCAATGAATTTTTTCAAACCAATAAAGAGAAGTCCTCGATGACCAATGTGTTGATGGTTGGGTGTCAACCAAATTCAGAAAAGTGTTTGAGTCATCCAAGAGAAGTGGTCGATCGTCAATGAAGAAAAAGTGGATGATGATTTCATCATCCATGGGGCATGTCGTGTCAGCATCTATGTGTCATTTTGCGTCACCCAAGTTGACACCTGAGAATGATGTGTCATTCCATGTCAACACCCACATGTCATACCACGTCAGCCGACAGAAGTGGTTGATGGTCGATGGTGAGGTCGGTCAATTTGGGAAAGTGTTTTCAAAATTCATCGGGGATCGTCGATCGTTCATGGGATGATGGTTGGGAATCAACCAAATCAAGGAGGAGTTTTCATTTTCCAATGAATATTGTTGAAGGTCGACGATCGGGTCGATTGGTTTGGAGGTATGTGCAAATTAGATGTTGGGGATTTGGGCCGATAGCTGATGGTCGCGTCGACAGATTGGGGAAGGAGTTTTTTGTGTACAAAGGAAAGTGTCAATCATCAATGGATGATAGATTCAAATAAAAGGTATTTTTTTTCTCCTGATTTGAGATCAACAACAGATATTTAAAGGGCTATTACAGTAGTAAAACAGCTAGTTTTTTGTGAATTTTTCTGGTTTTTGAAGTACATTAACTTATGGGGCATTTTTAGGACCTAAAAGATATTTTTATCCAATTGAAACCCATGATAACAAATCATATATAGGTCACTTTGTCTCTTCAACTAAAATAAAAGAACTCAAAAAGAGCTATCCAATGAGCTAAACGGTTCGTAAAACATAGCTCATATGAGAAAGTTACAACCAAAACAGTGAGGATTAAATTTTAGCACCAGTTTTACTTCCAAAGGGCATAACTCCATGCTCAGAAGTTTGTTTGGGCACATGAGTAGTCAATGGAAATATTATGACCCGTAGAATCCAGTGGTGGAGTCATATTTTTTTTATGCGTAACTGAAAAATTTGTTGGAAGATAAATAAGACAATTGTAGCATACATGGGTAATTTGGGTAAAACAACCTAAATTTCGTTGGACTGTAACTTTCAGCCTGAAGCTAAGATTTGAGAAAAATAATAGTTTTTGGAAAGGTATTGAGGAGTAGTATACATATGTAAACCCAGAAATATTTTTTGGACAAAAACATTTCTTAGAAATTAATAAATATATTTCTATAGCAATAAAAGAGTGGAAATTGCAGCATGTAAATGTTGTAACGTTTCGCTCAGTATTTCAGACTGAAGAATGAGTACAACTATTGGAAATATTTTTAGAGAGGAATGCATATAAGGAATCCTATTTTTGATTCGGTGCACTGTTTCCTTCATCAATTGGGATAAATAATGACCTATATCACTAATTGATAAATTTATATACTATGCATAGATCTAACAAAAATGGTTTCTTGCACATGGTGCGTAATTAGAGGTATAATCAGGTAAATTCAAGCCTATGATTGAATATCAGAGTAATGGAAACATGGAAGAGCTTGTAGAAATTGGTTGAGGAAATAAAGAGCTACATGACAAGTAATGAACAATGGAATTGGATTCCAAGAGCCATGTAATTACCTGATGTGAAGATTTTTCCAAATAGTGTCAAAGTTGGAGAAACCTTCCCAAATGATAGAGGTGAGTTCCAAAGGTGATGTTTTCCTAAGGAAGAGTGTATATGTTTAGGATAGTACCTATTCATAATCCTAGAGGCACAATTGAAGTGAAATATTTTTTACACATAAATAAAGGCTAAGCTTACTAAGTTGGCATTGTTATTAAGAAGAAGAGCACTTTGCATAGAGTGTTATGTGAAAATACTTTCTAGAAAGAGGATAAGATTCCACAATTGAGCATTATGCAGGTCTGTTCTAGATTAATTCTAGGTTTTGTAGGACAGGGAAGTGGGTCTAGCTAGTATAGTTGGTTGAAGCATCAAAGAGCTACAAAAGGAAAGTGCAGGGTTGCAGGGCAGGTGATGCAAGGTTGACAAATGTCTAAGGAAGAATAGGGGAATAACATTATTCAGGTGCTATGGAGCCGAATAATTTAAACGATAAATTTAATAGAGCTTCAGACCATAAAACATGAATCCAATAAGTGAGAAAATCCATTGCATGCACAGGGAGTTAAGAAGAACTCCATATCTTTGAATGTAGGAACATAACAAAGGCTACAAATATTGTTGCAAGAGAAGGAAAAAGGACATCATGAGACGAGGTGTGGCTCATGGGTGGATGAGTCATCTCTATATGAAAGCATAGGAATGCAGGAAGAATGGATTTTTAGATATCATTTAGCAAGTTTTGTCTAAAAGAATCCAATGCAAGAATGTTGTCTCTATTATCAGAGTGCACAACAAAAGCAAGGTATAGGTGCAAATGGAGGAGTGTATCATTCCATTTGGAGAAAAGTGGTCTTGAGTGGTCAAGCAATGATTCACAATAAATCATTTAATGAAGTGAAGAAAGATATTTAAAATTGAGCAAATACATTGATGGAAAAGAGTATTAGGAAAATGGCATTCAAGACATTTCATAATGTTGAAATTCCAATTGATGATAATAGTATTTCAAGATCAGTTGGTCAAGGAAATGGAAGTGGCTAATTAGATTGCAGTGTTAATATTCAGTTGGAATAGTTCATGTTACAACACTATGGATATGAAGAATTATATCTTAAAATATGTTGGGACAATATTTCTTTACATAAAGGAATCTATTATGAGATGACACCACTAGTGGATCTAGTGGATGGAAATGAAAAATTGTCAAGTGAGGCTTGGCTAGCAGGTGTAGAATAGGGGGACCAGTGGTGCACAGTTGAGAAAAATGGAAGCGCACAGGGAAGCGAGGTTCTATAGGAATTAAGGGACAACCATCTACAACAACAATCAAATAATTTAATTAAATCTGAAATAGATATGGATCGAAGTGCATGGTAGAATTAATGCATGATGCATAGAATAAAGATAGAATGCATGTGCATAAAATAGGCATGAAAGATAAAATGTTTGGTGCATATTGATGTACATTTGTGCCTGTGGACATTCTTGAACATGTTGGTGCAACGATTATAGAATAAGAGTAGTATGTTGATATATATATATATATATATATATATATATATATATATATATATATATATATATGAAATAATGATTCTATGATATTTGAATAAAACTAATGATGGATTGTGTATCCAAGAAACATGATTATAACATGATGATATTGTTGCTTATGGTATCCATCCATATGAATACAAAACGAGGATGGTGGGAATGTTGATCAAGAGATTGGAAAAAGGAGCATGTGAGCTTCTATAAAGTATTAGTTGAGCAGGTAGCATCAAGTAAATTGATGACAACCATACATTTATTTATATGAGGTTTTTATGATGTATAATTGTTGAAGGGAATTGAGGTAAGAATTTCCTTAGTCAAATCTCAATATTTGAATTGATGTAAAGGAAGGAGGCCTATATTGTGCAAATAATATTTGTTTCTTGAATGCATTTATGGAAAATTAATTGCATTTTGTGTTATGTTGGTTATGAGGTCATAATTGAGTTAAGTCATGAGACATTATTCATGTTGTAACAATGAATGTCATTATATATGGTCATGTGTGAGGCCATGATGAGAATGGATATGGAAAGGATATAGTGTCATCCAAGTGCATAATGGTTTTCCTCTATGTAACTGAGGTTTGGAATGCAACCTTTTTTCCTAAACTAAATAATACTAAGGGATGATGTTCCTAGTGTTGGGTATGGATTGAAGAGGAAGGTATCCAAAGGATCAGACAGGTTGTGGAGAATATTTTGGAAGAGGTATTGAGGCATGGGCCATACCTTCCAACTCACATGGTGGAATACATGACACGAACATATGGTATTCTAGAGTTAATGCACGGATGCATTGTGTAGATGTGGCCATGATTATTGGCACAATGGTTTTATTATTAGTAAAGTTTGATTTCATTATGAAAGGATTGGTATGTTTATAATGCATGTACTATGAATGATGGTTTCATTCTAGATAATATGATGAATGGTTGAATTCCATTTTAATGTGAATAATGGATGGAAATGATTGAATTACTGGTAAATTACAATTCTGAGATCATCTCATGAACTACTAAAAATGTGCATGAGTGCTGACAATTTGTTTGGTTGCATGGAAATTAAGAAAATTGCAGGGCAAATGGTCTTGGATACGGAAATAATGTAATCCCATAAGGAATACTAATATATACCATTGCAAGAGCCAAACATAATGAGAAGAAATCTCATGCATGGGACTTTTATTTTTCTTATATAACCAGATTTGAGAAATTAACAATTGGAAATTGTTACCATATACTAACAATATGTTTGGATGCATGGAATTGAGAAAATTGCAAGGGAAATGGTCTTGGATTTAGAAGGGATGTAAGCCCATAAGGAAGATTGATATCTACTAATGCAAGAGCCAAACAATTATGAGCAGAAAACTCATGTTTGGGAATTTTATTTTCCTGGGAAAAACAAATTGGAAATTTTTGCAATTGAAAATTGTATGATGATGTCTCATAATGAATGTATGCATATAATGTAGATGTGATGATTTCCACGGGTTATAGACTGATGGTGGAAGTCTAGAAACATTTTTTCATTAATCTGTGCAAGAACACCTTGGCAAATGATGGATCACTTAAGGAATTGTATAACAATGAAAGGGATTCTTGAGCCTAGAGGGTGAGTTGCACTGTTGAAGAACCAAGTTGCCAAGCCTGAAAAGTGAATTCTTGTGTGATTTTCATTGTCGAAGAGCCAAGTTGTCAGGCCTGAAAAGTGAAATTATGTGTGAGTTGCACTGTCGAAGAGCCAGGTTGTTAGGCTTGAAGAGTGAACTCATGTGTGAGTTGCACTATCGAAGAACCATGTCGTCAGGCCTAAAGAGTGAACTCTTGTGTGAGTTGCACTGTTGAAGAACCAAGTTGTCAATCTTGAAGAGTGAACTCATGTGTGAATTGCACTATCAAAGAACCAGGTTATCAGGCATGAAGAGTGAACTCTAGTGTGAGTTGCATTGTCGAAGAACTAGGTTGTTAGGCCTGAAGATTGCACTCTTATGTGAGTTTCACTACAACTTCAAGGTTGGTGTTGGTTATTTTAATGACATTTTTCCTAGCAGTGAGTTCCCTCAAGTTCCTAGTAGTGAGATTCTAGTTACCTATGCCAAAATACCTTGATAAATAAATAGTGTAGCTTGATGGACTGAGGACAATGAAGGGGGGACATTCCTTGTGTCAACCCTAATAAACAAATGGGACGTCATTCCTTGGGTTGGGAAGGTCAAGAGGAAGATAGTTGGTGGAAATCGGGATAGTTGTAGGAGAATGTCAGTGGATTATATGTATGTTTCGTGCCAGAGTGCCTTTGTATATATGTTTTGGGATTGGAGCACCTATGTTTTTATGATTTTGGGGGCCGGAGTGCCTATGTATCTATGGTATTGGGGACGAAGTGCCTATGTAATTTGTTTAGGCTAGAAGTCCTATGTGATTTCGTCCTAGAGAGCCTATATGTTGATTATTGGCTGGGGAGCTGAAATTGTAAAAGGAAATTACACTTGTAGGGTGTTTTTCACTGAGGCCAGTGCACAAATAATGGGGAGGATTTGTAACATCCCTAGTTATAATTCCTATGAATTATAATGTAATTTTATAAATGTGAATTAGGCTGGTGAGCCGATATGTTGGGGTGAAGATCACGTATTGATTTAATGTGGTCGAGGGTCGAATTGCATGTTATAAACATTGAATAATAAATAAAAGTAATATATGATGGATGCGATATGAAAGATATAAAGAATGATGGGGGAATATGATTCTATAAAAAAGAGAGGGGTCCAAGGGGAAATTATTCATGGGTATTAGTCCAACCCACATTCCTGAAATTGTTATCTTTGTGTATAACCTTTTATTTGTTGATTGAGTGTATGAGAAGCCAATAATTTAATTCATGTAAGAGGGTGGATGTGAGTGGTCACATCCCATGTTTATTGGAGAGTATGGGATGAAGTACAATCAGATTGGGGAAGAGTGTAAGTCAAGTCAAGCAAGGGAGAAGAGGAAATTCATATGCAGAATGGAGATAGTTTTTACATGCATATTTTGGGCAGCAAAGGATGAGCACGTGGTTGGGAAGAGGACCAACCATGGTCTACTTGAAGACAACCATTGTTTTGGATGTGTTTTGTTGTGAACAAAGAGGCTTTTGTTCCTGTAAAATCAGGTTGTAAGCCTGTGGTGTGATTTCCTGTTGAGGAAATATCTCAAGATCCTTTTGAAGGTTGTTGTGAGAACTCCTAAAGAAGTTGAAAGTTCTTGGATCCCAACTGAGGAATTCATGGCCAACTGAGTGCACTAGAAACCCTATGAGCAGTCAAGGGGGTACATTCTTTGGGTAGTGCAGGTTGTGGGGAAGAGAGAGCTAGAGGATTGGAACTGTCATGGGAGTAAAACTTGGGTTTGTGATCTGGGAATTTCTGTGAGATCTTTCTCTACAAAAATTATACAATGAGGATATTTTACTTATGATTAATTGCATGTTAACATGAGAAAATAATTTCTAATCATTACATATTAACATGAGAAAATGGTCATAATTTTGTGCATATGTGTAATTTAATATCTACTTAATCAAGTGAGAATGAAATCAAAACTCACACATATAATTTGACACCAATGTGATAACAGATTTCACCATACTCTTCTAGCTACATCTCTGGATCCGCTTGAAATATGAATCACTTTATTTTCCTTCCTTTATCCAAGGATGAAACCTTTTCACAAAATGTGGTACATGCTCCTTATAGGGTTGAAACTCATAGAAGCCTTCTCTTACACAAATAACATAATGCTCTCACATAAGTGACATTTCTTCAAACACTAGAAGGACTAAATTCCTCACAATGAAAATATCTCTCTCCAAGGATCCTAAAAGGGGCATCCCCCACAATGCTTACATAAGGAATGTATATAGTTTCCCTCTCTCGATAATTCAAGGAGACAAGATCCACAAATTTAGGATCTAAATAAAAACTCAAGGAAAAAAATTAGAAAGCATCTCAACCAACCTATGAAACCCTTAACTTTCCCATGAGACTAGGAAACCACTTGTGATAAAATGAGGAATAATCCCAAACCAACCTATGAGACTCTCATCCTCTTCTTGAGAATAGAAAAAACTAGTTGTGAGGTGGAATCTCACAGAAAACTAGTTTCCCCTTAAAACTAGGAAACTAATTTGTGAGGTGGATTCTCACACAACTAATTTCCCCTTTTTACAAATTAAATGAAAAAAACATGAGTAATTCCACTCACTCCAAGTATCAATCATTTTTCCCATTTGAATGAATAATACATGAGCTTCTCACACTCATTTAAAATATTAATCATTTTTACAATTTAAATGAATCATTAAAAGAATTAATCATTCCTTTTAAAATTTGTCACCTATCATCAATCATAATTTTAATGATCCCCTCCATGGTGTGAAAAGAAATGAATCCTTGTGTGGAGATCCTCCTGGATCATAACTCCTCAAAAAAAACACTTTTGTTCCTCCAAAAGTATAGAGAGAAACTTTAACTTGAATCTCCGCAACTAGCTTCTAGGAAGAGTCTTACACTCCACAATGCACTTCTCCACTGCTCGATCTGCATGACAAATGTCTCTAAAAGGTCACACCCTTCTTCTCCTTCACCTTTTTACTTCAGAATGAGGATGTCTATGTCAACACTTGCATCAATACAAATCTATAGTTGAATCCTTGGTCTGCATAACAAATGTCTCTAAAAGGAGACACCCTTCTTCTCCTTCACCTTTGTACTTTGGAATGAGGATGTTGATGCCAACACTTGCATCAATGAAAATTTGTAGCTGAAAATACATGGATTACAACTTTTGCAACATTTTCAAAATAGTACCATACTTGCACATAGTTTATAAAACACTCATGGACAAGTTTACAATGATTTTCAAGAGAGGCCATAGGGAAAATAAAGCCTCTCACTCAATAGTGCCTATAAGACCCATTACAATGTTGTCAAAATAGGCCTAGGAAAAACAATGCCTCTCATTCAATAGTGGCTATAAGACCCATTACAATGTTTCCAACAAGGCTTAACAAAATTTTAGGAATAGAACAAAATGCCTTCACTCTCATCATCACTTAATAGTGGTTAATCACAAACATTTACAATGTTTTGAACATCAATTTCAAGAAAAATGGAAAATACATTAATTGTGCGCTAGTGGTAAACTTCTATGGTTTCAAAATCCCGAATATAACATGTGTAACATATACCAAAGTTTTCGATCTCCCTTGGTTTTACCATTTTCCACTTTAACATATGGCAAAAATTCCTTGCAAATTTCAAATCTTGTTGCCCTACTACAACATCAAAGATCACCAAAATATGCAACATACATTTTATCCTCTTGCAATTCCCAAAAGAGGAAAAAAATCATAAATGCATGAAGCGTACATTGGGTTTCATGCCAAGGCACTCAACCAATTTCTCAAATCTCATCATACACAACACAAGCAAGTCCATCTCATCATTCTGCAACTTTTGACTATAAACTCGACCCTGTTCTGAAAGGTGAAAATCTACCTCGAAAAATGTGCCAAGAAGACATGGACTTGGCCATAGCCTTTAATTTCCACTATTTGAATCTGAACTATGACTGCACCAATGGATTCATGGAGAGAAATTATGCAAAAATGACTATAATTTCGGCAAATTCTGACAATGTCACTTCCGGGCCCCTCCTAGGCTCTCTGCCTTGAAACTTGTGCCCACAATAGTCCATACAAACTACATTAAATGTGATCCTGCATCAAAAATCATGCTCGTACCTTGTCACACGGATCCTTCAGGATGGAAAAAATTGTAGTTTAAATAATTTTTTGTGGGCAGAGGTTACAAAATGCCAAATTGGTGTGTTGGTTAGAGCTTGGATAACTTTGGGGGAGGTCTGAGGGTCAAACCCCACGGCCTCCCCATATGGCATGTAACAGTTGTATATTTAAAACCCACCAAAATAAATATTTTGGTTGTTGGGTCCAGCGTCGACCAATCCGGTGTCCTTTCAATTATTTTTTTAATTGTTTACCCTAGCCCTCATTGGGTATCTGAGGGGTGCCATGTGGCATGCCTTGATGGGCTGGTCAACAAAAAATCAACAACCCAGTTGGTGTATGGTCATCGTCTTGTTCTGTACCTATTCATCACCTATGTCAGCACCTACGTTAGCCAACACGTCACATGTTGTGTCAGCGCCACATCACCTCTGCACTTGACACATGGCTCAATTTTACTGGTCCATTTGGACCCTTACAAAGGCCAAATCCACCTGACACGTGGCAGCCTCTTGTGTTGCCACATCATCCAACGTACTTCCCAGTGAGCTACCTAGTTAGTGCCACATCATATGTTGTACTACCCATTAACTCTGCAACATCATTTTCATACAACCACGTCAACATCCCAGTCAGTGCCTATGTCAGCACCATGTCATCTATGTACCATCGCATGGCGTCCATACAATTTCTACATGGCACATTTTTATTGGTCCACTTATACCTCGAAAGTGCCAAAATGCATGCCACATGGAAGCCTATGGCGTTTCCACGTCATCATGTTGATGTCAGCATTGTACAGACTTCACCAGATTTACCTATTTGCCAAAAATTTCAAATGGCCATAACTTTTGCATCTAGAGTCTATTTGAGGTGTCGTTTGCATTGTTGGAAAGATATCAACGAGCTCTTCAACTTGATATTGTTTTCGTCGAATTATAGGAACTTTTATTTTTGGCCATTTGTTTCTTGACTGAGGATCCACTTGGATCAAGCCTCCAACTGCATAGGCTCTTGCAATGGACTCTTGCTTGGTGTATGACGAATATTGGTGTGAAGCTTCCAAAATTTCTTGATCCAGTGACCACTCATTTGGAAGTGAGTGCAATAGTTGTGTGACTTCATGTCCTTCTCGCCTTTACTGTAAGGAGCTTTCCTCTTCCCGTACTTTGCAACTTTCTTTCAATCCAAAGCTTTTCGAGGACACTTTGATTTCCTCTTAAATATTGTGCTAGATCTATCACTTTCATAAAGTGATGTGAAATTATTTTTCTTATATGGTGTTGGCGATGATCTCATCTCTTTGCTTGAAGAATCCTCTGCTTCTGCTAGTTTTGAGCATTCTCTTTCAACATACCCCAATCCTATATATCGGGATATTTCTTCAACGTCTAGTGGTTGAATGATGCCTTGGCCATCAATACCAATACCTCCTCCTTTTACCCCATCTTCTTAAGAAAATTCAAGCCAATTCCCTTGGTGTGCCTTTCGAAAGCACCAAAAGAAGCATAATCATTAATGACGGAAGGAATTGAACATGGAGAATTATTTACCTACATTCTTCTTTGTGACACTTGGTCATCTTCCTAAAGTTTGGCCAAGTTCTCCTCATGGTTAGACGAAGTTGTAGATGAGGCTTATAGAAAAACACCTTGGTTATCTGGTGTCTAGGGATCATCCTCTATTATCTAACAATATGTGAAACCATCAATATTTTCATGACAAGAGCCATAAATAGTATACCTACCATGGCCACAATTTTTCTTGATCTTGGAGGGACTTCCTGATGCAGACCCCCCCCTACCTCAACAGGTTTTTCGCGACCTCCCGGTCTAAGGATTGTTCACGAACATCCACTGAGCCGAAGTGGCTCTTTCAGATCCCTATCGGGACCTCAAATTTCGATCCACAAGTCCTTCTGCTTTCCCCACAGTCATTGTAAACAACCATGAACATTTTCCCGAAATGGAAATTTGGGTTCCGGGACCCCCTGTGTCCTAATGTCGAGAGTCCTTGACTCTTACCCTTTCTGATATCCAAAATGTCGATTTGTCGAAAATGGCCTTAACAGCAATTAGCCCCCTAGCTATAAACTTGGTCCATGTGACCACTCGTCATATGACCGCAGCCCTCTTTCGGGTTTCTCGACATAAAGCGCTCGACCTCTTGTCCTCTGGACTCCCGAAAAGGCGATTTTCGAAATGCCAAATTTCCTTGTTTCCTAGCTTCCTCCTCCTTTCGCGATTTCGGGTTTTCCAGCATCGAAATGCTTGGGTCTCTTGGTCTTCAGGATTCCCGAAATGTTGAATTCCAGTATCTCGAAATACCTTCCCCCGGTTCTTCACTTTTTACGATTTCGGATTTTCAATCCCCGAAAACCTCTGAACCCTTGCCTTCGGAACTCTCGAAGTTCCGAACTCTGATACGCCGAAATTCTCGTTTCCTCCAAATGCTTTCGGACTTTCGCGTTGTGGAATTTCGTGAATCCTGTTTCACTAAGACTTCGCTGACCTCTATACTTCTGGTACTCGAAGCACCGAAGTACCCTTATGCTTCCACGTGTCATTTCCCTGGACGCTTTCGATCCTCTTTCAGATTTCAGGACTCCACAATCCCTGTGGCACAATTCCTCTGTCTTCTTGAATCCCCAGTGTCCGAAAACCCGGTGGACTCCCCGATCTCCGCCCCATGTCCTACGAAGGGATAGTCCAGATCGTTTTCGGGACTTCGCCATTGACGAATTCGGAAGACTCCCCTCTGTGTTTCCCGATGTTCGAATCCACGAAATGGGTGATCTCGCGACACGTGTCCTCCTCTAAATGGATGGCTCAGATCTCTTTGCTTATTTCAGGACTATTGCTATGGAGTGTCCCGACCTTTCATCATCAGGACCTCTAAAATCCCAAAGTCTGAAATCTTGATATCCACGCCTGTTTCGAGACTTTTCTCCTCTTTTCACAAGGGTTTAAACCTCGTGCTTCTTCTGAAAAATCCGACGGCTATCGGTTGCCTGAGTGATATCTGACGATAGTTGTGATCCACCAGAGCGTGCACGTTCTTCCTGAACCTTGGAAGACCTTTCCAAGTTCTCAAAGGCTTCAACCTTTTCTTAGCTAACACATCTATGTACTTTCTTCTGTGTGCGTTCTTTGAAAAAGCTTTCTCTCCTGAGATTCGTCGAACTCAATCCCTCAAAGGAGTCTTCTCTCAGCCTCTGCAACCTCTTGTAGTGTCTGTGCATAAAATCACTCTCCCTCCTGAGCTTGGCCTGTGGCTTCGACCTCTAAGGAAACAATCCTTATTCCTTCTCATTCAGGTGGAGAATTTGATGCCCTCCTGGCAATCTCTTTCTCAAGCAACTTCTTGCTAAGTCTACAGGGTATTCAACAACCCTGTGAAGATCCTTCCTTGGACTCTTCTCTGTCTCTGAACTCAAAGAGTTCTTCCCTTGTGCTCTATCTTCACATCTACTCAATGCCCTCCTGGTAGAGTGTCCAGAATCCTCAGTGATTTTGTTTCTCTATGAACTCATAGCAGAGTTCCACCTTAGCACTTTGTGCCTATGCTCAATGCCCTCCTGGCAGAGCTCTATAGAACCCTAAGTGATTCTATCTTCCTCCTGAACTCAACAGAGTTCCTTTGTGCACTTTATGCACCTTCTCAATGCCCAGCTGGCAGATCTCTTGCAGAATCCCACAGTGACCCCATCTTCTACTGTGTCTTCCCCTAGATGGTCTTGCCTCCAAGGTATTCATCAACCTTGAAGTCTTCCTTTGAGTCAATGATTTTAGTTGGTGTGCCCTCCTAGAACGTCCTTGTCCAAATTCCGCAGAATTGGAAGTGCTCTCTAAGCACTGGCTATCAAAACCCGTAGTGTTATGTCACACCCTCTTGGCATGAAGCCTCAAAGATCCCCTAAACCTGAAATCAAACAACTCCTCAGATATCAGAACCTATCTGTCCCTGCAATTGCACATCTAGAACATACATTCACATCATACAAAGAACACCTGAAATAATTCACACAACACAGATAATATGCATGAAAAACTGCTCTAGTTTGTATTAATAAAATTCCTCTCTTTACAAGGTGTTCCTGAGCTCAGACTTTGACAGAGTCTCGTCTCCTCCTCTCCACTCTCTCCCAGATTCTCTATTCTCTCTCTCAGATTCTCTATGCTCTCTCTCCCCTCTTGCTCACCTCAAAACAAGATCAAAATATCTTTTACATGAGGGGGCTCTTTGAGCTCTTCCCTCCAAATCTACCTACCCTATTCAATTTACATTAACTCTACATTGAATGGGTTGTCTAGTCCATATTGGATCTAGATTGTATCCTTACAACCATTAAAGGCTATCTACAGCTTTTCTTGTGCAAAGGTGCAACTTCATGGCTCAACGGCCTTACATGCATTTAATTACATTTAAATTCAAATTTAAAATGTGACAGGGATGGCGCCTCTTCTCCTCATTGAATGTGTGCACTGATGTGGGATGGATGGATAGCACATGGCTGGCATGGAGAGATGCTCTTGCATCATACTCCTCTGCTGCAAAATTCATGAGCTCCTACTCATGAGCTCTCCACCCTAGCTATTGAAATCCTCCTAGATCCCAAACAACTTTTCAGAGTTGTCTCCCAGCTCCATCTCTTTGTTGCTATTGTTGTTGCTACTTTGTTGCTGCTCTGGCAGTCTCCCTTCTGCTCAGCTTCTCCTTTCTGGAAGTCTTTTTTGATCTCAACATCATCCTCCTGATGTCTTCTATCATCTCGTCCAGCTGCTACAATGGATGGTTCTGTCCATGCAGTCTACTCAGCTGCATTTTCTTTTTGCAGATGGGCAGATCGTCATGATCTCCCATGTCATCTTCTTCATCCTCTGTGGCCTCAACTTGCCACCCTGTTGCAGATTTCATCTCTGCAGCCTCCTCACTGAACTGTTGTTCATCATCCTCTTCTGACAGCTCAACTTCTGTCAGTTCTCCTGCTGGTGTATCTCCAGCTTCCTCTAGCTTCTCCTCAGACTAGAATCCTCCTTCATCTGCTTCCAACTTAACTTGCCAGATGTGCATGCCCTGCACTATCACCCTTCTCTCAAGGGCTTCAATCTGTTCACATAGATCAGTAAAATCTATGATGTCTTCTTCCTCTCTTTTTTCTCCTGCTGCAAGCCTCAGTGCTGCAGTCTTTTCAGTTTCCTGGCTGAAAATATTGAGCCACTCCTCAGAATGCTCATCCTCTTCCTCTGCTTAGGCAGTTTCTAACATCTTCTCCAATTCTTCTTCGACAGTCACAGTTGATTGTCCTTCTCTTGTTGTTGTTGCTTCATCGGCAACACAAGATTTTGCCTCATCTGGGCTAAGTGGAAAGAATATTCCAATTCCCCCAATCATCAGAAGATTACTCTGATCCTCCTTCTGGATGGTGCAAGTTTTTAACTTGTCATCATCTTCATTCACATGGCCTTTAAAACCACATGAATCTTCACTTACCAGCATTCCTTACTAATATGAACTCACCTCCGAGTTCATGAGACTTTCACATAGCCTCATTTCAGTTCCCATGCCCACCTGGAAAATAGGGATTTTCCTGTTGCCCTCCTGGCAGTCTATGAGATCCTCAGATCCCATTTCATTACCTTCTTGGCAATGCGAAATTCCCTCACTATCCTCCTGACAGTCTATGAGATCCCACAGCGACCTCATCTCATTTCCCTCTTGGCAATTGGGAACTTTTGTTCTGCCCTCTTGGCAGTCTTTGAGATCTTCAGCGGATCCCATGTCATCCTCACTGTCACTGAGATTTATCCTAGCCTCTGGTTCACATACCTGAACCATCTCATCTTTTGATCCGTTGAGGTTTTCAGCATGCCTCAACCATCCCTTTAACAACCTCTGATGTCTTTTGGCAACCAATTCCTGAATTGGCCACTTTACCTTCGTCTTCGTGGGCCATTCGTATACCCATCTCGGCCTTGTATCATGTTGCATTTGTAGTGCAAGTTCATCCATCCTCGCCCTGATCTCGGCAAGTTCTCTATCCATCTCAACCTTGCTCAACTACTGTTGATGGTTCTTCTTTCCACCTTGTCCATGGCCTTCTGTAACCATATTCATGTTCCCATCTTCCCTCCTAGAAAACTTGTTGTTGTCTCTCTACAACTAAGAGTGATTCCAGCCTCTCCTTATAGTCCTCCTGACTGTTTTCCTGACTGTTGCCTACTTGCAAACAATCACCACAAAGTTTCAATACTCTACCTTCTTCTGCCTATCTCTGCAAGCTACCTCTGATACCCAACTTGTGTATATCAGAGTGTTTTCCTTCCTGCTCTCTCTGCCTAAAATATGAAAACATAGTCAAGCTCTGATACCACTTCTGACGCAGACCCCCCCTGCCTCTGCAGGTTTTGCGCGACCTCCTGGTCTAAGGATCGTTCACGAACATCCAATGAGCCAAAGTGGCTCTTTCAGATCCCTATCGGGACCTCAAATTTCAATCCACAGGTCCTTCTGTTTTCCCCACATTCATTTTACATGACCGTGAACATTTTCCCGAAATGGAAATTTGGGTTCCAGGACCCCATGTGTCCTAATGTCGAGAGTCCTTGACTCTTACCCTTTCTGATCTCCGAAATGTCGATTTGTCGAAAATGGCCTTAACAACAATTATCCCCCTGGCTATAACCTTGGTCCATGTGACCACTCGTCATATGACCGCAACCCTCTTTTGGGTTTCTCGACACAAAGTGGTCGGCCTCCTATCCTCTAGACTCCCGAAAAGCCGATTTCCGAAATGCCGAATTTCTTTGTTTCCCGGCTTCCTCCTCCTTTCGTGATTTCAAGTTTTCCAGCACCGAAATGCTTGGCTCTCTTGGTCTTCAGGATTCCTAAAATGTCGGATTTCGGCATCCCGAAATAACTTCCCCTGGTTCTTCACTTTTCACGATTTCAGAGTTTCAATCCCCGAAAACCTCTGAACCCTTGCCTTCGGAACTCCCGAAGTTCCGAACTCCGATACGCCGAAATGCTCGTTTCCTCCAAACACTTTCAGACTTTCACGTTGCGGAATTTCGCAAATCCCATTGCACTAATCCTTCGTTGACCTCTATACTTCCAGTACCCGAAGCCCTGAAGTACCCCACTACTGCCACGTTTCCTTTCCCTGGACAATTTCGATCCTCTTTCGGATTTCGAGACACCACGATCCCTGTGGCACAATTCCTCTGTATTCTTGAATCCCCAGTGTTCGAAAACCCGGTGGAATCCCCGATCTCCACCACGTTTCCTACGAAGGGATGATCCAGATCGATTTCAGGACTTCACCATTGACCAAGTCGAACGACTCCCCTCTGTGTTTCCCGATGTCTGAATCCCCGAAATGGGTGATCTCACAACACGTGTCCTCCTCTAAATGGATGGCTCAAATCTCTTCTCTTATTTCGGGACTATCGCTATGGAGTGTCCTAACCTTTCGTCATCAGGACCTCCGAAATCCCGAAGTCCAAAATCCCGATATCCATGCATGTTTCGGGACTTTTCTCCTCTGCCCACAAGGGTTTAAACCTCGTGCTTCTTCTGACATATCCGACGGCTATCGACTGCCTGAGTGAGATCTGACGATAGTTGTGCTCCCCCAGAGCATGCGCATTCTTCCTGAACCTTGGAAGACCTTTCCAAGTTCTCAAAGGCCTCAACCTTTGCTTAGCTACGACGCTTGTATACTTGCTTCTGTGTGCATTCTTTGAAAACACTTTCTCTCCTGATCTTTGTCGAACTCAATCCCTCGAAGGAGTCTTCTCTCGACCTATGTAACCTCTTGTAGACTCTGTGCATAAAATCACTCTCCCTCCTGAGCTTTCCTATGGCTTCGACCTCTAAGGAATCAATCCTTATTCCTTCTCATTCAGGTGGAGAATTTGATGCCCTCCTGGCAATCTCTTACTCAAGCAACTTCTTGTTGAGTCTGCAGGGTATTCAGCAACCCTGTGAAGATCCTTCCTTGGACTCTTCTCTATCTTTGAACTCAAAGAGTTCTTCCCTTGTGCTCTATCTGCACATTTACTCAATGCCCTCCTTGCAGAGTGTCCAAAATCCTCAGTGATTTTGTTTCTCTATGAACTCATAGCAGAGTTCCTCCTCAGCACTCTGTGTTTGTGCTCAATTCCCTCCTGGCAGAGCTCTATTGAACCCTCAGTGATTCTATCTTCCTCCTGAACTCAACAGAGTTCCTCTATGCACTCTATGCACCTGCTCAATGCCCACCTGGCAGAGCTCTTGCAGAATCCTGCAGCGACCCTATCTTCTACTGTGTCTTCCCCTGCACAATCTTGCCTCCAAGGTATTCAACAACCTTGAATTCTTCCTCTAAGTCAATGATTTCAGTTGGTGTGCCCTCCTAGCACGTCCTTGTCCAAATTCCGCATAATTGGAAGTGCTCTCTAAGCACTGGCTATCAGAACCCGCAGTGTTCTGTCACGCCCTCTTGGCATGAAGCCTCAAAGATCCCCTAAACCTGAAATCAAACAAATCCTCAGATAGTAGAACCTATCTGTCCCTACAATTTCACATCTACAGCATACAAAGAACACATGAAAGCATTCATACAACACAGATAATATGCAGGAAAACTGCTCTGATTTGTATTAATAAAATGCCCCTCTTTACAAGGTGTTCCTAAGCTTAGACTTTGATAGAGTCTCGACTCCATCTCTCCACTCTCTCCCAGATTCTCTATGCTCTCTCTCGGATTCTCTATGCTCTCTCTCAGATTCTCTATGCTCTCTCTCCCCTCTTGCTCACCTCAAACAAGATCAAAAAATCTTTTACATGAGGGGGCTCTTCGAGCTCTTCCCTCCAAGCTACCTACCCTATTCAATTTACATTAACTCTACATTGAATGGGTTGTCTAGTCTAGATTGGATATATATTGTAGCCTTACAACCATTAAAGTCTATCTACAACTTTTCCTGTGCAAAGGCATGGCTTCATGGCTCAACGGCCTTACATGCATTTAATTACATTTACATTCAAATTTAAAATGTGAGAGCGTTGGTGCCTCTTCTCCTCCTTGAATGCATGCACTGATGTGGGCTGGTTGGCTGGCACATGGCTGGCATGGAGAGATGCTTCTGCATCAATTCCCCAACTTTCTCCTCCATAGCTTGTAGCTGCAATCTTAGTTTTCTCTTTTCTTCTTCAGATTCTTGAAGAAACCTCCTCAATTTAGATTTCTCTGATTTCTTCAATATCACGAAGAAATGCTTGCTTCTTTGATTTTCCCATGGTGATATTCACAATCTGCAAAACCGGTCAGACCTTCTCTAATACCACTTGATCCGGGAATTTATGTGATATTTTTCTCTATAAAAATTATACGATGAGGCTATTTTACTAATGATTAATTGCATGTGAACATGAGAAAATAATTTCTAAGAATTGCATATTAACATGAGAAAATGGTCATAATTATGTGCATATGTGTAATTTAATCTCTACTTAATCAAATGAGAATGAAATCGAAACTCACACATATAATTTGACACCCATGTGTTAACAAAGTTCACCAGACTCTTTTGGATGCATCTTCGGATCCGCTTGGAATACAAATCACTTTATTGTCCTTCCTTTAGCCAAGGCTAAAACCTTTCACAAAATGTGGTACATGCTCTTTATAGGGATGAATCCTAGAGAAACCTTCTCTTACACAAAGAATTTGAGGCTCTCACATAAGTGGCATTTCTTCACACACCAGAAGGACTACATTCCTCATAATGCAAAGATTTGTCTCCAAGGGGCCTTCCCCACAATGCTTACATAAGGAATTTATATAGTTTACCTCTCTTCATAATTCAAGGAGACAAGATCCACAAATTTAGGATCTAAATAACAACTCAAGGAAAAAAATGAGAAATCATCTCAACCAATCTATGAGACCTTTAAATTCCCCTTGAGACTAGGAAACCACTTGTGATCAAATGAGGAAGAATCCCAAACCAACCTATGAGACTCTCATCCTCTTCTTGAGAATAGAAAAATTAGTTGTGAGGTGGATTCTCACACAAAACTAATTTCCCCTTAAAATTGGGAAACTAATTTGTGAGGTGGATTCTCACACAACTATTCCCCTTTTTACAAATTAAATGAAAAACACATGAGTAATTACACTCACTCCAAGTATTAATCATTTTTCCCATTTGAATGAATAATACATGAGCTTCTCACATTCATTTAAAGTATTAATCATTTTTACAATTTAAATGAATCATTAAAATCATTAATCATTCCTTTTAAACTTTGTCACCTATCAGCAATCATCATTTTAATGATCTCCTCCATGATGTGCAAAGTAATGAATCCTTATGTGGAGATCCTCCTGGATCAGTTTGGGGGTTTCTCTGTGTGGAGAGTGGATATCCAGTGGAGTGAATCTCCTTGTGGACTCATAGCCTCAGCTCGGGAGTGGCTTGTTGATAAGAGAAAATGATCAGCAGTGCCTATGCTGGTAGGTTCATCCTTCATATGTAGCTAGTTGGATAGTTGTTAACATATAAGTGTTTTTGTTGTGTTATTTATGATTATTCTGTTGTGTAAATGATTTATGTGAATGTTGTGTGTTTTTCTTTGGCTTGAATAGTTTCATTCATGTTTAATATATGTTGTTATATGAATTTAGAGAAGTGGTATCAGTCAAATGGTCATATTTTTGTGTGATATGTAGCTAGTAAGATACGTGAATTTGTTTAGCAGTAAATCTTAATAATTTAATGATTTTTTGCAAGTAATGTTTCTCAACTGGGTGTTGGGTACATTACAACATTGGATTCAAGGCATCGGGTTTCATCTAGGGGGACCCCTCTTCTATCACTCTATTTCTCAGAAAAGTGTTTGTTGGAGGATCTCATAAACTAGGGTTTTTCTCAGTGATGCACAATGCAATTTTTGAACAAGTGGTCGATTTTGAAGAACACTGTGTCGAGCAATTGTGGGTAGTGTTGTCACATGGGCCTTGAAAACATATACATGAAAGAGCTTATGAAACTCCTCTATGGCACTCGGTTTGGATTTTATGCCCCCATACAAAATTACCAACATGTCCATAAATGGCTTGAGGACGCGAGTTGCAACTCATGATAAAACTCTAACCGAGCCTCAAATGGTTGAACCATCGATTGCATTGGATTCAGGGAACCTAATTTCAGCTAGAGATACCCCTCCACTATCATTTTGTTTCCCGAAAAAGAGTTTGTTGGAGGATATCTAGAACTAGGGTTTTGCTTAGTGAGGCACAATGCAATTTATGAACAAGTAGTCAATTTTGAAGAACACTATGCCAAATAATTATGGGTACCATGGTTTCATGAGACTTAGAAAAAAAAATGTGTAGGATCTTACAGAACTCCATTATGCTACTCGATTTGGATTTTATTCCCCTAGACCAAATTTTCAACATGTCCTAGAAAGGCTTGAGGAGGTGAGTTGCAACTCATGATAAAAATCTAACCAGGCATCGGATGGATGAACCATTGGTTGCATTAGATTCGGGACACTAGTTTTCAACTAGGGGGACCCATCCACTATCATTTTGTTTATCGAAAAATTATTTGTTGGAGGATATCTAGCACTGGGGTTTTTCTTAGTGATGCACAATGCAATTTTTGAACAAGTGGTCGATTTTTAAGAACAGTGTGTTGGGTGATTATGGTTAGCGTGGTCACATGCACTTTAATGAAAAAAACATGCGGGATCTTATGGAACTTTTTTATGTCACTCAGTTTGGATTTTATGCCCTCAAACCAAATTTCTAACATGTCCTTGAATGGCTTGAGGAGGCAAGTTGCAACTCGTGATAAAAATATAACCAGACCTCGGATGGATGAAGTGTCAGTTGCATTAGATTCAGGGCACCTATTTTCAGCTAGGGTTCCCCTCCACTATCATTCTATTCTCGAAAAAGTGTTTGTTGGAGGATATTAGGAACTAGGGTTTTTCTCAGTGAGACACAATGCAATTTTTGAACAAGTGGCCAATTTTGAAGAAAACTGTGTTGGGAAATTATGGGTAGTGTGTTCAAGTGGGCCTTGTCCAAATAGATGTGCAAGAGATTAAAAAAAAATTATTTTGCTTGGTTTGGATTTTATTCCCTTGTACCATATTTCCAACATGTCCCTAAATGACTTGAGGAGGCGAGTTTCAACTCGCGATAAAACTCTAACCAAGCCTCTAATGGATGAATCGTCAGTTGCATTAGATTAAGGACACCCGGTTTCATATCCCTCTGATGTCATTTTTTTTCTCGAAAAATCGTTTGTTGGAGGATCTCCAGAACTAGGGTTTTTCTCAATG
Source organism: Picea engelmannii (assembly GCA_009831015.1). Classification (NCBI taxonomy): domain Eukaryota; kingdom Viridiplantae; phylum Streptophyta; class Pinopsida; order Pinales; family Pinaceae; genus Picea; species Picea engelmannii. Next base: position 271,613 of record ML777763.1, on the reverse strand, counting down.
AGGCACAGTGCAAGCAAAGGCAAGGAAAGGCTAGTCAAGCAAGGAAAGAAAAATGAAAGGGAAGGCTAGAAATGGATAGGAAAGGCAATGAAAATAAAGTAAATCCAATACAATACAAGCTAAGAAAAGGAAAGGAAAGGAAAGGAAAGAAATCAAAGGCAAGGAAAGGTTAGGAATGCAAGGCAAGCAAAGGTAAGGCGAGAATAGACATGGAAAGGTAAGTCAAAGAAAGGAAAGGAAAGGCAAGGCATGGAAAGAAAATTAAAAGAAAGGAAAGGAAAGGAAATGCAAGCCAAGATAAGCCAAGACAAGGCAGGGAAAGGCAAGGCAAGGCTAGGGAAGCAAGGAAAGTGAAGGCAAGGAAAGGAAAGGCATGGAAAGGCAAGGCAAGGCAAGACAAGGAAAAGAAAGGAAAGCCAAGCCAAGTCAAGACAAGACAAGGAGAGGCATGGAAAGGCTAGACATATTTCCCTAACAATAAAAATGAACCATAAAATACAAGAATACCATAACAACTTTAAAATGAAGCTAAAATTTCAATCCATGAACACAATCACAAAATTTTCCAAGTATTCCATGAACACTCCATTCATCAAGAACATGAAAACAATTGGGGCATTTGATAACCCAAATGGCACTACTGTAAATTCATAATTCTCATATCTTGTTTTGAACTTGTCTCGTTGATATCTTCTTCCTTTATCATAACTTGATGATAACTTGATCTCAATTCAATCTTAGAAAATATTTGTGTACCTTTCAGTTGATCAAATAGATCATCAATACTTGGAAAAGAATATTTGATCTGTATACTGACCTTATTCAGTTGTCTAAAATTAATGCACATCCTTAAGGTTCCATATTTGTTTTTCACAAAAAGAATTGGCACCCCCCAATGTGACACACTTGGGTATATATACCCCTTCTTTAATAGCTCTTCAAGCTGCATCTGCAACTCTTTCAATTCTGGTGCACCCATTTTGTCAGGTGTCTTGGACACTTGGGCGGCTCCTGGCACCAAATCAATAAAGAAATCAATGTCTCTCTTTGGTAGTAATCTTTGGATTCCCCCAAAACATTTTCAAAATCCCTCAATATTGGATGGTCTTCAATACTTTCCAGTTTATCTCTAGTTGCCTCTTCCATATGAGCAGCAAAAATTTGGAATCCCCTCCTGAAACTCTTTTTCATCTAGATGGTTGAAATTTCTCTAACAACTATAACTCTCAGAATGCCTTGAGTATTTCATTTTTTTCATTCCTCATCGAGACAAGTGATTTTCTTATTGTAACAATCTAGTATAGCATGATTTTTTTCCATCAAATCCATTTCAATTAGACAATCATATGAACCTAAAGGTATGATGCTCACATCTACCTTTGTGCTGAGTCCATTCATGACTATTGAGCAATCTTTAACCAACTCATTGAATTTTCTTTTAGCCCCTATGGCTAATTGATCTAACCAAGATTTATTATGCTTACTCATTTGTAAGTGAAATATTTCAAAAATATTAGAGTTTGTATAAACTATGAATAGCTCCATAATCAATTAAAATGTATATGAGTTGGTTATCAATCTTGCCTTCCACTTCGATCATGGGGGATTGATACTTTGTTTTCTTATTATCCAAGGCTGCATAAATCCTTGGCATGTTTCCTCCCATGTATCCAACTTTTTCAGTGTCCTGAATGTTGTGGACGGTCCTCATTCTCTCCCCTTTGTGAGGGAAGTCCCTATATAAGTGATTTCCTTCACATCCCCAACATTGTACAAGATGTTGTATTGGCCTTTTCCCAAATGAATCTATTGTCTTGTGCTAATTTGGGGTCGACTATCCTTGTTAATTTGCTTGTGAGTTGTTCTTGAAAAAGCGTGGTTTAAGACCTTTCTTCCTTTAATCCATCTTTCTTTCATATTGTCATTACAATATTTTTGGAAGATTGGCCTCCCTTGTATCTAATCATAAAGATGGTTTTTTCTCCTTATGGTCTCCTCCAAAGTCTCGGGGTTGTCATAATGTATCTTGTCACTGTAGAAGGAAGGTAACCCACTTAGAAACCTATTGATTTTGAATTTATCATCCTTTATGAAGCCCACATACTTCAATAACTCAAATAACCTCTTCTCGTATTCATCCATTGTCAGGCTTCCTAATTTGATTTCAAAGAACTCTTTAATCTCTCTTTCATAGAGTAATGCTCGGACAAATATTTCTCTTGGAAATATCCCATGAACTGCCTCCATGAAACCTTCCTCTCATCAAGGTGTTTGGCTTGCTTAAGTTAATCCCACCACATGGCTACCTTTCATTTCAAGTGGTAGGTTGCGATTCTAGTTTCTACCCTTAAGGGATAGTCATGCAGTTGGAAATATTTCTTCATTTTCAATGACCAGGCCTCGACCTCTTTTCCCTTCCTATGATCACATTGAAATTTAGTGGCTTGATTTTCCTAAGTTCACCTTTCAATATTTCTTCATCAATCTTTCTCCTCTATGGGATCTAGATGATGTCACTTTTCCAGAACTAGTTGTCTTCTTTGTGCCAAATTCTTTATTGGCTTGCCTTTGTAGCATATTTAGACTTTGAAGTATCTCCTCCTAGGATTTCATAATCTTCTCATTACTTGTCCTATAACTCTAGACTTCTCTCTCCAGGATTCTCATAGTTATAGACTCCATCCTATATCTTATTCCATTAGACTTTGTCTTAGCATTTCCCAGGTTGACATGTAGCCCTCTAAATTCATCTTCATGATTGTAGAACCCTTGGGCATCCTCCATGACTGTTGTTATCATACAAGAACCAAATTTCCTTCCTGTATCTCTAAATTCTACATGAAAATGTGCATGCAAACATTTTTTTGCTAGACAAAAATATATATACGCAGTTCTGGAAAATAATGCATAATTTTTCTACTCTTTAATGTCACCAGTAATCTTCGTCTAAGTTGACTGTAAAATTTACTACTCAAATCAATTTTTTTTTTTGTTGATAATTGGATTCTCATCCTCAATTCCTTTCCATCGACTATTCATTTTCTCAATTCTAATCTCCGACAAGAAATTTATGGCCAATTGAATATTGTCACTATAGTTTTCTTGTGCACCTTCTCCCAAGTGAAAAATAATCTCAAACACTAACTTTGGCCACCTACAGATGTAAATATGTTAGGAACCAAGGAAACTTTTGTATGAGACATAGATAATACTACTAACATTGAATTCACAACAACTCTCATATTTCACTTTTTTTATACTTTATAAAAATACTTTATATTCACTTTAAGTAACTTTTTTTTATATACTTTATAAAAGTACTTTTATATTAAGTGATTTAATAGTTTCTTAATTAAATACCCTTTTAAAAAGATCACCTCAGTATATACGTTTACTTCTCCTTTATCCACAAATAATATATAAAGCTATGCACTTTTTATAACTTTGAATATGGTCTTAAGATTATTTTTATAATATCATTTCCATAATTAATTTGGATGTACGAAGTATGAGGTCTTTTTATTTATTTATTTATTTTTAATAATTGGTCCTTTTTCTTGCTTTTACTTCTTGTAATTTATTTTAATGGTTTTTATTAAAGGCACCTTTAAATACTCTTTTTACTTTTTCCCTTTTATTTTAAAAACTTGAAATACCCTTACTTAACTTCAATTACTCACTAATAAGTCACATTTTTACACTTTGTGGTAACTTTTATGAAAAATGTTTTTTTCTTTTATTATGGGAGAGAGGAAAGTGGAGATCAAAATAAAAGAAGGGTGAAGAAAAGTAACATATATTATTATTACATTTCAAGGTTCAAATATATAATTATATAAATGGAGTTTCGTGGTTAAAAACACTAAAGATTCTCTCATACTTATGAAAAATATGTTGATCCCTTATTAGAAGTTAATTGGATTATTCAAGGAAATAATATCAACGTCGTTATCTGTCCGAATGCTAGGAAAAATCACATTAATGTTGACCTGGCGAACCAATTAATTCTTTTAGAATCAAATATAATTGAAAATGACATGTGTCTTTCTGATGAGAAATATGAAATTAAGAGCCTACAACTATCTATTGGTGATTACAAATTCATAGGTCAATTCAATGTGGTATCAATGTATCAAGACAATGTTGATATAATTCTAGGGTCAACTTGGGTAGATATATTGGGTACTTTTATTTTCAACACAAAGAGAAAGTTTTTGACACTTTCTTATAAGAAGAAGAAAATCACATTACTTGACATTACAATGAAGTCGATTTCAGAAGCTCCATCATCAGAAGACTTGAGGGACATATCAGAGGTGATCCTTCAAGATAACCAGAAGCCAATACAAAAGTTGCAAGATCGATAGAAAGAATGCGACAAGATCATCATTGAAAAAGACGAAGATATTTCTCGCCTAAGAAATCATAATCAGAAACTACTTGCAAAAATCATGAAGTCCAAGGAGAAGAAGCAGTGTTTTCAAAAGTTGGAACAAGAAAATCAAGGTCTCAAAGAGAAATTAACAGAAGAAAAGGAAGAAAACTCATGCCTAAGGAACCTTAATCAAAATTTACTAGAACAAATTAAAATCTTAAAGGACGAAAGAAAGGAGAATCCAGAATCAAAAAATAAAGATGACAGGTCATATGATAAAAAAAAAAAAAATTGTTACGATTAAAACAACATAATCGGGATTTACTAACACAAATAAAAAGAATTAAGCATGATACAAAGTCTTTATAAGAAGAGCTATATCACAAAACATCAGTAGTCGATAAAGAGATAATGACTGAACCTATGGGGCTAGAGAAGTCTTTAGATGTAAAAACCCTAAATTTTGATAAAAGAATTAACACATATCTAGTCAAACGTACAACTCATGTAAAGAGGTCTTCAAATGTTGAAGTAGAAAAAATCCAGGGGTATGAAGAAGACTCAATTCCAAAAGTTAATCAAGAAAAAGCTACAAGTATACGAAGTAAAGATCAAGTTGCAAAGATGCCTTATCGACATCCTAATCAAAAAAATTGATACTTTATCCAATCAATGTATCAACAGAAACAAATAAATGTTATGTTAAATGATATTACTTCCACTACAAGTGGGGGTCAAAATAGAAGCTATCATGGGAGTAGAAATGTATCAAGTTCTTTCCAAGAACCCTATAAAAACCCAAATCTGCATAAGATCGAACTAGGATGGGTAGACTCCTTTACAATTTGACAGTTCTACTCAGCGCTTAGAAGATCCTATCATCTCAGGTCCTCAACGATTACTAACTCAAGAATGAATAATCGAGAGACAATAATTACAAACTAGAGCAAGAGATAAGTCTTCCATAAAGTATGCTTTGAGGACAAAGCATTTTTAAGGGGAATGCAATGTTATGAACACAATATATAGAGAAGTAATATAATAATTAATAATTAAACACATCATAAATAAAAAGTCATGTCTTATCTAAAGGATGTGTTTATTCATGAAAGGGTACCCATGTGAGGATATATAAATGGGCTCTCATTCCCATTGTAATCATCTCATAACTTATTCATTATTCATATTATTACTATCCTATATGGATTTCTTTGTACTATCCTATTTATATTGGATATTCTTTGTGTGAACGAACTTAGTTCGTCTCATGGTCTATTTCCTCACTCTTGTAGTGGAACTTACCCACAACATATCCTATAACCTTAAGAGAATCATATCCTCAATAATGTAGTAGGAAGTTGGGAAAATATCCCAAACTAGAACCAATGGATACAGAGTCCAATGTTGGGTCAAAAGAAGGGGACCAATGCTTCATGCAAAGTCTATATTTTCCCAGAACCAAGCCCCTGAGTAGGGAATCATGTCTTTATCTTCTACCAAGCAATACTCTACTATGAAGAAACCTTTGGTGCACAAATAGATGTAATCCTCTTCCTTTATTTCAAGTTTCCAAGTGTTAGAAATTCATTAATGACTGTTTGTTAACTTTATCCAAAGCCCATTAAAGAGACTCATTTTCTTTGTAGAATGAAAAGTGTTATAGGGCATATTCTCTTATAGTAATGGAGGGGGATGAAACTTCATAAACCATTCTTATCTTTGGGAACTATGGAGAGGGCCCTCCAACGGTCCCTTAGAGGACTGCATTCTTAAATGATGGAACCCCACAACAACAATTCCACCCACTCGAACCGAGTGCATGGTCAAATGACATTTTGAGGGAGATCCTATGAGTTTATTAGAGAGGAGGGATGAATAGCTTCCATCCTTGATGGAAAATGCAAAATGGGATTAGAGGGAATCATAGATAGTCCTAAGGCATGGCTATGACAACCATTGATAGTCTTGGAGAAGCTCATGGAGAAGTGTGAAACATTGAGAGGGGTTGATCTGATCCATTGGAGGAAATAAAATATCGTGCAAAGGGATAAAGATCTCCTCGACGTCAACTAATACTTAAGGGAAAACCCTCTATATTTCCCTTGCAAGCTACACTCCATTCAACTCTCTCTCATTTTAAAACTACTTCTTTTTTTTCAATTTAACTACAAAATAATATTATTATTGGTATTTACTTTTTATGTTCATATATATACACTACATTACTTAAACTTTTAAAAAAGAAAAAGAAAAAATATATAACTAATCTTCAAATAGTATCATTAACATTTAAACTATGAAAAATCATATGCAAATATATACATCTTGATGTAAATGGAAAAGCAGTGACCATGAGTTTTGTGCATCATCTTTTAAGTGGATCTAATAAACAAGTGAGATAGTGGTTAGTCCCTGCCTAATTCAAAATTAAAATAAATAATCTATATAAATATATAATTAAAATAAAGTAAATTAATATTAAAAATAAATATTGGAAATTTCTAACAAATCATACTATGTTAACAAAACAAACAACTTACTAAGGATTAATAAAATTAACTTTTAATAATTTTAAAAATTTATATCATCTTTATTAAATTTAAAAATATGTCAATTTGAAATAATTGTGAGATAATAGTAAATGTAAAAATTGAAAACATCAAGGATAAGAACATTAAGGAAAACATTTTAAGCCTATGACTACTATTTGAATATAAAGTCGTCTTTTTAGTTCAAAGAGTCTTAATTGTGTTCTCTCAAAATTGTAGAGATATTATTTTATAAAAAAGATTGATCCTTGTGACTCCAAGTCTCGTTGATAGCTTTGAATAGTTTCCACAAAAACATTTAGGATTTCAATTATATGATGTATTTAGTGAGAAAAATTTTGTTATGTTTAATAATATGAGTGACTAAACAAAGAAATCTTATACATGTTAGTTTAGATTTTCTATACATGTTAGTTTAGATTTTCTATACATATTAATTTAGAATTTCAAAGAAGTTCAAAGGACTTTGATGATTATGAAAGCACATTGATAAAGTATTCTCAATGTTATTGGTTCTCCATCTTAGTTATTAAGAAAAACATATAAAAATATATACAACAATTTACTATTGTAAAAATATATACAACAATTTACTATTGTAAAGTAATTCAACTAACTTCTCTTATTTAGATGATTTATTAAAAATAACTTGTTTAAATGATCTATTAAAAATAACTGTTGTAGATAGTTATTTATGTTAAATCTCATTTTTTTATATACAACAATTTACTTCATAATGATATGTATTCATATTATATACTATGTTTTCCCTAATACCTCACCCTTATGAAAATGATATTTACGAATTTATGACTTCAAATTTTTCTTCTAATGTGGACATGATACATGACAGGGAAGTGTAGATCTGTACAAGTGGAATAATTGGAATAATTTTCAGGATGAAAAATAATATATTTAATAAATTGTTGAGGAGAAAGCAAAATGGAGGTGACAACATTGTCATCAACATATTAAATTAATTAATTACTATGAGAGACAAATAGATTGTCATAATATCACTAATTATTAGTATTTATCAAAACTCATCAACATATTAAATTAATTAATTACTATGAGAGACAGATAGATTGTCATAATATCACTAATTATTAATATTTATCAAAGTTTTAAGTAAGGATTTAATTTGGTTTTTCTATTATTTAAATAGATTTTGAAATTCACAAATATTTAAAAACAATAGTTAAATCCTAGGGGTATTTAGTCTTTAGTCTCATAAGTTTACTATACTGGTTTTTAATTTGATATAAATTAATAAAAAATTAAAAATATAAATCACTAAAAATTAAAAATTAAAAAAAATAATAATAAATAAATAAATAAATAATAATAATAATAAACACTTTTTAAAAGAACTTTGCTTTACAGAACTGGGTGAATTAAGATACACTCATAGTTTTAATTAATATACACTCAAAGCTTTTTGAAAACGAGCCAAAAACTATAGTCCGTGGCATAAGGAGGGACTAATAATAATCGCCCTTTTACTTTACACTATAAAATTATGTATACAGTTATATATGGATAAGTTTAAAAACACCCATTTAACATATATTTAACATAAACGGGAAAGTTTAAATTCACTCATTTAACTTAAGAAAGCATTCCTTCGTGTATTAAAAAAACATATTTAACTATGATATCTCTATACTAACATTTATAACAGGATGCATTTAGTTGTAATGCCAAGCGCGTGCCTCTAAAAGTAACTTGTACATTGTTGTAATTTTATACATTTCTCAAGCTCTAATTTGGAAGAAAAACAAATCAAATCGTCGTTATTTCTCAAGCTCTAATTTGGAAGAAAAACAAATCAAATCGTGTTATTCGAGTCGGTAATTTAAGCCGAAAGGCGTACACCTATTACTTGGAAATAATGGAGATGTTAGCTAGTTGTTAGCACCAGTAATAAGCGCGGGTTGTAAGCGCCAGTTAGAAGAGTCAGTTGTCTAGTTGTCTTTTGCTTTGCATGTAGCCGACTTGCAAGAGTCTTTTCCTATATAAGGATGTAATCCGTCTTCATTTAATACTGTGAAGTGAGCGTAGCCTCACCGTGTTTGTTTGCGTGGTATATTTTATCTTGGTATCAGAGCCACGAGGAGAAGGTGCGAAAATCCTTGAAGTTCGCAGGTCCCTCCTCAGGTAGGGTGCGGGGGAATACTACTCCGCCTTTCACGCATAGAAATTTGTCAAAATTTCCGCAGGCGGTCAATTCGTGGGGTGTGAACAGCTCGCAGCCGGAGTATTCGTGGGGCGCGAACAGATCGCAGGCCACTAGAGCGTGAGGTGCGAGTCTCGCAGGCTGCTATATCGTGAGGTGCTAGAAACTTTGTTTTGAAAAAAATCCGTGTTATTTTATCTTTGCTCCATTAAAGCACGATCTTGGGAGGAACGCAATTGCATGGATTAATTATGAGCGTGGATTAATTATGGTGCGTGAGAAAATCCAATTGCATGGAAGAGTATTGTGAAGCGTGAAGCATTGAGCATAGATTCCATGCGTTAAGCGGATTTGCGTGCATGGAGTTTAAGCGGTAGTTGCATGCATGGGTGGAGTTGTGAATTCACATGCGTGGAGTTTTTTTTTAAAAAACCTTTATTCTTAGTGAGTGTGATTTGGAGATTATTAAAGAAAAGAGTTTTAATCGTGAAGGAATTTTTAAGATTATTCACTTTTTTATTATTATTATTAAAAGTGGATAAAGTGCATGCATGTGGAGTTTTTTATATAAAAGTTTTTTTTATATATAAGCTTTAATTTTTATATATAAAGCTTTGAATGGGAGTGCAACATTGTATTGTTTTATTAAGTGGATACTTTTTAAAACTTAAGGTGAATTTTTTTTTAAGGAGGGAGTTATAAGTTTTTTTTTAAGTGGATATTTTGGATATTAAGATGCATGCATGATATAAGCTGAGAACAGAGATAGATTGAGTCGGATCGGTGGTATCCGAAGGCAGAGCGACAAAACGTTGCATATCCTTGGTGATTTTCTTGCAGAGACTAGATTGCAGGGATGGCGAATCCGCTGGCAGAGACCTACCTCAACGAAGCCAACAAGTTGGATGGCTCGAACTTCATTAACTGGAAATTCAAGATGCAAACGCTCATGGAGGGCTATGGTGTCTGGAACATTGCGAATGGAACCGAACTGAAACCTGTTGCGGCTGCAGGTGCGACAGCAGCTGTAGGAGGTGCGACAGCAGCACAAATCCAAGACTGGGAGAAGCACGAAAACAAGGCAAAGGTATTGTTGCGCATGTCAGTTAAAGATAGCATAATTCTACATATTAGAGACGCTACAACTTCTGCTGAAACATGGACATCTCTTAAAGCATTGTATGAAACTAGCAACACAAATCGCGTTTTGTTCCTGAAAACTAAATTG